>JARVJO010000330.1:201295-217268 GCA_031762555.1 Cynodonichthys magdalenae
CCCATTTCAGTGCTCAATGGTGGATGTTTTAACATTTCTGCAGGAGCTACTGGATAAAGGTCTATCTTTTTCCACAACTAAAGTCTACCTGGCAGCTATTTCTGCCTGCCATGTGGGTTTTGATGGAGTCACGCCAGGTGCTCATCCCCTGGCGGTGCATTTTCTAAAGTGGGTCCGTAGACTTTGACCAGTTATTAAACCTAGTATCCATGCTTGGGATCTTACTGTGGTGCTCAAGGCTCTCTGTGACCCTCCATTTGAGCCCCTGGAGTCTGTGGATTTGAAATTTCTTTCATATAAAGTTGCGTTGCTTCTTGCACTGACAACTGCTAAGCAGGTCGGGGACCTCCATGCTTTGTCTGTGAATCCTACCTGCATTCAGTTTTCACCTGATGGCTCCAAAGTGGTTCTGCATCCAAAGTCAGCGTATCTCCCTAAGGTGATACCTTCTAACTACAGCTCTTTGTCTAGTGAGCTCTCTAGTTTTTATGCACCCCCTTTTGCATCTGAGGAGCAAAGGAGGTTGCATTCTTTACAGCAGCAGGGGTCTCCCAGTCCCTCCTGGTGTGAGAGCACACGCCACCAGGAGTGTAGCAACATCATGGGCCCTATTTAAAGGGGTGCCTGTGAATGACATCTGTGCTGTGGCCAGCTGGTCCTCACCTCACACATTTGTTCGGTTTTATCGCTTGGATGCGACGGCCCCTTCGGTGGCTCACTCTGTGCTCTCTGCTGGGTCTAAAGTGCTGCACTAGCATTTTAATATGACCCAGGTTTGATGCTGCTCTGCGGGGCGTTTATATATGTCCCATACTTCATGTGTTGTACCGAGTGAATCGACTGAAAGGGAACGTAATGTTATGCATATAACTACTGTTCCCTGAAGGAGAGGAACGAGGTACAACACATGGTTGCCCCGCTGCACAGCTGGGCTCGGTGAAGAGCGGCTATCGAACTGAGGAATGACGGTGATGACGGGCAGTATATAGTGCAGGCGGGGCCTGTCACCTGTCGTCATCACATCATCTGCCTAAAGGCGTGATTAGAGGTGTCTTCAGCCAGGACACACATGGCGTGGTATCCCATACTTCATGTGTTGTACCTCGTTCCTCTCCTTCAGGGAACAGTAGTTATATGCATAACATTATGTTTTTATAAACCTTCACACCATGTTTTATCCATGCATTAAACAGGTTTTGGTATGATGGGTAGCTGGCAGAACATTGATCATTCTACAACAAACTTACTGATTTGGGTTTGCTTTGACAAAGTATATAAACAAATTCTTAAGTTAAATTTAAAACCTTTTAAAATATTTTTTTACAATGGTCAGGTCATCTTGAACTTCAGTTGGGACTCTGGGTAACTAATATATTAATGTCATTTTGACCAAGTGTTGAAGTTGAAAGAAGAAACGGTGGGTCAAGTGATTTGAAACATCTTTGAACATGTTAACAATGACCTGAAACTACAAATTCTTTAAAATAAAAAATAATCTGTGACAAACTGGCTTCTTACTTAAGGAAAAGTTGAGACTTGGCCTCCATCAGTTCTACTCCATCACCCTCTTCTGGCTGCAAGGGTAGACCAGCCAACAGGGACACCACAGCTTCCATACTGGCCTGGTCCAGGTCTCTGCAAAGACAACATCCTCGTAAAGATGGGCTCACTAAGAGAGCCTTGAGCTAAAACATACAAGAAGTAGCACCTTAACAAGCACTTGATATCATCATCAGTAACTTGGTTGGAGGTTCCCATCACCCAGTCAGTCAGGTACTCCACCATCTTGTTCCTGTAGAAAAATACAAGTGAAATGTTCCAAACAGACTGAAGGCAGAAGCAGGGCAGACTGAAATGCAGTGTCACAAAGCTGTACAACTGCTGAACTGACCTGAACTTCATCTCCTGGCAGAAGGACAGGTCATCTCGTCTCTCCATCATTACTTCAACCAGCTGGCATAATTTGGTTTTGATCTGGATCTCAGGGATTAAAGTACCCAGGATACGCACATACCTGAGACACAAAAACCAGACCGGTACACAAAGAAGTGGAACAAAGCAGTACACTGTGTTATATTCAAATGTCTGATCTGATCAATATATATTAAAATAATTTGTTGTATTTAGTTTCCATTGAATATAAATTTATTGCAGTGTTTCACCAAATCAATATGGTCTTAAACCAAACAACAAAGATTTTAAATGCAACCAAAATACAACACAGGTCTTAAATCAATACAACCAAACAAAACACAGGTCTTAAACAAATACAACACAGGTCTTAAACTATTACAACTAAACAACACTAGTCTTAAAGCAGTGCAATCAAACACAACACAGGTCTTAAACAAAAACAGCCAAACACAACACAGTCCATAAACTCGATTTCTCCATTTTCTGCTGCATATCCAAAGTTGGGTCGCAGAGAAAACATGTGCAGTAAACAACCACAGAAATCCCCCTCCCTAGCGACACTTTCCAGCTCATCCTGGGGGACCCCAAGACATTCCCTGGCCAGAGAGGATACACAAACCCTCCAGCAAATCCTGGGTTTTCCTCCTACCAGTGGGACATTACCTGGAACACCTCTAAAGGGAGGCATCCAGAAGGCATCGTAATCAGAAGCCTGAACCACCTCAACTGACTCCTTTCAATGCGGAGGAGCAGTGGATCTACTCAGAGCTCCCCCTGGGTGACGGAGCTCCTCACTCTATCTCTAAGGCTGAGCCAGATCACCCTATGAAGAAAGCTCATTTTGGCCAATTGTATCCAGGATTTAATTCTTTTGGTCATGATCCACGCCTCACGACAATAAGTGAGGATTGAAATTTAGACCAGTATATCCAAAGCTTTGCCTTTCAACTCAGCTCCTCATTCACCACGACCAACCGATGCAATCTGTCGAACCACCAAAAGTTCCCAGTTCAGCCTCACTATACATTTGAGTTTACCCAGTCTGTTGGGTGCATAAGCACAAACAACAGTCAGAACCTTCCCTCCTGCAGCTCAAAGCGACAGAGAGGTAACCCTCTCATTCACCAGGGTGAACTCCAACACCGAGGTATACAGCCGGGGGCTTGTGAGTATCCCCACACCTGCCTGTCGTCTCTCTCCCTGGGTAACTTCAGAGTAGGAGAGAGTCAAGCCCTTCTCCAGTTGTTGGCCTGCTTCCTGACATGCATTGCATCTGACCTTGATGGTCCTCCTCACAGGTGGTGGGTCCACGTGGAGGTTGTCTCCTGTCGTCCTTGGCCCAGCCGAGCTCCAGAAGCCAAGGCTCATTCACCATGCACTCGCCGATGAGCCCCCCCATCCCAGGTCAGGCTTCAGGGAGGTGCCCAAGTTTCCCTTTTACGGAAAAGATTTCCTGATGTGGTTGATGTTCCACTTCATCAAGGGTTTTGCATCGCTTTTTGACTGACCCCTCCCTGTAGGCCTGTTTGCCATGGGAGACACTACCAGGGGCTAATGCTCCAGACAACATGGTTCCCGGGATCATGGGGGTACTAAAACCCCTCCACCACATTAAGATGGTGATTATGCAAAGAACTTTGTTATATTTATAAAAATACACAAGTTTTTAATAAACATTTTTTTACTTAAAAAAATATTGTTTTAAAAACTATTCAACTGTTTTTTCAATTATATTTTTAATCTAGAAAAGATATTTGAAAATGAGAAGTTTTACCTGACCAGATTGAGCATCATGGTCTCGATGCTGGCCTGTCCCAGGTGTTCAGAGCTGCCTTCTGTGTGGTTATCTAAAAGGTTCTTCATGATGGCTATGGTCTGATCCACAAACTGGGTGTTAGTGTCATTGATGGGAACCTGGAAACACCAGAACATTATTTGTGTGAATAAACAGACTAAAGATGGTGAATATTTTTGTGCTGGTTTAAACCGTCATGAACAGAGACAGCTGTTGAAGGATTCAAATGATGAAGAACAGCTAAACTCTGCTGCTGAAGGGACATTGTAGAAAACTGTTTAACTGTTGACATCTTAAAAGTATGTTTAACTTGTCAGCAACAAAATGTGTGCAAGTAAACTTGACCATGTTACGCAATAGTAAGTTATCCATCACAATCCTTTTAAGCTTGTTACATAGATAAAATACAGAACGTTTGAATATTGGGCCTCATGCAAGAACATTTTCGTATTCTTATCTTAAAATTCTCTTACTTTTGTTCATATGAAGGTTTCGTATGAACATGACACGTCAGATTCAATAAACGCTTCTATCTGCAGGAAATGTGTGTAAAATTAAAAAAAAAAATCTATAAAGCTCATTATATACTGAGACAAATTAAACTTCAATTAATGCAAATTTTAAGTTGGTTTGTAGTTTGAGATTTTCATATTAATATTTTTGTGTTATACAACAGTATTAATAACCAATTTATTTCAATTTAAACAATTTATATCATTAGTCTACAATATTACATTTAAAATTATTATTCTAATTCAAACAGAATAGCCTATTGTCAACATAATTATGAAGTGTGATTATTTTCAACTCAAAATATCTTCAAACTAACGAAATATAAAGTTATTAGTCTGGATAACAGCAGACTGACTGCTGCTAAAATATACGACAGGTCTGGACCACACATGAATTTTGTTCGTATTTGAAAAAAATCTAACAAGCCGAGAAAATGGGTGAATGCCAAAAGTTCTCCTAAATCACTCGAACGCACAACTTAAGAACAAATCTGTTGATACAAATGGTTCTTGCATAAGCCCCATGTTTTTAAACTTAAGAATTAACAAAAGCAAGTTTTGTAAATATTGCGATTTAGTGTTATGAAAGTGTGACACAAAACCTTTTTATATCATGTTAACAGAGTTTTAATGCTTCCTGACAGTTATTTCATAAAAACAATGAATGAGTTTGTTAGTAAATGTGAACAGTTGAAATACAGTATTTTACCTCATTTAAACATGAGACTGAAATAATTTTCTGGTTAAATATATATATTTTTTAATTATTTGAACTGTATTAAAACTAACAAGGAAGAAACACAGCCTGTTCAAATATCATCTTTGTAAATATTATAGGTACAACAGGAGAAAAACTTTCTGACATTAAATCATGTGTAAATGAATAGTTTGTACATCACAAAACGTTTCAGCGAACAGTTTACCAGAAAAAGTGAACCGATGCTTCAGAACTGATCACCTGAAACAGATTCTACATGGTTTCTGACACACATGTGAACAGGACCTGCCCGTCCCACAGACAGGCTGCATCCGGCTTGGAGTGACTTCTCATTCAGAAGAGAGACAAAGAGAGCAACGCCTGCAGAGTGGAAGCTGATCAAATATTTCTACTAATAGATTCTTATATGTTTTTTAACCATTTAAACCTGATTAGTCCTGCTGAACCCTGACTGATATTCTGCAGGGTAATTCCTTCTTCCAGTCAGCTGAAGGTACTGACCCAGTATTCAGCCTCTCCAGAACAAAGTGTCTGTCTGATTGCAGATCCATTCTATAGGTTTTACATGTGTTAAGTGAGTCAGAGCAGGTTTACAGGCTGGACGCTGGACTTACCGGGCCCTGAGTGTCAAAGAACTTGCCGATGCTGTTTTTCAGTTTGTTGAAAAGCATGGAGTAGAGCGCGGGGCTGAGTTCCAGCCCCAGCAGGTCCTTGACGTTGTTCCGAACGGTGTGGCCGACCCGGTCGTGACCACATACGAGCAGTGCCAGCAGCCGGTCCAGGAAGCGGCTGACAGGGGTCTCACTGGAAGCTGATGGAGAGCAGGAAGAGGCCAAGGTGGTGGACATGTCGCTGGGCCCCACAGAGATCATGGACGGTTTACGCTCATTAAGGGGACCCATAGGTGGGCTGTAGGTGATGGGACCAGGGGTGTTACGCTGCTGAAGACATACACCCCCCAGAGCGCACAGGAAGCCTGTCATGTTGATCCATTCCTGCTGTAGAGGCACAGAGAGACACTGAGTCATTACATTTAACACTGAGAGCTCCTCTGAGCGCATGGCTTCTTCACAGCATAACCTTCCAAAAACAAGCACCACACCTCAAATCAACTCCAGGCCTTTTATCTGCTTCACTGAGAAGACATTAAGGAGTTGCTCACACATTCCCATAAAATAGCCTTTGAGTCAATTGTCGAGTTACTTCAAGTTATCAGGTGAAGATGAAGGATTCTTCTACTTACCTGGACATCATCTGCCTTGCTTTTGGGGAAGTTGAGTATTTGTTTGGTGGTCTGGTCCCATTTAGAATACGTGTCCTCCCAGGCCTTCAGGAAGAAAAGAGATGAGGACAAAATGATAGTTGTACAATATGTTGTACATAATAAGAAACTACAAATGTAATTAAAACTTAATTTGGAATATTTCATTATATCGTACCTTTTCTTTTTTTACTTTACAGGCAGATAAAAATGATATGAATGCAATGATCTTTTTTGATTTATCTTAGTTTTGACAACAGCTAATGTGTTAAAACCATCATGGCTGTCCTCAAAAAGAAAGTTTTACACAGACAATCTTTTCATTCTTACTACTGTAATATCAGCAAGTATAAAATCCTAAAGTCTGAAACTGTTTAATTGTTCAGTGATCTAAGTCTTGATTTTTGTTTGAAAGGAACTTGTTAAACTCAACAATTACTCTCTTATGAATGTTGTTTTAAATACTTTCAAATTTACCACGACTAGTTTCACTCAACACTCCAAGTATCTTTCTACTCTATTTTACTCTATTCCCTTCTACTCTACTTTATTTTACTCCACTCTTTGCTACTGGAGAAAGGTTTTAGATGAGGGTCTTTGTTTAAGGGTCAACAAACAGTTTTATTTCTCTGATCTTCAATGAAGTTAAATGGTCTGAACAGTATCGTGTCTTTCTGCCTGAATTCTGTTCACATGAACTGTTACTAGTCAATGTGATTTCAGTTTGATCTTTAATAATAAATAAAACAGAACAGCCACAGAGAGAACTGAACAGTACCTCGATGTTTCCTGGTGTTGGATGTTCGATTCTTCTTAACAAGGCCATTACCCGTTTCTGTAAGGTAGATCGACCTGAAAACAATACTCAAGGTTACCATCTTTATAAGGACCGAAAAATAATCTGCTGTTGAACAGGTTTATTTATTTAGCTGGAAACCCAAAGAATCAGAAGTGAAACACTGAGACATCTGAACATTAAAGAACCAAGAATAAAGATGCAGTAAGAATGAAAAAGTTCAGATAAACATGAATCTGATGTGTCTGACGAACTCTCTCAACTGCAGACATTTAAAATGACAAACGTCTGAGTTTGAATCAGTTCACACTGCTTAAAGCTCATTGATCATTGAACTTTAGGTGTGTATACATGTTCAGACCACATTACCAGAGCTGAACTTCTAATAATCAATTCTACTGTCAAATCAGTAAAAAATAACTTGAACCTTCCAATCAGACTCATCTTCTTTAGCTTAAATTGAACTAAACGTTGATCAGAACAGGTTCACAATATAAAAAATATATTTCAACACTCCAGGTTGTCAGTCAGAAACTGCCAGGATTTGAGCGGAGGGCTGAACTCTGACATGTAAAAAAGCTCATGCTAACCTGTTCCCATCATGGTGCTGACAGAAGCCACTTCGTTAAACGTAGCATAGTTTGGCAGAATTGTCTGGACAGGAACTTCATCTGCCGCACTGCGGATGTCTGCCTCCTCGCAGAGATGGCGAAAACAAGACATGGCCACCAGCACGGCCTCGGTGTCAGGGCTCCACAGAAACATGTAGAGACACACCTCCAGCTTGGTTTGGGCCTGCCGACAGATGGGAATGCCACAACCCATCGTCGCACACTCCTGGAGCCAAAATCCAGTCAAATATTCAAATATTCAGTCAAATATTCAGACAATTATTCAGACAAATAATCAATTATGAAAGCATAAAAACAGCAGAAACCTTGGTGACAATACATCCATCAACCAGGAGGAGCCAGCTGTCAATCAGTGACAGTTCAGACATAATGAAGTGGGTTTCTATGTAAAAGTTATACATCTTGTTTAAGGAGCTCTGCTTGCAGAAACAGTGTGAATCTGACAGGACTGAAGAGCTAACAGCTAACCTGAACACAACCAACATCCAAGTGGATTACTGTCATCTTAACATGACTAAACTTTTTGCAGCAGTTCAACAAAACGACTTTCTAAACTTTACCACCAAATACTTTTTCAAATTACTATATTTTTCTCTCAGATTATTAAAGAAACTCTGCTTGATCCAGGATGTCTTTACATAGAAACCCACTTTAAAGTGACTGAGGCTCCCAGGTTCCCTCCAGTTTGTAAATAAAGATTTATAAACAGAAGTAATGTTTTCTCTCAATGTGCTGAACCCAGGTTTATACAGACATCCTGAAGATAAATTTAATATCTGTTGATATCGTTTTAATACCATCCTAATACATTTTAATACCAACACAACTTCAAGCTGCAACTGCAGCAGCAACCTCTTCAACCTATTATTACAGTTACTGGACTTAGTTACATCTTTGCCTCAATTAAACACTGACTTATGAACATTTATTTATTATTTATGCCTAAACAAAAAAAAGGTGATTTCAGTGTTATGAGTAGGAAGAGTGTGCACCCTTTCTACAGTGCCTTTATAACTAAAATCAACAATCTCATTTGATCAACAATCTTTAGCTGTAGCTAACGTTAGCATCTCTCTCAGGTGGAGTCGTCGTCAGTAAATATACTTATGCTGGTTTATATTTTCCTCATAGCTGGTTTTTAAAAATCTGCCAGCCTCAATCATCTCCAGTTCTTTCTTTACACTTTTCCTGACAAATATATTTTATTTTTATCACAGCTCCAATTTCTGCTACAAGAGACTCAAATCCCACCCCCACCCTATTTCTGATTGGCAGGGTATCTGCAAGTCAATTAAGTGACTTTTTAAGACCTTTTTAATCCCACCCTGAATGAAATTTAAGATAGAAGAAATGATATAGGTGATGGTCGGGGCCAGCAGATTGTGTTGAATCCCTTCATCACAGTCTTCCATCCTGAGCAGCACGTTGGTGACAGTGGAGAAACTCCTTTTTAACAGGAAGAAACCTCCAGAACCAGAACCAGGCTCAGGACAAGCAGCCATCTGCCTCGATCGACTGGGTTACTTGGACGTTTATTCATTTATTACACGACTTCACCTTCAGGCGGGCTGGACGGTTCTGTTAGGGCAGCAGGTCGAGGTGTCCTCCTTCAAAAAAAGTCTGACAAACACTGATTACTTCACCTGCAGTCTGTCTCTGTTGTGTGCAAATCAAACACTGATTGGCTAAAACTGTGACTCTGGTTCATTTTATTGATTGAAACCAGTGTCCGTTTAAACCCGACAGAACACACGTTTTTTTTTTTTTGGTCTCTTCCTCACTTTCAGAAAATGACTGTACTTTAATCCCTCCTGCCTGATAAAATTTAAGACATCTCAGTAATGTATTTTAGACGAAATTACACATTTATAAATCAAATTTAAGACTCAAGGTCTTAATTTTAGATACTTGAATTTAAAACTTTAAGGGTAAAGGAAATTTTGTGACTGAATTTTAGATCCAGTCTTGTATTTTCAGTCAAACGCTTTAAACAGAGAGTATGTTTCTATGTTTGTGGCCCTCTTCCGCAGGATAAACAAAGCTTGTCTTATATTCTAATATGTGATGTAAAAGGCTCCGCCCCCAGGGGGTGTAACCAGGAAGTCAGGTTTAGGTACATGTGACTTTACAGGACTGATTCATCATTATTCTTTTTAGGGCAGCCTGAGCAGCAGCTGCTCCTGAGCGGGTTGTTATTGTTGTGATTCAGATAAGACCTAAGGCCTCAAACTCACAGCTCCTGCCTGGCTGACAGGCTGTGAGCTGACTGGATGGAGTCTTTTAATAAAGATTTTTTAGAAGAGAATCAGCTTGTTTTCTGCAAAGTTATTCCAACTTTCAATTATTGATCATGTTTTTCTTACATGCAGACACCCTGTAGTAGGCCTGTCTAGTGTATTTTAAGTGAAAGCTGCGCCTCTGACAGGTCTAGATAAATGTTTGTGGCAGTAAAGCTCGCAAACCAAAAAAATTTTTTCCTGCAGCAACGCTAAACCAGAAATCCGAACCCGCCCAGCACCAGAGTGCTAGTTGTTCAAAGAATAATACCTTGTCAGATCATGTTTATTACTTACAACTTTAATGGCCTTAATTTTTGCTCATGTGATTTACTACTTTTAAATACTTCTTACAATCCCACAGACACCCTTTCTTTGTTCAAATCTAGGTCAAAAACAAAGGTTGGTCTCAGTTCTCAAATGAAAAACTTGTCTAATGCTGCGTTCACACCAAACACGTTTTGAGCATCAGGGGCATCAGGTTTACATGCAAAGTCTATGGTGGACTGGTGGGTCAAGGAGTTCAAAAATCTGATCTGTAGCTGCTTGACACAGCGAATCAACCAATCAGAGAGACTCCGCTGTTTGACGTAGTGACACATTTTCAGGACAGGACAGTTTCCTGAATGTTGTCCACTAACCTGAGACAGACGGACAGGAGCTCTTTAGCTGAAATCGAGTGCCTGTAGTCGGTGTCCTGGCGAGAGATATCGGCACCGATGCGGGTCAGCGGCTCCTCAAACTGGGAGATAGTTCTGAAAGTGAGCCTCGTCATCTCCTGGATGGTGAAACTCACCAAACTCAGAACTCCTCTGAATTATCTAGTGAATTAATCATCTGGTGAGCGCGACGTTCTCTTGATTTCAGTAAATAAAGCAAAGCCACTTTCTTTGTTTCATCCACCATTAAACAGAGACCGGTAGAGGAGGGGAAAAAAAGTCTATTGACGAGCCTCAAGAGCAATTTTGACTCGCGTCTGATCTCAAAGTGCACAACCATCCAACTTGAAGCATTGGACACGTTTTTGATGCTGAAATGGCGCTCGGTGTGAACACAGCATCATTTCTCCAGGACAACCTCCATGATGACAAACAGGTACCTCCACCTCTCAGTGATCCAAAACCTGCATCGCCTGCTAAGAAGAGAAACATCACCTTGTTCTTCAGCAGAAACTTGTTCCTGCAAATGAGGATCTCCCTCAGCCACTTCAGAACATCGGTGCCATTAACCGTTTGCTGGCCAATCAGTTTACGGCAGATGAGGAAAAGCACCTGGGAACTGACACACAGAACAAACAAAGTCAGATCTACAACATTTCTGTTGGACCAATACAAAACTCCAAGGATCTGTTGAATTGAACAGACTGTAGCGCTAGAAACAACAAGCACAACAGAATCTGAGAGAACTCAAAAAATACTGAATAGTAGGTTTACAATGATTCATATATTCATGTATGCTACAGGCAAATTGTTAATGAACAGCCTAATAATATAACTCTACAGATAAAAATGGTCTGCTGTATAAAGAACTGGACGTCCTACAGTCAAAGTGAAGAGTGAACTAAGGGTGGTGGAGAACAGCAGGACTAAGATCCTGTGGGACTTCCAGATCCAGACTGACCAACAGGTGAAGGCTAAACAGACATGGTGAAAAAGAGAAGAAAGCAGTGGTGACAGATGTAGAGATCCTGAGAGACTAAAATCAGGAAGGAGCAGCTGGAAATCACTCACACCTCCTCCTGTCGTCACATCACTCCTGTCCTCCAGCAGCTTCACTTGATCCTGGTTAAACTTATCTTCAAAATTCTCTACATTTTTGAAGCCTTCCACAATCTAAGCCCTCCATATTTATCAGACCTTCACATCTTCATCCCTCCTGCTCCCTCAGATCTGCCTCCTCCACCTCTCTGCACCTTCTGTCCTCCTCACCACCACGATGAGAACGTTCAGCTGTTCTGCTCACTCTCACAGTTCAAAACTGCTCTTAAAAAAACACCTATTTAGATCCACCCATCACTCTAAATTATCACGTCCCGGTGGTTCAATCATCTGGTAAGGATGCCTCCTGGATGACTCCCTAGGGAGGTTTAGTGACCATCAACTGGGAGGAGGTCCAACCCAGGACACAGATCAAAGCGTCAGTAGTCCCAGAAGTCATTGAAGCACCAAACTGGAAGAGAGGCTCCAACAGATCCCAGGAACAACATCAGAAATCTCTGACTAGAAGAACTCAGTTCTCAGACCAGCTTAGATCCTGAACAGACCCCTCAGACTCCCAGTCCTCTGGTAGAGGACCTGAGGTTGAAGTGAAGTGGAAAACCAGAGTGGAGCTGAAAGCCTGGACCAAAAACCTTCCTGTTAGGTAAAGTGGAGCCTCTAAACCTAGTGTGTGTCTGTGTGTTTCTGTGATGGACTGATGACTTGTCCAGACTTTTATTTAGAAAATCTTTGGTCTCTTCCAGTCTCTTCTCTGAACCATAGCAGTTCATGTTTAGCATCAGAAAACAGACATTTAATCCAGCGTCTCCCAGACTTGTGCGGTCAGTACCTGATGTCCCAAAACGTCTCGATGGGGGTGTGAGGGTTCCACAGCTCTATATTCTCAGGCTGATGGAGAACTAACAGCGCCTGGAAATCAAACCAAAGACAGGACAGGCAGTGAATAAAAACAATAAGAATGGCCATTATTTATGGGGTCACCAACCTTTTTGAGACAGAGCTACTTTCGGGGTACCGAGTCACATGAAGGGCTACTTGTTTGATACAAACATAAATTTGCACGGCTCACCTTGAATTATAGTATTATTAATAATAAATGTACACATGTGAATATTTGACTCCCTGATTACATCCTAACTTTAAAGACTCCTTGGGGTTATCATAATTTACTGTGGTAGAAATGATCAATTATTATTAAGAATAAGTTATTTAAACTTTGTGCAGCAGCATTTGATTCCAGAGTTCCCAGTTTAAAACCCTTTTGTGGAGACCTGAGAAAGACTCCAGCCCCCACCTTGATCCTGATTAGGAACAAGGACATAATAGATGGATGATTTTTTTATAGCAGAAAACAAATATATAAACATAAAACATTTTTTATTTATTCTCAATTAAGATTTATAATTTTGTGTATTTTGTTAGTCTAAAAAATAAAATGATAAAAATATTTGACAGCTTTGTAGTAATGAACACATTTGTAATATTTATTTAAAAAACAAAACCAAAAAAGCAGGTGTTGCCTATTTCTTTTTATTTGAAAAAAAAAAAGGGAAATTCTTTACCATTTTTAAAATAAACTTTTACCAGTAAAAAATAACTCGTCCTTTGTGCTCATCATTCCTACTAACTCTTGTAGATACAAAATATCAGTTATGTAATATAAAAAACATATATAGAAAAAAAAAATTCTCCCCATAATTGTGAAATTAATTTGTTCTCCTATGTTTTCCCCTCTACTCAGACATAAACAAAACTATCATTTCCCGAACGGTGGGGTTTGGGGGTGGAGTTAACTGTGAGCTGCTGCAGCCTGCAGGACAGAGGGAGAGACGAACGCAGGATTAGAGAATTATCTGTTTGCTGTGGGTTTAACGTGAGAGAACAATGGAACTTGACATAATTTGGAAAGTGTTTTAATAAAAGTTTTTTTGGTGACTTTTGGTTCCTTTTTTAGCATTTAGAGCTCTGCTTCTATGACGATCAGTCGATCAGTGCTATTTTTAGAATGTGTCCTGCGGGCGACTCAGAAAGTCCCGGCAGGCGACTGGGTGGGCGCGGGCACAGCGTTGGTGACCCCTGGTGTAGAACATAACGTCAGATTCAGGATCAATGTCCAAC
The DNA here is from genome assembly GCA_031762555.1 of Cynodonichthys magdalenae. Taxonomy (NCBI): domain Eukaryota; kingdom Metazoa; phylum Chordata; class Actinopteri; order Cyprinodontiformes; family Rivulidae; genus Cynodonichthys; species Cynodonichthys magdalenae. The sequence goes on from JARVJO010000330.1 coordinate 215,036, forward strand.
AGGTCTGATTCACAGCAGATCTTTGGACCTGAAATCAAAGGCCAACCCAGGTGTAATTATGGGGCCACATTCCATTTAGAAGATAATCTAAAAGGAATGCGGGCTGAACTCCGTGGGATTTTCAGGGTTCTGGGAAATTCTTTATAACCAAACTCTCTGTTCTTCTACACAGTCCTGTCTCTGAGCTGTGTGAAGAGAACCTTGGTCTTCATGATGTCTCCTTCTTGACAGCAGACCTTAGCACCATGAGATCATCTTAGACCACTCACAGGTGGTCATTTCAACTAATGATGTTGCTTCTGATGAGGTCAGGGTTTGAAGCAGAAGGGTTTAATATATATGTCCAGTTTTTTACTCCTCACAATTATTTTAAACTATTTTTTCATCCATTTGACATCGTTAATCTGGAACAAATCTAACATAAAATTAATGCTTTTATTCAAAGTATAGCACTGCCAACAATGAGTTTCCTACACATGAAGACAGAGGTGAAGCAGGTGTACTCAGATCTGATCAGACTGCTTTAAAGTTTTGCTATGAGCATGAAAATGATAAAACTTGTGTTTTGTTTTGACCTCCATGGCCTCCTGTGAGAGCTGAGGAGTGGTGCTGAGGGGAACCAGCTGGACCAGACCCGTGATGAGTTCTGCTGTGCTGCTCTGCATGTCTGGAGCCTGCTTCACTGGATTCTAACAAAACATTATCAAAAATACATGAATTAAAGATGTTATTTCACCAAAACTGACGTAACAACTTCACTTATCAGGATTTAAAGTATAAAAATGTGGTTTTAGTTTCCAGAACACAGCTTAATAACAGCTGAAGAAACCACGATGCTCTGTGGACTTACATGGAGCATGAGTTTAGGGTCTGCATGAATAAGTTTGACCAGAGCGAGGAGGAGGCACTTAAAACTTCGTGTGTCTAGCTCTGTAGCTTTCTCCTTGAACTTCAGACTGGTGGTCCTCTTCCCAATGAACGTCAGACTCTGGAGGAGAACATCAAACAGGTTAGTGTCTTTACTTTTCCTGAGATCACAAAGATCATCAACCAGCTCTGGTTACAGTCTACAACCTACTGACGGGTTCCTGTTTGAAGAACAAACTTAATTTAGACGTACTGGAGAGAACAAATATTATTATTATCATAGATAACATATAATTCATAGGGTGGTTTGTATCAGGGATCTGGTTCTTTTGGTCATGATCCACACCTCATGATAGACAGATCAGTAAATCTAGAGCTTTGACTTTCGATTCAGCTCTTTCTTCACCACGACCGACCGAAGCAACGCCCTCATTACTGAAGACAAGGCCCCAATCTGTCAATCTATCTCCTGCTCCATCCTACCATCACTACACACCCGGATACTTAAACCCAACAAAAGAAACACATTTGCACAATTCCTGACTGGGCTCAAAGTGGGCTTAATGTGTTTTCAAACTAAAGTACAAATTAATACTGATATCACATCACTCTGTTTTTTCACCTTCATCACTCTGATTGGTCGCCCCTCTCCAGGGTTTGACAATTTTATTTTTTTTTTACCCACCCTGTCAAGCAAGTGGTACAAATTTTTACCTGCCCAACATAAAAGATTACCTGCCCAAAACAAAAATGATTAAAATTTGAAAGAAAGAAAAAGAAAATTAAAAAAATTATTATTTTATTGCGTTTATGGTTACACACAGAGGTATATATTTTATGACATCTGATTAAGCAGAGGCAATCATTGCAGATGGAAAAAAAGTTTTTCCTCCTCTGACTCCTGCGAGTAAACGACAGCTGTTGTGTTTATGTGCTTCGCTAAACATGGCTGTATGTAACCTTTTTTAGCTCATAGTACTGGTGCTACCAGCATATAATGTCTGTTAATCTCTAAAAACCAAAAGTGGTGCATATCATGACACACTGACAAAACAAAGAACTGAAAGTTTTGTTCAGTTCCATTGAACAGTTTTCAACATTCAGTGGGTTTTTGGTAAAACTATTTTTTTACAGCGTATTCAAGACAGCCAAAATTGAAAATAGGGCATTTTTGAGGTCTCTACTTTTCTGTAACTCATTACCACAAATCTTAATTTTATGTAGGTAGAACACTTCTAAATATTTTTACATGGTAAATGGACTGTACTTATATACCACCTTTCTATCCAACACGAAGCTGAAGTTGGCTTCCGATTCCAGCTTCCGATTCGGGAAATGACTAAAGGGCGATTACAACTAATTTTTC
>JARVJO010000330.1:225657-235743 GCA_031762555.1 Cynodonichthys magdalenae
ATATATGCATATGTTTTTATGTCCTGCTGGAGTGTGACATGATTTGTTTTTTGTACAAACTACAGTATCAGAATTTTATATATTAATACTTCTCATTCAACCACAATTAAATTCACTGTATCTAGGAGATGCAATTTACATGGATGGTATTTATTTTTTACAATAACAAGCTGGAATGAAAACAAGCAAAAATGAATAAAAGTGACGACTTTATACTTCTTGGCTTTTTAAAAAAAAATGTAAGGAGTAGAAGTAAAAAGTAGGCTGAAAAATAATTACTCAAGTAAAGTACACATACTCAAAAATTCAACTTAAGTACAGTAACAAAGTATTTGTACTTAGTTACTTTACAACTCTGGTTTTAACAAAGACTGTGATAGTTACAGGTACACCAGCACATGCCAAATTTTGTCTACCCTCTTTAATAACAATTTTAACTCCAATATGTCACAGTTTTTAAAAATGTACAGAAATTATTTGTAACCAGTTTAGATCGATTTATGAACAAACAGAACCTTTGAATAAATATTTAATATGGGTTCAGAACAAATAATTTCACATCAATGGCTCTCGTAGAATTAATGGATAATATATCAACGTAGATCAAAAACAGTCTTGTGTTAGCGTTTTTGTTGATTTAAAGAAGGCTTTTGACACTATTGATGATAACATACTCATTAAAAAGTTGAATAAATATGGCATTAGAGGGTTAGCAGGTAGGTAGTAGGTAGCAGGAAACAGTTTAAGTAAATAATGTAAAATCTGAATGTAATATTAATTGAGGAGTTTCTCATGGTTCTGTGCTTGGACCAAAACTATTTATTTTATATGTGAATGATTTGGTCAGTGTGTTGAAGCTTTTAAAATGTATTCTGTTTGCTGATGACACAACACTTTTTTATTCTGGTCAAAATATTGAACAGATGTTGGAGGTGATACAGACAGAATATAGGAAGGTACAAACTTGGTTTAAACTTAATAAATTGTAATTGAATTTGGATAAAACAAACTGTGATATTTCATATCAAAAAGAAAATTATTGATGTCCCATTTAGAGTTGATGGTGTGGAGATTTATAAAACTAGTGAGATGAAGTTTTTGGGTGTCATTATTGATGAAAAGCTGACACGGAACTCTCATATAAATTACTTAAAAATAAAATAGCAAGGTCAATTGCATTACTGTTTTGAGTTAAAGAGTTATTAAATGATAAAGCTCTGCATATATTGTATGAGATAATCATTGCTCCACATTTAATCAATTGTATTGAAGTTTGGGGAAAAGCATGCAAGATGATTACAAATCCTAAAACATTTTGTCAGTTGAAATTCTTGAAATTAGGATTCAGTTCCTTACATCCAACAGGTCATGTATAGGGCTTACAAAAAATCTTACCTTTAAACATCCACTTAAATTTGTTAAAAGAAAGAGTTGCTCTAAATTTAAAGTAGTTTAGATTTTTTTTAAACTGCAATTTCAAGCCAGTTTGAAGGAAAGGACTTTCTTCAATTCAGGGAACATGCCTGTGGAATAATCTCAAGATTGATGTTAGCTCCACAGGAAAAGTTTGTATATTTTAGACAATGGTAAAGGCTAGTTTGTTGAAACGTATGATATATAATGTGTGTGTTGACATGAATTGTTGTTCAGGAAAGACCCCATATTGATTTTTGTTTGAATTAAATTTTTTGGGGGGGAAAAATTTGGCAGATATAAGATTTTTTTCCCTCTTTCTGCCTTCTTTCATTTAATTTATGACTTGTGTTTTGTTTTAATTGTAAATAGATTTTCTTTTGTTTGTTTGAAAATTAATGAATAAAAACATGAAAAAATAAAAATAACTCACATTCTTAAATCTGTATTTCAAAATAAAAGCATCATCACATTTTCAAACCAGCTACAAAAATCAAAGGGTGATTAAAAGAAGGTGTTACAAAACAAAATATTTTCTAACAGAGTGAAGCAGTTTGTAGTTTATAACAGTTATTCTTGCTTAATGTGACTACAGGGTTGTAAGTTACCAGCAGGGGTCGCTGTGACTAAAGCTACAAAAAATGATCAAACAACTTTTGAAACATTTGGCCCAAGTGCTTCATAAAAGCTTCATGTGCTCATGAAGAGACAAAGCTCAAATGTAAAAGGTCAATTAGTTTCTTCTTAAAATAAAATTCAGTAGAAGCAGAAGTACCAATAAACTGACAGGAAGCAGCTGAAGGACAGAACTCGGTGCAGACAGAATGTAAAGGGTTAACAAGGCAGAACAGGGATCAGGTGAGTGTGGGCAGGGTAGGAAACTGACTAAACTGATGACAGGTGAAACACAGAGAGCAGAAGACAAACTGAAACCAAATAAAACAAACTGGTAACCACATGTAGAGATCTGAAGAGAGATTTAACTCGATCTCATTATGTTTAAATTTGTCCAACAAAAAAGAGACAATAAATGAAGTGATGTCAGATTGTGTCAGAGCCAAAACAAATCTGTGGATTAAAGACTCTTAAAGAACATGAGGTTATTTTCTGATGTCTGTTAGGACTCCATCCCAAACATTTATTAGTTTAACAACTTTTTAATCCTTTTTCTTTTCAATCCACATAAATAAGTTCTTCTCTCTTCAGTTTAAATGTACAAATCAACAGAGAGAGAGGAAACCAGCTCCTGTTACCAGGAAAAGAATCTGAAACTGAAGCACAAGACAAAGAAGGAAATCTGAAGTTCACCTTTGATTTAAACTCCAGTGTTTTCTCGATGCTGATCAGCTCTTCTGTTCGGTTCATTTTTCGGACCCCGTCGTTACACTCTTTAACAATCTGAGAGAGACGCCATCATAATGTTAGAACATGACTTACACCTCCAAAATAAAGGATCTGTCTTCCACAGCTGTTAAATTTAAAGACATTCTGTCACCTCTTTTACAGCTCTACCAAATGTTTAAAATGGAAATAGGAACAATGCAAACATTTCTGCATCTATTGTATTCACAGTGAAACATAACAAACATGTTGAATGTTTCAAAACTAAACTGTATCTATTTAAGGACAAAATAAGGTCATTTTGACTTTAACCTGAGCAACACGTCTCATTAAAGTTGTACAGGAACAAGAAAAGGCTGTAAAGGTAAACAGTACTAAGAAGCAGCAGGAGGAGGGTTTTATTACTCATCAGGTTAATTATCAACAGGTCAGATGCTGAACAGGATGTAAAGATGAGCAGAGCTTCACCAGTCTGATAAAAACTGTAGATCTTTTCAAAATAAATTCTTTGTATTCATCTCTGTGTTCAAACTCAGAAAGTCAGGAGTGGATGATCGTGATCCTCACTGCATCAAAACCAGGTCTGGTTCTGTTCTGGACTCAGGAACACTTCAACACATCACTGTTTTATAAAGCTACATGTGCTACAATTTCAAGCTGTGATGCAAAGTCTAATTTATTTTGATATACACAGCTTTTAACAACTGAAGGTAACATAGTTACTGGGTTGTGGTTTAGAGATGAATACACAATACCCCCCTGTAATGAAATAACACACCTGCTCCAGCTGTTTGTAGGCTTTTATAGCATTTGCCTCCCTCTCTGAATCTGAAGTCTTCTCTGTTTTTTTCAGGATGTTCTGCATGAGAACAAACAGGGATAAAAAGGATTGGTGAAACAAAATCCTAATCCGTGGCGTATTACTATAGTTTAGCATTTTTCCCTACCTATTTGCACCTGGCAACATATCTTATCCGTTTACTAGACTGAATTGCCTCAGTTCTGATTGACGCTGACAGACTCACCTGTACAAGCAGCTTCAGCTTTGTGATTCTTTGGAAAGGAAGGATGAGGAAAGAGTTGAAGGACAGGCCTTTGACACGTGGGTGTCTTTCCAGTAGAGCCATAGTGTCCCGAAATGTTTGATTTTCTTCTCTAGGGAGAGAGTTATGAGACGACAACACAAAGATCACATGCAAGTTCTGTTATCCAAATGTATTCCCCACCTGAAAACAAATACAAGCCACAGAAACACAGACAGGGACACCCTTTACATCTAGGATGATTTTACTCAGTGTTGAGTCGGTCCAACCATGACATCCAGAGCCCTCAGTCAGGATACACCTCATCCACTCCTGCTCCCTGCTTCTTAGGAGCTATTTAACTCATCAACCTTTCAGGTGAATGGAACTAAATCCTCAGACTGGACCTCTTCAGTGTGGAAAGTGTTGACTGAACTTTTTAAGACTTCAGTCTTATCCTCAGCAAGCCAAAGGTCCATCTCATGGTGTTTAAAGTACATTTCAAAATGACACTTACTGAGACACAAAGCAAGATTCAAACTAAACAAACTAACATGAGAAGGATGACAGCAGAGCTGCTTCTTGAGTCTTGATCTAAAATATTTCCAGTCAGAAAATTATTTCAAATCTGCACATAGGAAATCTAACACAATAATCCCTGGATAGTAAAATCTGTTTGTCTCAAGGAAGTTTTACAACAAGACACCTGATGGTTCCTACTGACTGCACCATGAGTTACTGAGAGGAACAGGATTGGGCAATATTAGTAAAAAATGGATCACGATCAATTGTGGTATTTAGCCGATAACGAATATTATGATGGCTAATCCCCAGGAGACCTGCTTATCCTAGTCACATGACCAATTTAAATCACTCTAGTGGGAAAGACTGGCTTTCTGTAAAAATCTGTTCCAAATTGTGTCAAAAAAACAATCTTCAGGCTTTACATCAGTTTTTAAATTGTGTTGATAGTAAAACTAGAGTTATGATAAATAATTACAGAACTTTTTTAATAAAATGTTTGTCATATTTGAAGCAGAGAGGAGAAATTGCGATTTTGCCCAACCCTACTGAGAGGATTGGATCTCTGGATACATCTTGGTCTGGTTGTACTCCTGTGAAAACAGTTTTTGAAGTCTGACCCATGGTACCTTATTCATGTGGTCTTCTTAGTGAAGGTCTTTAATTAACTTTTAATCTGAGCCCTTCCCTCAGAATCAGGCGTGGATATGAACCCTTCCATCAGCTTAAAATGATGACTTTGCAGAGAGTATAACTCATCTCTGTCCAGATATTTATTCATTTTGAATATTTAGGAAGTAAACAATAATATTTAAATTTAAGACTTAAATAATTTTCCTTAGTAAGAACTTATTTACAGTCTTTAAAACCTCAGTGGGATTGCATATATTTTAACAGGTGTGTTGTTCAAAGAATTTACTCACAAAATACGTCTGTAGTTTTTTTCCTGGTACCGCTGGTTAATGACGTACTTGATGAAAACACCAAAATGTTTTTCTGCATGGTGATAAACAATGTCACACACGTCTGAAATCAAAATAGACTTCTCTATGCGGCACTCGAGATCCATTAGGAACCTGAAAAAAACAGATCATTATCTAAGGATGTAAATCAGCAGATCATGTTGTGATGCTGCAGTCGGAGCAGACCCTGTCCTACCGTTCACTGGTCTCCATCACTTCTTCAATGTTGGAGAAGAGAAAATGTGTGTCGGACTGGCTGAGGGAGTTCATCAGAACAGGGTTCTGTAGAAAGTGTGTCTCTAAGATCTCAAGACTCTTGTAGTACGATGCTTCAGATGTAATCAGCTCAAACATGGTCTACAGAAAAAGACACAATATTTAGTTTAAATTATAAAAAGACATCATTGTTCTGCTCCACAGCTGCACAGAAGGTCCAGAGGTCCTCTACTGGTTTTATGGTGGAGTACTGTGACCTGAACATTGTTCATTGATTATTACAGACCCAACAACCACTGTGTGAGGCCTGGAACTAGACAGGTCTCCAGTCCAGCACAGAAACACCTGGACAAGTCTCCAGACCATCCCAAGGACACCTGGACAGGTCTCTAGTCCAACACAGAGACAGCTGGACAAGTCTCCAGACCATCACAGACACCTAGAAAGGTCTCCAGGCCAGCACAGACACCTAGAAAGGTCTCCAGGCCAGCACAGACACCTGGGCAAATCTCGAGTCCAGCACAGACACACCTGGACAAGTCTCCAGACCATCTCAAGGACACCTGGACAGTTATCCAGTCCAACACAGACACCTGTATAGGTCTCCAGTCCATCACAGACACCTGGAAAAGTCTCCAGACCATCTCAAGGACACCTGGACAGGTCTCTAGTCCAACACAGAGACACCTGGACAAGTCTCCAGACCAGCACAGACACCTGGACAGGTCTAGTCCAGCACAGAAACACCTGGACAAGTCTCCAGAGCATCTCATGGACACCTGGACAGGTTTCCAGTCCAACACAGAGACACCTGGACAAGTTCCCAGCCCATCACAGACACCTAGACAGATCTCCAGGCAAGACAGGACACCTGGACAAGTCTCCAGACCATTTTAAGGACATCTGGACAGGTCTCCAGTCCTACACAGACTACTGGACAAGTCTCCAGTTCATTACAGGGACACACAGAGACAAACAACCATTCACCCCCTTGCCCAGGGACAGTTTAAATGTTTCTAGTGAACCTAACCTAATTTTTCTGGGAGGGGCCAGAGTACCTGGAGAAAACCCACATGTGCTTGAAGAGAACATGTAAGTTTCACAGAGAAAAGCCACGTCAGTCTATTTTAGTTGAACTCAGAGAAGAAACTCCTCTTCAACTTGGAATAAAGAACAAAACTACAAGCATCAACCAAGAGAAGAAAAGTGTGACATCATCACATCATTTCTTTGTGGTTGCAGTATTTACTCCCATGAAGTACTCACCTCTTGTATTATGATTTCATTCTGTGGTAACCTGTTGAGAAGGCCACTGGCCTGCACAGCATCCAGGTTCTGCCACAGGCGTAGTGACTGAGCGTTCCTCAGCTGCAGATGTACACCTGGTGATGTGGGATCATACTCTGATGCCGCAGTTCCTGCCTTCAACCCAGGACTACTGTTCCCACTCAGACGGTGTTGCTTGATGTCCTGCTGCTTGGAGGTGACCTGGTATTCCTGGTACAGCAAATCTAGAGTGTCAAAAGACAATGACTACATGAATCAAAAATGGAATATCTTATGTAATGTTTATTATCGCAGACAAAAAAAAATTGTCCACATCATATAAAAAAAAAATAAAATAAAAAAATAAAATAATTAAGACATAATTATGTCTTATTACCAAAGCTTATTTAGAGTTTCTGTCATCATGATCTATGGTTCTGAGACCAACATGCAGGATTAAGAAGCAGGCAGTTTGTGTGCACCAAAATTCTTCAGCACAAAATCTGTCCGTCTATTTCATGTTCAATTCTTCATCACACATGAACAATTCCAGAGATACAGTACTTACATAATTAAACTGCAGGTTCTTCCTCCATCACCTGAGGAAGAACCTCACTTCCAACTAGGAGAAGACTGTCCTCCAACTGAGGACCATGGTCTCAGATTTGAAGATGCTGATCCTCATCCTAACTGCTTCACACTCAGCTGTGAACTGCTCCAGTAAGAGCTGAAGAGCTGGTCCAGTATTCTATGGGTGGTAACTTGCATTGTTCCTCCTAAATCTGAGGTTTCACCAGATCCTCTTCTCCAGCCCTGGTTATGGTGAGACCAACCCTAAAGCCCACAGACTCAGATTCCTTCATGGTAGATGTGCTGACAGAATTGAAAAATTCCTAAAAGTATTTATTTTACCAACCTACAACACTACTGGTTGAGGTCAACAGCACCCCACCTCCTCTGTACACAGTGTTAGTGAAGTGCTTCCAGAAGGTTTGCCAGAATCTTATTGGAGTCATTTTAAAGGCTCCAGCCAAAGCTTCACCAAAGTCCTCACACCCCCAAGCCTTTGCCTCAGCAACAGCCAACACCACAATTTGCTTGGTCCACAGAAACCTCTCCAATACCTCTGGAGTCTTACCAGCTAATAAGGCTTGATGGGACTCCTTCAGCTTGATGGATTCTTTGACCCATAGTGTCCCTCACAGGGTTCAAGGAAATTGGCAACTAAAGGCACTAATAACCTTATGGCTAAAGTTCAGGGCAGCCGCCTTGACAATGATGGTGTGGAACATGGTCCACTTGGCTTAAACATTCTTTACCTTGGGATACAGCTCAAGCTGTCAGAGGTGTGACTTGAAGATCTTTCTGACAGGTCTCACCATGTTACCCACTTGAGTATTGAAGTCCCCCAGAAAAATAAGGGAGTGGATCACCTGAAACACCTTCCAGCACTCCAACTAAAGGACTCCAAGATTGCTGGGTACACCAAACTGCGACCCAGAACATAGATACAAAATACCATCAGAACCATTCCCACTTGAAACTACAGAGATTCTTCCCTCTCATCTACAGGTGAATGCTCCAACACATAGGCTCCAAGTCGGGGGGCCAAATGTAGACCCACACCTGCTCCACACCTCTCACCATGGGCAATTCCAGAGTGGAATTCCAGCCCGTCAAGAAGAGTGATTTCAGTGTTTTGACATTATCTAGAATGTATCTGTTCAGTTCCTCTCACCCTCACACACAAACTCAGGCTACTTCACCGACAGAGAAGTGACATTTCATGTTCAGATCTACAGCTTTGCTGAGTCAGAACTCAATGACTGCCAACAATGATTTGCCTGAACTGTTTTTAATATGACACTTCACACACTTAACCATCCAGACACTTTTGAATCAAGGGTTCAATCAATCAATCAATCAATCAATCACCTTTATTTACCAAATAAAACCCATTGAGATCAAGATCTCTTTTCCAAAGGTGACCTGGCCAAGAGGTCAGCAGCACACATCATAAAATAATCAAAAACAGTTTACAATTAATGCCACAGAAGCATTAAACATATTTAAACAATGCATGATATCAAGGTTCTAGGAGAAACATGGTAGTAATCTTGACAGTGAGTAAAACTCCATGATTTAGTGAAATTACAAGTGATAAAATGAAAGAAAAGATAATGGTTGAAGTACACATAGAAATACAATGCAGACAATGACTGAACAGGTAATGTTTAAAAACATAGGCCTCAATCAAAGGTCTTACCAACATTATCTGTTAGGGTAAAGATTTATAAAGGATAATAAAGAGATAAGTCCTGACAGTTTCAGAACCGTCTGTAAGGTGTTCCACTCCAAAGGAGCAGCAAAGCTGAACGCTCTTTTCCCTAGTTCAGTTCTGACATGTGGAGCCGACAGGAGGACAACATGGTTGGAGTGTAGGTCATAGTGACTGTTAGTTCTTTGAATAAAATAGAACTAAGTCCAGGAGGGCCTTGTAGATTAGAGTGTGTGTATTTGTGTGCAGTAAGACAAGACAATGTAGGGATTCCAGTGTTTCATCTCTAACCTCCTCTGAGTGGGAGGAGCCAGTAGGTGTCAGCTGTTCTTCATTCTATTGATGAGTTCTCTCCTGTTATAAGGCTGAGTTCTAAAAACAAGAATTTATCCCTTAGAACACATCAAATTTGTGTGTTGTAGTGATCCAACAGGAATACAAGAACTTTTACGCAGTTGGTAAATATATACGTATATGAGGAAGTATAAATGGTATAAAAGAAAATTATATCTCAAGCCAACATAGCATAAAGCTAAAAGTACAATTAGAAGACCAAAGTTAAAGTATCCTGAAGCAAATTTTTATAAAATGTCAAAAAATTTAAAAGATTCAAATTTTAAGTTTCAATACAGTTAAGATTTTAAAAAGTAAAACCGTTACAAAAGGATCAAACCACAAAAATCTTGATTAAGCTGCGTGTTGTTATGAAAACTAACACAAATTATATGAAGCCATTTTTTACTAAAACATGTACAGAGGAGACCAACAATGGAAAAACAATAATGCTGACTCAACAGTCACACAAATTTTTACTCTCCACAAACTCACCGGTGTTTTTGATCATTTGGAGAGCTTCAGAAATCTGTGGACTTTCTCTGTTGCCTCTCTGCCTGAAAGGAGCAGAACAAATACAAGACATGTAGTAAACACGTTTGAAATCAACATCAGCTTAATTTAGACAAGTATGTACATATACGCATATATATATATGTGTGTGTGTGTGTGTGTGTGTGTGGATGGGTTTTTCCTACTACGTGGGGAAAATTTCCTCAAAAAAAGCAGCCTC
>JARVJO010000330.1:325844-338783 GCA_031762555.1 Cynodonichthys magdalenae
ATTACCTTTACTTCTATAGGCTGAATGTGTAGGTCTATATTACCGATACTGATGTTCTGTCCATTCAACACACGCTGTGTCCCGTAGTTTACGATTATATATATATATATATATATATATATATAATAGAGTGAAAAAAAAACTTCAGAACTTTTTTTTACACTCCACCGTATATTTTGTAAGCTTCCAGAAAGAGAGAGAGAGAGCTCTAGCGTAAGTGGAGCTTAATTCTTTCAGATTTCGACTGAAAGTCTAAATTATCATCTCAATATTATGACATACATGAGTCTTAGTTTTATATGGCAGACAGGGGCTTCTACAGAAAATACATTAACAAAAACATATAATGAAAAGTTCCCGTACTGCTTATAGATTTATCTCTTGGGCAAATACATAGTTTTACATACCAAAACATCAGCAATTTTCTCAGCTTTAATTTAAGCTGTTTTTGTGACAGACTGATGCGCATCCCTCTTTGAAACTGTATCGTTTTGTTGACTTGACTCAGTGAATAGTAATGACGCCTGTGGTGGCGCGTTGCTAGTTATAGCGGCTACAGGCGATGTCCTATCCAGTAATATATATTAATGCCCAGGAGTTAACATTAGGCTTCAATGGTAAAGATTTCTGCGCCCTGGAGTGAACTGGAAGTGATTAAACACAACAACGCTCATGAATAAAATGAAAGTTTATCCATTAATAACTGTTAATAATGTATCTTACACATCTAAAACGAGTATAGATATTCCTACTAAACATTTTATTTTGTTATTTTATTTTTTGTTTTTTGTGTTCTAAAAATAGTGGTGGGGCGGCGCCATAGTGCTCTCTATTGACCAGCTGCCACTGCTTATAAAGCAATGCAATATTAGCTGACTTGCCATTCCCTTTCTGGATTCCTTAGCTTAGTGAGCTAATGAGCAGCAAAAACATTAGTTGTTGTACTGGGCTGCCTTTTTACACATCGACTAATTGCTTTCTCATTAGTCTTGTTAGCTACCAGCACCACTTATCATTAGTCAGATCAGTAGGTGCAGGAATGTTTCTCTGTTGGCTGGCTGGCTTCTCTGTAATCTATATTTTATTCCTTTGACTGTGGCAGACAGCATGCAAATCCAAGTCTGCATTAGTTGTTCCACTTTAATGTTCTGCTAGTTTATCTCAATGGTGCTACTGTCGTTATGAAATCTACTGTGTCAAAATGTAACCAGATGGGAAACTCATGTACATTTTATTTACACTTTTTTATTCTTTATTAAAATACAAGAAGGCAAAGCACAGAGTTTGCTGTATAAAAGAATTGAAAAGTAAGCTGTGTTCGTTACAACAGAAAGAGGCTGTTTTGTGAGGCATGCCCCCAGCTATTCTCCACACTCTTTTGGGATGAGTCATTTGTTTTTACTTTGCTTGAAGTGTTTTAGCCTAATTAAAAAAGCACATTTGAGAGGAAAATAACACAAAAAAGTCTTGTTATGCAAACAATGTGTTAAATATTGAAAATAACAAGATTTTCTCACATCAAAGACTTTATCATATGGCTAAATCTGAGGCATCAACCCTCATCCTGCAACAGGATGGTACTTCACCACATTTTATTTGTTTACTTCATAGATACTAAATTTTAAATAAAAAAAAAAGTTCCATTCAACAAAGCCCATAGTGCATGCCTCTATTAATACAATAAAAAATTCAGAAGCTTTATACCCTTTAATTTATTATTTTATGTTTATGTTTTTGGACAATGATTAGGAGCAGAAGAGGAATGGCAAGCAGCTTCCCAGTCTCTCTTTCATTTTTTCCAAAGCTTCCAGCTCCTAATCTTGACTGCAGATGCAAATAGTCTAAAAAACGTCCCCACCAAATATTTGCATTTAAACAAATAGATAAAAGGTCATTTTGAAAAGCTGCCTCCTCATGACTGCAGTGTGATGTAGCATGTTCCATGAGTCCCTGCCCTCCTGACAGCGTGGTTAAAGCTCCCTCAGTGGCACGCCACTCAGTATGGTGCTGCAGTGGGACTGAGCCACTGTAGGCAAATACAGCAGAGAGAGAACAGAGAGGCCTCTGTGTGTGTGTATGTGCGAGGTGTGTATGTGTGTGTGTGCGTAGGTGTGTGTGCTGCTTTGTTTAAGAGCATCATGGACACAGGTAAGTCCTACTCATTCCCTTACATGCTGCTTTTCCTTTTCTTTAGAGTATTATTACAAAAATTCTCCCTTTACTTGCAGAATGTCAGATTATTTGTTGCTTGCTGATGTAATTATTTTAGAAAATTATATAAGAATAAATGTGATATATTGATTTTTGATGACAAACTATAAAAACAAAACAATGCAGTCGTATCTGAACATGTTTGAGTTTACATTTGTTTGGTATTTAAATATAGATGACTTTTTATCATTCATAACATACATTAGAAACAAATTAATCCCTGAGTAAGAATTTGTAGTTAAAAGAGACGTATAGAAAAGGTGTAACAATAACAAAACAACTGAACAGAGATCGTGTTTTTTAAGTTGTTGCTGTGCAAATTGAACCCTTATCTAAAGGATCCATTCAAAAAGCTGGGGTCCTTTACATACAGTTTTTTGCATGCAATTTCCATTTGCATAATAAAGTTTGCATTTTCATTGAGTTTAGGCTTTTGCTTCCCAGGAATGTCCCTAAATCACACCAACACCAATGTGAGATTTACAAAACCAATGAGTTGCAGTTATTATGAATGGAGAATTTCTCATCTTTATAAAATTGTCTTTTTTTATTTCCTTTTTCAGATAATCACCATCTCTTGAAGTTTTTATTACCATCAGGTTTTAGCAGGTTATTGCTGCTAATCACATGTTTTTAGAAGTTTATTTGCATCGACCAAACCAAAGGCAATTTCCATGACATTTACACATGCAATCCCAAAGAGCCTATGCATAAAACTGTGAAGCATTCAAATGAACACACATTTGTGGGAATGGCTGAAAATTTGTATGACATTGTGTTACAATCCAAATTGTTTCTGCATTCATGTTGCGCCTCAGACAGTTTTTTTTTTGCTTTCCAGAATATTCTAAGAGAGTGTACCAAGGCGTTCGAGTAAAGCATACAGTCAAAGACCTGCTGGCAGAGAAGAGATCTCGACAGACAAATGGGCCCAGATATAATGTAAGCACAAGCTGCTGTGCTTTTGTACTGTCCTGTCTCCCTCTGCTTCATTTTTCTCCTAATCCAAACACTGTAGCCACAGTTGACATTCTGGTGACACAATTAAGGCACTGGCTTGAAAAAGTCCCCTCTGCCTGTTTGCATTTCGTGCTGTTTTGTGCCCTAGCGATCCAGTAGTTGATCCATTGACCACCTGTACCTGCCTCTCCCCTCATCACCCTTTCTGTCTCAACTGCCCTCCAGCACTCATAAAGCCTGTTGGTAAATAGCTGAACACAAAACGCACGGTCCCTATCCTAACTTCACAAAAGAACATTTACACAATGCACGCAATGGCAATAGCCATGATCTTCCAAAATCTCCCTGGAGCGGGGGAGGGGGGGGGGGGGTAGGTTTCACAGAGGAGATAGAAAAAGAGTCCATGCAGGAGGCCGCCTATGCAAAGTTTGATCCACACACCTGCCAGCTGATATTGTCCTGTGCTGTGAACAGGCTCCTGACAAACCTCCCATTGTTGTCACACACTCACACTGACACACACATCGACACACATACTCACACATACACCCATGCTCAGTCAGAGAAATCTGACTGTACCTTAGACGTCTGCATGCACAAGCAAAACTGGCCATTATCCTCTGTCAAAAGAACGTATTTACTCTTTGTTTTCTGTGTTGGCATTTCTACTCCACAGACATGTAGGCTGCTTCACCACTCAGGCAGTTATTGGATTGTGTGATAAATATTTTTAGATGAAGCACTGATAAAAATGAACTGTAATCTATACAAGTTATATGACATTTTCTGCTCTGGATTTGATGTAAAGTTTTGTAACAGCAGATGCACTTGGATTTACTGACATGGGGCAGTTCTTTGTGTGTGTGTGTGTGTGTGTGTGTGTGTGGACGGGTTTTTACTACTACGTGGGGAAAATTTCCTCAAAAAAAGCAGCCTCGTGGAGACTGAAGTGAATCGTGGGGACCAGGTTTAGGTCCCCATGGGTCCAAATGCAAGTTACAGGTGCGGGGTTATGTTTAGGACAAAGGTTTAGGTTAGTTTTAGGGTCAGGTAGGTTCCTGTGAGGTTAATTTTAGGGCATATGGTCAGGGTAAGGCTATAAAGTCTAAAAAACATGAATGGAAATCAATGGAAGGGCCCCACGGGGTTCAGAAACAAACATGTGTGTGTGTACTTACTTTTGTTACCTTTTTACGACTGTTTCTGATATACACACCTACCTTGTCATAACCAGTAGTCCTAATACTGACCAAAGACTGGTCCTAATATGATAGAACTCCAGTTTGGGGTTAGGGGTTCAGTTTAGGACTAAAGTGGGAATTGAGTTTAGGTTAGTTTTAGTGTCAGGTGTTAAGGTTAGGCTGTAGAAACTACTGGAAATGAATGGGAACGGTCCTAATATGGACAGAAATACAAACTTCTGTGTGTGCGTGTGTGTGTATGAATAATTGAATGAAAAAGATATGCAAGTCAAAAAGAAAGGTAAACAGCTACAGAAACTTACATAAAAGATGCGTAAAGGAAAGTCTAGACAAAGTTCTGCATGTTAAAAAATAGCTGAGTGCCATTAGGTTTAATTCATGGTATTTTGTAATTCTTTTCTTTGCAGCACTGAGACAGAAAGCTAATAATCCTATAAATTATATATTGTGAGGATATTTCTAAATAAACAAAATCAGAGTTAGTGAACAAGTTAGTGAAGCATTTCTTGAAAGGGGTGCCTTTCCAGTTTCCTTTATTTTGCATTTAAAACCAGCTGGTTTTAAGGATTTAGGGAAGTATCAGTGTTCTTTTTGAAACTTCTTTTTAAACACCTGGGACATCTATTTATTTTACTTCTCAAAACCAATATTTATGGAGATTATCTCCATAGTTACCAGATAAACTCAGCCTTTTCACTTTTTTTTTCTTCAAAAGTATTTATTAAATACAGAGCCCGTCCAGGGACATGGTAGAAAACTTATCACATGGCCACGGGATAATACCGCGTGTCCACACAATAGCTAACATGTTCCAATGCAATAATTATCACGTAGCCATGCAATAACAACGTGCTCCCATGCAATAATTATTACCTAGCAATGCAATAATAATATTTTCCCACGCAATAAATATCATGTAGCCATGCGATCATTTTCTGCAGTCTGCTTGAGGTTCAATCTAAAAGTATTGCCTAACATTTCAAAGAATAATGGGCTATTTTTAAGATTGCATTCAACACCCTAGTTGAGTGTCAGGAAACGGGAATTTTTTACTGTGTTCCTGAACGTTACAAAACTTCGTTCAGTCACGTCATACAATATGAATGAATGTGGTTTATGCTTCACTTAAATACTCCCATTCAGGTACAAGTCCCTCAAAACCATGTCTAATTGAGTGCATTACATGAATACAGACAGTGTATGTGGTCAGCGACCTATTTGTATTTCATTGTAATTCATCCCTAGATTTAAATAAAATTAAATTAATACAAACTTGCCCGTGTTAACAATCGACAGTCTCTGCATGGAAACGAATGCAAAAATTAGCTATATTATGTGGGAACGTTATTATCTCATGGCCACATGAAAGTTTTTTTTCCTACCATGTCACTGGATGTAATTAATCCGAAATCAAACTGTGGGTTAGAAAATGTACAACTGTAGGTGAACAGACTGTATTTAGGATGATTTGGTAAAATGTGAATTCAATGAAAGAGCTAGTAGTAACTGCTTGGCATTAGATTATCTTTTATGTTTGTAATGTCACAGCTGATACTACTGAAAACTATTCAACAGAACATTACTTCCAAAATGACCAGACTACCCTTTTAAATAACTTGCAGTTTTTAATCATTTTTAACTTAGTTAACACTTCTTTATGGGGGAAGTACAGCCTTTTCATTTATGTTGCTTTTGACTGTTTTGTTTTAAAACTCATAGAGTGACATTAAATCCATAAATCATCTGGAGTTGTCTGTTTCAGTAGATGCTAACAATGCTTGTACAGATGACAGCTGACTAAAAATAGGTATGGAGTACTATGCAAAAGTTTGAAACCACTCCTCATATGTTTATGTATAGCTTCCAAGAAACCAGGCTTTCTTGTAATCCTTTAAAATAGATCTTGATTATTTAGTAGTTTTAAGAATTTCAAATGTTTTTTATTTCTTTTTAGTTTTTAGTCATTTTCTGATTAGTTCTTGTGCCTGACAGCTTCCTGGGGTCAAAAATAAGTGAAGTGGACAACTGTAGAAAGAAGGAACAGTTTCAAGCCTAAAATCATTTCTCAAGCAGATGAACATTAAAGGCCCTGTCACACTGTAAGATTCATGCCAACACTGAAGATGCCTACTTAAAAGGTGGAATAAAAGAATCTACTGGAAGCATCTGTTGGACACATTGTTATTCTAACAAGCTGAACAAATATATGACTTATATGGGTAATTTATAAATGAATAACTTTTGATAAATCAGCGTAAGTTGTCTAAAACATCATAGCATGACAGGGTCTTCTCTGAAAGTCATGTTTTAAAGAAACAGGAAAAACACAGAACCTGAGAAAAATAACATCTTTCATCATATGTACGCCTAGCCTGGTAAAAATCACCCCCATGTCCTTCACTTTGCTTCGTACAGAGGGTCTGGACTCTCGGCTATTGAGACGTGAATGCTTGCTGGAGGCGTGGCCTCTGTTGAAGTTTAAAACGATTGGATTGATTGGCCGCCACGTATGTGTGTGCCTGGGCCACTTCCTGTTTGAAGGAGGCTAGGCTAAGAAGCTAACCGGAAATTCCGTGTGCTGTAAACAACCCTACTGAGAGGAGAGAAATATGGAGCTGAACGAGACGGTTGTAAATGATCCTGCAGGCTTTGTTAGACAAATTCAATTTAATTTGGAAGCCTTATCAACACAAACTGGCTTTATTCACTTCCTCCACTGCCACTGCTAAACTACATGTAGACACTGCGCAGAAAATCAACATTGTCGTGCAAAACTCCTCCTTCTGTTTTCTGATTGGCCCAGGTAAGAATTCTACTGAAGAAATCCTTGTCTATGGGAGAAATCCCAGATGGAGCAGTGAAGGGAAACTAGAATTGAGTGAAACTGCATAGGAAGGCAAGGGCCAGGCTACTGTATGCCAAATGTTTAAAGAATAATTCCTCGAGAGTCACCTTGTTAGTGCTAAAATACAACTTTATATTATATATACAGCGGGTGAAATAAGTATTGAACAAGTCACCATTTTTCACAGTAAATATATTTCTAAAGGTGCTATTGGCATGAAGGTTTCACCAGATGTTGGTAACAACCCAATTAACCCATACATACAAAGAAATCAAACCATAGGTGTCCAGAAATTAAGTTATGTGTAATAATGTAGAAGGACACAGGGAAAAAGTATCGAACACGTGAAGGCTGATAATAAACTTTATTTTATGGATTAACGTGCATCTTCACAGGTAAAGCTGTCTAACTTTGAGATTTTTTGTTTAGTTTTTCCAAACAATAATCAAGTATTAAAATGGTCAAGTATTTATTACATTCAAAATAGCATTTAGCAGAAAATAATTTAACCTTGTTTAAGCCAAATAAGTGAACAAGTCAGCTCATAGGCAACAGCTCACTGTTTGCAGGTATTTTGTCTCCTTTTCAATGCAATATTTAATTGTATGTTTATAAATGAAGCTTGAAGAGGTAATAATGACCAGAGGCATGCAGTAACTCCAGCCATCTCCATCTTTATATTACCTAACATAACCTATTTTGTCATAGGATAAATAGGCCATTGAGAGAGCAGAGCCAAGTCTGACCACAGAGTAATCCTGCTCATGTTTAGACATGAATGGCTGTTATGAACAAATATGAGATCAAATAATCCCATTTCAGCTGTTTATACTCTGCTAACAAATTTCTGTCCAGGTGTGCTCAAACACCAGTATTTTATGTTCATAGAAAAATTTAAATAGTTAGAATAAAAGTGTTAATTAAAAAATTCTAATGATTACTGCTCACTGCCAAAAGCAAAAGAATGATGTTTCTAATTGTGTTTGTTTGTGTTGATTAGCAAAATATCTTATTAACCTTGGACAAATTTTATTAAAATTCTCAGAAAGTAATTTTTGGGTTTACATCTACCTTTGATTAACGTTTGAAGTCAACCTAATTCAATATGGCCACCACAGCTAACATTTACAAACATAAAAACAGCTATAATTCATCCAATTTAAAGAGCTACAGTTTAATGTAGAAGGGGCTGAGAGTCATTTACAACACAAACTTTGAGCACTAAATGGTGGGTGAGATTGTCACAATCTTATTTTCATGGTATGATCAAAACAACTACAAACTTGTTCTTTCTCATTATAAAATGGTTTTAGTTTAAATTATTATAATTTGACTCTGATGAAAACTGGATAAGTGTGAGGGGCTGGGTACACCCTGACAGGTCGCAGGTCCTTGAAAAACATATTTGTAATACAATATAGCAAGTAGTTTGCATAGGAAGGAAGTGTTTTTTTTTTTGTGAAACACTGGAAGGTGAATCTATCGTTGTTATCTTGCATCCTCTCTAAACCATACACACACACCCACACACTTACAAACACACATTATCTGACTGAGCTTGAGCGAGCTGATTTCCATACACAGCCTTCAGAGATGCACTGAGCCATACCTGGGACACATGAGGAAGTCTTGGCACTGGCAAATCACATTCAAATTTAGGCCACAAAATTTGCTTGCGCCCTGGCCATCATGGGCTTAATATCAACTCTTTCATGTTAGCAATATGCAAACAAGAGACCCTGTCATTCCCTGTCCTGTACAAACTGCACAGGAAGGATATCAGCCCTCTGGTCTCTCTGACTTTGCACGAATCTGTGATGAGAAACAAAGGCAGACAACTTATGTGTGTTTCTGCTTAACAATGTTTTATGTGGAAGAGAAAACTTAGATACATCTATTCATTTTCAAATGAACACTATCCTGTTGAGCGTTAGTTTGCTGGGACCTTTTTTATTTATAAACTAATGCTGACAACATGGCCAACATGGTCTCTGTGTGCATTATTGAAAAACTATTTTAACACTATATTTTAATAAATTCTAATCAAGTATGTTGAGGGAATTCAAGTGAGACTGTCTGTTGTAAAGGACTGTCAGCTATACTACCACATCTGATTTTAGCTCAATATCTGTAAAGCTGCATGAATTATAGCATTTGTGTAATAAGTATACAACCCCAATTCCAATGAAGTTCCAATGTTGTGCAAAACATAAACAAAAAAAATTATGTGTAAATCTTTTTTAGCCTATGTTCAATTGAATCCACTACAAAGACAAGAAATTTAATGTTCAAACAGATAAACTTTATTGTTTTTTACTAATATTCACTCATTTTGAATTTGATGCTGCAACATGTTGTAATAAAGCTGGTACAGATCTATGTTTCAGCAGTCATCAACTTTACTTCTAACAACACTCAGTGTTTGTGAACTGAGGACACTACTTGTTGAAGTTTGTAGCTGGAATTCTTTCATTCTTGCTTGATGAACAACTTCAGCTGCTCAACAGTTCCGGGTCTCTTCATAATGCACCACACATTTTCACTGAGAGACAGGTGTGGACTGCAGGCAGGCCGATGTAGTACCTGAACTCTTTTACTACAAAGCCACGCTGCTGGAACATGTGCAGATTGTGTCTTCATCATCTCGCTGAAATCAGCAGGACGTCCTTGAAAAAGACATGGCTTGGTTGGCAGCATATGTTTTTCCAACATCTGGACCTTCACAGATGTGACAGTTACACTAATACACCCCCATACCATCAGAGAGGCTGAACTTTGAACTGATAACAATCCAGACAGTCCTTTTCCTCCTTGGCCACCTGTGATTTCCAAAAACAAATTTGAAATGTGTACTCATCAGACCACAGGTCACTTTATCATTTTGCATCAGTCCATCTCAGATGAACTTGGGCCCAGAGAAGCCGGCAGCCTTTCTGGGTTGTTGGTATACGGCTTTCACTGTTCACAGTAGTTAACACTGTATGT
Organism: Cynodonichthys magdalenae; assembly: GCA_031762555.1. NCBI lineage: Eukaryota > Metazoa > Chordata > Actinopteri > Cyprinodontiformes > Rivulidae > Cynodonichthys > Cynodonichthys magdalenae. Next base: position 336,048 of record JARVJO010000330.1, read on the forward strand.
CGTTACATCTATAAATGCAAATTAAACTCTGACAATAGTTTTCTGAAGTGTTCCTGAGCCCATATGATAATATCTATTGGTTTTCGGCCTTGCCGATTATTTGCAGAGATTTGTCCAGATTCCCTGAATCTTTTGATGGACTGTAAATGATGGGATCCCTATATTCCTTGCAATTGTACATTAAGAAACAGATTATTTGCTCACGCAATTGTGTGAACTTGTGAATGTCTGATTCTTTCAGGGATGCTCCCTTTACACCCAATCCTGACACCCACCTGTTCATCTGCAGAATGTCTCAAACAGGTGTTTTTTTTGAGCACTCCTCAAATTTTCCAGTCTTTTGTTGCACCTGTCCCAGCTTTTTTGGAACATGTTGCAGGCACCAAATTCAAAACGAGTGAATATTTGCAAAAAGACAATGTTTATCTGATGGAATGTTAAATATTGTGTCTTTGTAGTGTATTTAATTGTGCATTTTGTTTTTATTTATGTTTTGCACAATATTCCAACAACTGGAATTGGAGTTGTACTCAAGCTCAATATGCTGAAGTTAGTTCTTTTTCAGTCAATTCACTCGGTACAACGTACTTGACTGAATTGGAACGTAATGTTATGCATATAACTACTGTTCTCTGAAACAGAGAAATGAGGTAGAACACATGGCTGCTCTGCTGCACAGCTGGGATCAGTGAAGACCGGATACTGAACTGAGGAATGAAGATGATGATGGACAATATATAGTGCAGGCCTGGACTGTTACTTGTCATCACATCATCTGCCTAATAGCGTGATTAGATGTGTCCCATTGTGTTGTAGCTCGTTCCTCTCCTTCAAGGAACAGTAGTTATACATCATTACGTTTTAACTTGTGTCACCTTTAGTCATTCAATCTGGAAAGTCTACATGCCTGAGCTATTTATTGTGAGAGGCAGAGCTCCAGGAAAGTTATTTTTAGAACATAATTTAACAACAACATGCTTACAGGTCACAGATAAATGTAGTGTGTTTAAGTTTTTGTCCATCAATTTACTTAAACTTGACAGGTGTATTCTTAGAGATCTGTAATAAAGTTTCTTATTTCTCTCTACAAACAATTTACAAACCAAACTTCTTCTAGAGAATATTTCAACTTACCATAGCAACATCATCAAGAATACCCTGAGGACTGCTGTGTGCCATTATCTGCACATAAAAAATTTGAATAAACCACATGTCAAACAACCAAAACTTAGAGGGTGGGTAAAACTGACCCATAAGACAGGTCATTTTGAACCAAGGACAGCAGGGGGGGGGGGGTTAACTTTTTTTCTAAGAAAAAACACAACATAATCTAAAAATAGTTTGGTTTCTGTTCTGAGTTCCGGGTTTTAAAAAGATACGGACCTTAGAACAGACAAAGTCAACCAGAGTGGGCTCCTCTTCTCCTATGTATTCAATAATCTTCTTATTAATCCACGGTTTAATACGGCGATCCATCAGAGTCTAAAAAAGGCACAAGAACATTAGACAGGCTTATTTTCAAATACAAATCATTTTATCACTGTAATATTTGCAACTATACATTTTATAAAAAAATATATATACTTTAAATTCAAACTTTCACTTTTTACCGAATCAACCATAGCCCAGTCCAAGGGGTACGAGAAGAGCTCAGGTCTGGAAGTGGGGATCTTCTCTATAAGGCTCTTTATGTGTTTGTGTTTCTCCTCCGTGTTGATGTTGCTTTTGGGGGCAGAAATATCAGCTCCATCAAGTCCAAGGTTTTTGTCGTCATCGCCATAGTCCAGTGGAACCAGTTTCCTTTTACGAGGTTGCTCATCGGCTTCCTCGTCATCATATTTGTTAAAAACACTATCAAATGTTGCTAGCTTCTTCCGCTTCCCAACGCTGAGCTGACTGGGACTGTTGGTTGCTCCTAAAAAAAGAAATAAGAAGGAATAGAGATTTATTCTAGTCATAACTCTCAGTGGTTTTCAGGGTCCCAACACTTTTACCATTTTAGAAATCCAGACTTTTCTACACTCAAATTTTAACCATTACTGACACCTAAATACAATACAAATATTTACCATTTATGCAGGAGAATGTAGGTTTGGGTGACTCAATGAATATGTTAACCATCAGCAACTAATTTAATTTTCAGTTCCAAGTTTTCTGACATTTAAATACATGTTCAATTCAAATCCAAATTTGTAATAAACACTGAATGTTTGCAATCCTGATCCATTTTCACCAGAAATGCTTGTAACTTCTTTTCAGGTGTCTGTCCAGCCTGGAGACAGACTGACAGCAGGCTGAGCGGTTGGGGAAAACTGCTGTTGATTTATTGCTCAGCACAGATTTGCATAACTCATTTGTTTTATTTAGCAACAATTTTCATGAGGAATTATTCTGATCATAATAAAAAATGACAAATGTCAACAGATAAAAATTATTAATGAAAATTATTTGTCCAAACAAAACTGAACGAGTCAATCATGTTTTTAGCAGCTGAGTAATAAACATGAAAAAGAACAATTGTGACTCTTTTAGTTGTTTAAATGACTACATTTAAAATATAGACTCTGGTACTGATTTAAGATTATTCAAAACATGAAATTTAAGAACAAAAGAAAAAACATATCCAAAGATTATGTGTTCTCTATGGGATAAAGCTGGCTCGTTCGTTCGTTCGTTCTCTTCCGCTTATCCGGGATCGGGTCGCGGGGGCAGCAGCCTAAGCAGAGAGACCCAGAC
>JARVJO010000330.1:370935-381082 GCA_031762555.1 Cynodonichthys magdalenae
CATCCTGAGCAAACAGTGGAGAGGAAAAACTCCCTATTAATAGGAAGAAACCTCCAGCAGAACCAGGCTCAGGACAATAATACAACAAATCTTGTTCTCAGTGATGTGTTTGTGTCTGATGGATACACAACATGTTTTTGTCACCTGAAAAGGACACTCTGATCCCAAACCTTTGTTTAACGTCTGAATGAGTTAATTGGCTGTTTTGCCAGCAGCACTGTTCCGAGTGAAGTCTCTGAACTTTTTTAATGAGCAGCCGTTAAAGCAGGCGTGTGCCTGTTGTCCCACAGAACCACACCGTATGAAACATCTGAAAGGCCCTTTACAAGAAATGTGTTGACGCAACAGAAAGAAACTCAGCTGGAAGCTCTTTCATTTTCAAGTTGATGTGTTTCCTTAATGTTTATATCAGGTGCAGATCTGATCACTTGGCAAACAATCATTTTGACCAAAAGATGGTATAAACTTAACTTGTTCTCACTGCAGCCATGTTGATTTCTATTTACTCACAGGCTTTTTTGTTTTGCACACTTTGTTAGTAAAACAAATAATTTCAGATAACCATCTTTTGTTACACTCATGACTAATGTGAAACTTCTTTGTTTTTTTTTTCTGCCTTTCAGAGCTTTGCATAAAGTGGTGTGTTTGGGAAAGAGGCCACTGAGTTATGCCATTGCCAAAAGAATGGCTGCACTCAACAGCCTGGATCTCAAAGACTCAGATGGAATGGTACAGTACACACACACACACACACACACTCACACACACACACATCTGGTTTGCATACCCCTGTGGGGATGGTGCATTGACTTCCATTCATTTCTTGGAAATTTTACAGCCTAACCCTGACCATTTACCTTAAAATTAACCTCACAGGAACCTACCTGACCCTAAAATTAACTCAACTCAACTCAAACCCGTAATTTGCATTTGGACCCGTGGGGACTGGACATTGGTCCCCATGATGCACGTTCGGTCCCCACGAGGCTGCTTTTTCAGTAAAATTGTCCCCACGATGTAGAAAAAACAAGGCCAGACACACATACATCTGAGTGAAGGCATCCATTAGTGGACACATGTAACTAAAAAAAAAAAGAAATTTTTTTTATCCACTTAACTGAATTGAGTAAATCTAACACAATTACTTCATGTTAACTTATTAAGTAAGTGAAAAAATAGCTTTAAATTTACTTTATTCAGTTGAGTAGAACCTGTTGACATAATATATTTAAGTAAATCCAACTCAAACATTTTGAATTAGCCTGTTGCTCTATTATTCACTGTTTCATCTTCTCCTCTCTGTTCCCACAGACTGCTCTCCTCTATGCAGCAAAGCACAACCAACATCTTCTGGTGTCAGATTTGATCAGTTTGGGGGCAAATGTCAATGAGAAGAACAACCTGGGAAAATCCTGCCTCCACCTGAGTGCTGAGAACGGCTACATCCGAGTCTTGGAGGTTGGAGCTTTTATTTTTTCTGTGGTACAGAAATTGTTTTATACCCAGTTAGATTTGGTCAAAACTGAGTGATTTCAATATCAAACATGTTTTGAAGAGATGTTGCTGTATTTTAAATGAGTCATAAAATAATATTTTCTTGTTTATTTTGATTTTTCATGGCTGAAATGTCTTCAGTAGCTCACATATCAGATCATATTTACTTTGACTGGGCAGCACTGTGAAAAGTTATTTTTACAGATTATCGTGGATTCGGTTGTATTCAGTTCACCTATAAAGACAAACACTATTATCAACAGGGAGCTCAGGTGAACAATCTGGAAATAATCCAACAGAGCCGGTTTTCATACCAGCAAAGCCAATGTCAACATACTTTTGGCTCTGAGTTCAAAGCCTTTTAATTGTGACGTGTTTAGTCCTTCCAATGGTTTGACAGAGCAGTTTACACTGTGTACTATAGACAAGTTATTTTCCAAGCATCATCTAAATCGTCAGAGCTGAATCCATCTGAGGTCAGTTAAGTAATTAAAGCAGCGGGTATTCACTCAGTACATTTTCACACAATCTGAATCATCATCTAAGATTATTTCTTAGTTTTCAGCAGAAGCATCAAACGTAAATCAAGATTAGACTTAAACCTGCAAACAAATGAAAAAGCTTCCTCATGTTTTGGCCTAATATGCTGTTGAACTTTCTAGACCAATGCATTCCTCCAAGTCAGCGCCTCATACTGTCATTCCTAAAAGCAAAATAACTGAATATTACATGAAATACCAGGGCATGTTGCTGCACTGAAACTTGAACCTTGGTCATTTTAAGTTGAATAAAAAGACAGAATGCCAATCTTAAGTTTATTTTATCAAGAAGAATTCTCAGGATTGCATTTGTTTTTAAAATTAGACTTCAGCTGCTGTTATATGTGAACATATTCTTACATATTACAACATGATGAATGTTTCCAACAGAGGGTGATGCATGTACCTAACCAGTCTGTATTTATTTATTAGGTCCTAAGACAAGCGATGGTGGATGGTGTGAATTTGGATGTTGACGCTGTTGATGTCTTTGGTAGGTTTCATCTTTCTTCAGATTTTTTAAAACAAACATTGTAACATTGCTTTACTTTGGAAATAAAATGTGAATTAGGTGATATGTAATAAAACAACTTAAGGGGTTAGGGTCGACCTCATTGTGGGTCACAAAACACCAAGTAGGGGTCCTGTTAAAATCTCCAGAAGTCAAACGTTATTTAATAAAAATGAAATGTCAAATTGTAGAATTATTACAGCTAAGATTACAAAGTTCAACAATGTTACAACTGTGCAGAGAAAATTAGGTATGAGTAGATGTTATCACATTAGCAGGCTTGTTTCCATTGGAGTTTTTGTTAGTTTTGGGGTTAAAACTGTTGATTTGTTCTCAGGAATGAGTGCCCTGCAGTGTGCTGCTGTAGCTCTGAAGACCAACATGAGTGAGGTTAAAGGCAGCATGTCTCCAGATCACAGCAGACTGCAAAAACTTCGCCAAGAGTACATGAGGGAGACCCTGGAGTGCCTGCTGCAGATTGGCACCTATCAGCATACCACAGTCTGCCCATCTGCTATAGGTAGAAATCTGTAACCTGACCTATTGATACTAATGGGATTAGGCTCTTCTTCTAATACTCTGTTGTAGAAATTGCAACTGTTTTGCTTTTAGCTCATTGCATAGTTCACATTGTTTTGTCAGAAAATTTGTCTCAAGCAGAGTTTGAGTGTGGCTTTATGGAGTTAGATCCCTAATTATTCAACATTCTCTCAAAGCATGAATTTAACTGACACTTTAAATCAGACTTTTGACAACCTTTTCTTCTTTTTTTTTTTTCAGGGGAGCTGACGTATGAAGTTCAGAGTTGGCTGAACAGCCAGCGCGTTTGCCCGGCAGGGCATTTTGGAACCCCGACAGTAATGTTCTGAGTTAGTTCAGGCTTGACTCATGCTGCTAGGGACTATAATTGGTTGGTCCCTTTCTGCACGAGTACGAGTTCAGGCCTGTTTTCTATGTAAAGCATCTGATATTCTGTGTGGGTAAAAACATCTGACTTGCAATCAAATGTTTTATTTCAGCCTGCACAGAAAAGTTGGATGCACAATGTCTGGTTTCTATGAAACTTCCATTGTTTGTTACATAAATGTGACAAAATGTCCTCAAGCAACTGTGTCCACTAAGATTCCAATGTTGAATGGCAGTGTATTATTATACAGTACACAGTACGATGACAGACATTCAGGTCAAGGAATAAGTAGGAAACTCTCATTTGCATCAGTTTGAGATTGGGAAATGCTAAGTTTTAAAATATTGATGAGCAGATTAAAAAAAAATAGAAACTCACTTTAGATGCTTGTGAACTGATCAAGAAAGGTGTATCACAGTTGGACACAGAAATTCCTTTGTTCATATTTCATAAATAGCTAAATAATATGCTCAGGTCCAAATTTGTCCAAACATATAATCCAAAAATGAAGTAATGTAGACTCCATTGTGTTTTAAAATGTGTCTGTAGTCCTATTATTTATTTGGTGGCAATCGTGTAGTACCAGCTGCATACTATCTAATTTTACCTATTGTCAACTACAGTTTATAAGGTGAAAAACATTAGACCAAGCATTCAACCCTATGGAATGCCTTGACTATCTCTGGTGCATGAGGAAGATTTATCATGTGAAAATGTTCCACTCTCACCAGTGTTGTTTTTGTGCCATGCTCTAAAGACTCAGTGACCTACAGAAATTTTAGTTTATTGATATGCATTGATGACATCATTAAATACTGTAAACAGGCTTTATATTTTCAGTATGGTTTATTTAATTATGTAATAATTTAATATTTTCCTTCCAACTGGAATCCAGCTGGACTGTAGCCATAAAATTCATATATTGGATCTTAGAGACCTGGTGTATGGAGGACATTAAGTATTATGTTGTAATGGGAAGTTTGACTGCCTTCCCACAACTCAAACTATTTTTATAAAAAGAAGACTACAATCTACTAGGTCTGCTTGTCTGTGTAATTTTGTTCTATTTTTTTTAATGTACAGTTTTTGAGTTCTGCTTTATCCAATATAATGACTGCTATGTCTACTAACATTTACTGATTATAGAGCTACTTGGATGGTGAAACAAGTTGAATGGTAATGAGCTGAGCAGAGATGTGTTGAAAACATGTTTAAACTCATTGTATCCTAGAGGCCGGTGAAACGCTAACATAAAACTAGCATTGTCAGAATTGTTCACATTTTTTCATTTTGAATGTGTGAGCCATAATATTTATAATATTTGAAATCTGGTCAGCTTTTATCAATTATTTTGAAAATCTATTGATAGATCTGTACAGCTATTACAGTTGTGTATTATATAAATATATAGATGGAAATAGGTATGCATTTAAAATTGGTAGTAAAACCATGCTTAATAAAAATGTGATAAATTTTTTTGTGATAAATAGTGATAATTTCAAGGTTCAGTGTACTTTGTTACATTATATTATGTATCTCATGTCAGGAGAGCTAGTGTGATGCTGCAAGTATTGTAAAGTTAATTTGAAATGATTGTACAAATAAATCAAATATTAAATCATTTTTCTAATCATTTGTGTGTTTTGTTCTAATTATGTTGATTGAAGATTGAAAAAGTTTGAGTATGTAAGTCTCTTGATCAAATGAAATAGATAAGGTGAAATTTTTGTACAAATTACACAACCAGTCACTACTGGCACTGTATTTTGTACTCTTTAGAATTCCTTCAAGACTCCATGGAAATCTTGGTGATTATTGAACCTTGTGAATCTGACTGAGAGAATGACAAGACTGCACAGTTGTAATAACAGCAAAAGGTGCCACTTTGAAGAATCTAAAACATAGTTTGGTTCTTATTAACAATTTAAAGTTTACTGTATGGTTCGTTTTGTGTTCCTTCATTGTCTGGATGACTTCACTATTAATATATAATGTAGGAGAAAAGAAAAATAAAAACATAAAAAGCGTAAAAACTTTGACTGGTAATATTGCTATTGCACATAGTCAGTTTCACTGTAGATCACCTTTAGACCAACTTTTTTAGTTTCAAAGAACTCTTTGATTTGAGCTTGAACATAGACTGCTGGATTAAAGTTAAATTTGTACATTTTGTCACGTGTTGCACAACTTGTTTTCTTCAGATGGTTGGCTTATCAAAGAAATCTCAAGTTGTTTTACAGTCATATGATGATGCTCCAGTTTAACATCCAGCTTGTTCTTGTAAAGCAACATAAATCATGCTGTGCTGGAGACGTCAGGCAGGTTGTTTCACTTCAGGCTAACGTGTTTGCCAGGTAGATGTTTTTTTTTTTTTTAGTTTCCTTATTGCAGCCACATGTGGGTAGATTGTGCCACGCCTTTGACATGATTAGAAAGTAACTGTCAGTTTGAACAATCCTGCTGTTTTGATTCAAGTCTTAAGGGATTGCACAAACAAATACAGCTTGCTTGCACACCTACACACACATACATACAGATCGCTGCAGTTCTTTGGGTGCAAACCTAACTAACCATCTCAAAAGAAGGACCGAGGAACCTGCTTGGACAGTGAACAAGGTGGTCTTGATCACACAGCAGGTGCTGTGCAGAGATCTGACAAAGCATTGTTACTGGGAGGTCCATTGGAAGGGTTGTTTCTGCACAGCGTTTGTTGCCTACAAAGATGTCAACACATTATCGTGTGACTCAGAGTTTGGAAAGAACAAGAAGTCCTGGAGGGATTTCTATCCAACAAATTTTCAAAAACTTCAAACACATCATTAATCTTCTCTCAGTGTACATGTAACATACACTCAGAGAATTACTCATATGCACTGTACATGTTGCATATATTATTGTTTGGTGAAATGCATTTTTTGTATTCTGTACACATTTATTATCTATTGTGTTTTTGTAGTTATTGTACCACCATATTTCTCTTCTTCTACTTCTTAAACCAGCATGCACAAATCTGCTTAACGCTAAACTAATAAATGGATTCACAGATTAACAGGATTGTCAATTTGTACCCATCAGAACCAACAATTTGACACTAAAGGAAAACTTTGGACTGAGAGCAGAACTCTAAACATTGGCATGTTGATGAGAATAAGTACAAAGCTGGCTGATATGATGCTGAAAAAGAAGGTAGATGTTTGATGTGTGCATGGGACCAAATGACAAGGTTGCAAGGTTTGCAGCAGAGTGGAGTTTAAAGTGTAACTTACCCCAAAATCAACTTCTTTTGCAGATAAACTGTCTAAACTGTGCCCTAAGGGTAATACCTTTCTATCTGTGACTAAAATTCAACATTTTCATGTAAATTGTGTAAATCTACAATATTTGGTCTAAAAATGTCTTTGTCCTGCTCTCTTAGGGTTGAACTATGGCTACTACATTTGAATTTCGTTATTTGTTCAAAAAGTGATGTATGACGCTGCTGGTGCTGTGCGACATCAAAGAGCACAGTGTTCAGTATAAAAGCATCTCGTAGAGACACGCCCTGCAAACACTCAGGAGTTAGCCATAGCCTGCAGAGATTCAGGAGTTAGCCATAACATGTTGATCGTTGCTGTGGTAGAAGCCTCTCTTTTCCTCACCCACAGTGCAAAACATGGATGTTTATCAGTCATAAAACCAACTGAATTAACTTACAGACCCTCTTTGTGCTTCAAATTTTTTTTAACAAACTACATGGTTGCTGTGTCACATAGTTTCAATCGAGCCAAAATACACACCCACGTGCACACACACATATTGTCCCCACGATGTAGGAAAAACATGTCCACGCACACAAGTGGCTCCCAAGCTGCTATTAATGTTATTATTATTATGATTATTATTATTATTATTATAGATCAATGCCACAGCCTTAGTGTGTTCAGGAAAGAATGAAAGGTGGAGAGGTGAAGCCCCGGGGCTCACCCCGCCATATGTCCTGAAACAGCAGTTAAACAAGAACAGGCAGTGGGAGGAAAAAAAGATGTGAATGTCAGCTGGATGTCTGTGATCAGCTCTTCAAACTGCTCCTTCTAACTTATCAAACAGCTCCTGCTACTGGACCGAACAGAGCCGGCCTTCAGTGACAGCTCTGCTACCGAACTGGACTGGACCGAACTGAACCTGTCAGAGTCAGAGGCACAAAAACAGACGCAGGGACACAGGCAGAGGCAGGTTGCAAAACAAAAAGATTTATTAACTCAAAACTGTTGCGAGGCAGCTCAAAAACTTACTTTCGTGGCATGGCAAGAATCCAAGGAACATGAGACAATCCAACAGGCTGGTACACAGCACAATGAATGGACACAGACTGAACACAAGACACAGAATATAAAGCTGAACTAATGAGGACAAACAAGAAACACCTGGAGCAGACACAAGAGAAAACAGGAGAGCGTGGGAGGGGCAGCAGGGCAGAGAGCACACAGGGAAAAACACTAAAACACTTAGAAAACCAAAACATAAATCCACAGACCATAATAGTACCTCCCCCTTAACTACGGCTCCAGCAGTCAACAAGGAGAGGCACAGGACAAGACACGACAAGCGGAACTCAGGACAAAAACACACAAGAGTCCAGGGGGACGGCCAGGAAACCTTCAATGAGGAAGCCAATGGGAACAAGAGGCCTGGCGGAAACAGGAGCAGACGTGGAACCATGAGAGGAGGGAGAGAATGTGGAGCCACAGGAGGAGGCGGGAGCAGACAAGGAGCCACTGAAGGAGGTGGGAGCAGTCGAGGAGCCACAGGAGGAGGCGGGAGCGGACGAGGAGCCACAGGAAGAGGCGGCAGCAGTCGAGGAGCCACAGGAGGAGGCGGGAGCAGACAAGGAGCCAAGAGAGGAGACGGAAGCAGACGAAGAGCCAAGGGAGAAGACAAGAAAAGACAAAGAGCCAAGGGAGAAGACGGGAGGAGATGAAGAGCCGGTGGAGGTTGCTGGAGCCAGAGCGTCAGTGATGGCAGACACAGGGGACAGAGGGGATGAAAAGGTGATGGGCGACAACCCAGGCAAAGAGAAGACAATGGGCAATGACCCAGGCGAAGAGGAGGTGATGGGCGACGACCCAGGCAAAGAGGAGGTGATGGGTGATGACCCAGGCGAAGAGATGGCGACGACAGGCAACCCAGATGTAATAGAGGCGCCGGCAGCCATTTCACAAACCTCTGGGACCACAGACTCAGGAAACACCGGGACCGCCAACTCTGGAACCACTGGGACCGCCGACTCTGGAATCACCGGGACCACTGACTCTGGAACTACCGGGAGCACCGACTCTGGAATCACCGGGACCACCGACTCTGGATGACCCGGGGAATTTACAATCCCAACCGGGGACTCAGGAAGCATAGAAGTGGTGGGTAGTGGACTGCTCAGCCAAAACCCTACGAACATAGAGGAGAAGCCTCTGATGGCCAGGCAGAAGCAACAGGTTGAGGCGAACCACCAAAACGTGCTTAATGGGAGACCACGCAAGGATGGTCAGCACACCGCCAATCAGGGGATGCGTCCTCTCTTTCTCCCCTGAGGGCAGAGAAGTGACGGGCTCCTCATGAACAGGAGGAGGACCAGTCACGCTTGCCCCACAGAACATCGCCGGACTCCAGTGAGGTGAGGAGGGAGGCTGAAGTGCCGGGAGGCAGCAAGACAAAAAAGAAAAATCCTCCCTCGTGTAGCCTGAAAAAGTTGTGCCTGTGGGCTGGGTGTTTGGTTCATTCATTCTGCCAGAACCAGAGGTGCAAAAACAGACCCAGGGCACAGGCAGAGGCAGGGTGCAAAAACAAAAAAATGTATTAACTGAAAACTGCTGCAAAGCAGCTCAAAAACTTACTTTTGTGGTGTGACAAGAATCCAAGGAACATGAAGCTGCGTCCACACCAAACGCGTTTTGAGCATTTAAAACGCGCCCAACGCCTCAAGTTGGACGCGCCACGTTCAGACCAGAACAAAACTAAATGGGAGGAGCATCTTCTTTTTTTCCAGTCCGTCTTTAATGTCGGATGAAATAAAGAAAATGGCTTTGATTTATTTAGTGAGAGCAAGCGAATGTTGTGCTCACCAGATAATTAATTCACCAGATAATTTGGAGGTGGTCTATTCGGTGAGTTGCCACTACAGGAGCTGCGAGCTGACAAACTATTTTTGTCCCAAGCTCCATAACCGCGGTCAGTTTAACAAGCCGCTGACCCGCGTCGGTGCTGATATCTCCAGCCAGAACACCAATTACAGACGGTCCATTTCCACTCAAGAGCTCCTGTCTGTTTCAGGTAGTGGGCAATATTCAGGAAACAGTCACGTGGAAAAATGAGTCTCTCTGATTGGTTGATGCGGCGCATCAAGCAGCCAAAGTTCAGATAGTTGAACTCGAGCGTTGGCTGCTTTAGATGCTCCGCACCCACGGAAAACGCTCAAACTGCACCTACAGCTTCATTGCGCTCTGCTCAAAACGCTCTAAACGTGCTGCGATAGCCCTAGACGCGCGTCCACCATTGACTTTGCATGTAAAGTGGCGGCTTCCACTGATCAAAATGCGTCCGGTGTGAACCCAGCTTGAGACAATCCAACAGGCTTGTACACAGCACGATGAACGGACACAGACTGAACACAAGACACAGAATATAAAGCTGAACTAATGAGGACAAACAAGAAACACCTGGAGC
>JARVJO010000330.1:381182-392913 GCA_031762555.1 Cynodonichthys magdalenae
GACGCAGCACCGATCCGCCTATCGATCTCCCGCTCCATTCTTCCCTCATTCGTGAACAAGACCCCGAGATACTTAAAACTGTTATTTTGTTAATTGTTTTTATGTTGTAATCTCTTTGATTTGTGGGACCACTAACCTGCCAGAAAGTGCTAATAAAATTGGTCCTGTTTGGCTAAAACTGATATAATATGCTTTTAATTTAGTCATGTTTCATTAATGTGTATTGTCACTTTTAAACTACATGAGATTAAAAATATAATTCCTCTTCAAATCAGCTTTACAATTTGTTTACGTTTAAGTCATCCAACCAAGCAAGAGAAGAGCAAACCAATAGATTTAATGACATTCTCTGTCAGCCGAGTTCTCCCTCATTCTCACAGTTCACTTGCATCTCGCTTTTCCTCCTGCAAGTATTGTGGGATGTTGCCTCATGCACTTGAAAGACCTACAACTGCTGGGGGAGATACCAAGAGATTTAACACACACACATACACACACACAAACGCCTTCACACTTTTCCAAGCGCATACATACACCCTTTTCAAGCTGTAGGAGATGAGATAGGCAACTTGTGTTGTCTGTTGATGGTTGCAGTTTGATATGACTCCACTCAGCCATCACGATTAGTCCTAATAAACCAATGAAACACTTGGGTGGGGGAGGGGTTGTACTTCATCTGAGCTCGTTAACATTGTCCCCTCACTTTGACTGTTTGGTCAGAATGGATTAACCTCGGCTCCTAATTCTAAAGTAAAACAGAATTCTACCAAAAAGTTCAGGTGACGACTAGTCATGTTCATCAGGTTGATCATGAAAGTAGGGAGGTAAAGAGTAGCTTCGTTTCATAGCTTCTAATCCCACCATCTTCAGCACCCTCTGCTGAAAAGGTGAAGGTGGACCATAATATTTTTGCATGCTTGGTCTGTTTGTTAACAAAATAATAAATAATATTTTAACTTCTGGGGTCAGCCCAGTCGAACATGGCTTCTACAACCAGCTTTTATAAAGACTCCAAAAATGAACTCAGTTTTCCAGATGTAGAGCTGAAATGTGTTTTTGAGCTGTGGCTTGTCCCCAGCACATTCTGAGTTCTGACACATTTATAGAACCATATCAATGATTTCTGTTAGCAAAATATCTCAAAAACCATTAAGTGGAATTTTAATTTCAAAATCACTCACCAACGTTTGGAGTCAATTTCCTTTAAAATGGCTGCCATGTTATTGACAACACAGAAATGGCAACAACTCAGTTTTACAGTTATCAAAGTAAAATTTGGTGTAGTAGTAGCTGAGGGTCATTCCTAGCACAAACATTCGCATTCGAGGTTTGGCTTCTCTTTCTTTCTCAACATATGTTGGCATTTGTCTAAAAGTCTGGCATGAAAGACAATAGGATGCATTCAAGGAATACTTTTAAAAGGAAAGCCATATATGTGCATGTTTGACAGCAATTCATCTAATCTTTGTTGCAACAGGTTTTGATGGCAAAACAAATGCACAAAAAGCTGCCAGCAGCAGAAAGAAAAACATCAGTCCAAAGACAAAGATGAGTGATGTAACTGGTTTATTTGGCTGTACTTTACCTGATGAATAATTTCCTGACATTGACATCAAATATTAAAATGTCCTGAATTTCAGAAACATTAAATTGATTGAAAATAATTTTCCAGGAACTCATACCGTTACGCAACATTTTATTGTTGTGTCAACAGGTGATTGTTTGTTCGCAAAAGGTACAGTTGAGACAGAGAGAAAGAAGGGGAAGGAAAAATAAAGCCAGTGAACATTTGTTAGTTTGTCAGAGCAGGAAACCAAAACCTGAGCATAGATCACACCGACCAGGACAAACTCAGAGAAAGGTCACCAGCTAATGGAAAACATAACATTAACTCAGTAAAACTGATGATTTTGAAGCCATGCAGGTAACATAATATTGGCGTCAAACACTCGCACATGCTTTTCCAAAATCAAACATGCATTACTCAGTGGGGTCAAAGAGGTGGAATTACTCAACTGTTTAGCAATACAAATTCTCTAAATGTTTCCAGTAATGAATATTTGTAGAGCACGTCACACTTTTTTTATTCAGTTGATTGTTTGAAGCAAATGATAAATTAGCATTAAATAAAAAATAAATCAAAATATATATTTAGCATGTATCTGCCTCAATGTGGCTGATGTGTCACATAAACAACAAGCAAAATCAATCACTTTCAATTATTTAAAGAGCGTTTTGTAAATAATCCATCATTACAAGCTCAAACTGGGTGATCAGGAGGCTGTGAGTACAGTTCGGATCACAGTGGTCACGGACAAGTTCAGCATCTCTCCTTAGGCCACCTCACTAAGGCTTGTTATTGTTTAGTCACCCATTAGAACACTTCTCTTTTTCCTTTGTTCTCCGGAAAAGTTTCATTTTGTTTGACCATCCCTCTTTGAACGATTACTTTTTTAAAAAAGAACTATCAGAATCATGCAACTACCATTTCATTCGTGTTGAGACAAAAACCAGTTGGTGCTCTTGGATGTGATTGTTCTCTTGGTGCTTGTTGGGAGGGCTGTAGGTCTGAGGTCAGCGTGGGCTTTTTTTGTTGTTTTCTTTTCTTTTTTTAGGCACTGCCATCTTGTTTGAGCCGCTGACTGCGAGCCTTGTAGACCTCGATCAGTAAATCTTTGACGTATTGGATTTCTCGCTCCACCGACTCTGCCTTGTCACGGAGCTCACGGTTCTGCCCCTCGAGGCCATGAAGCTCCTCCTCCAAAGAGTCCAGCTCCGCCCTCTTACGCAGCCTATACCTGCAACAGAAATAGAAGGGATTTAGATACTTTCTTTTTATTTTATAGATTTTTGCTGTCTTGTATCTCTATATATGAATCAGTGTTTACCTCTGAGAATTACACAACTCTGACATTTTTCTAAATCTTTATTTTACCCTTAAGTGTTTTCTGAGGCCAGTCTGACCAAACTGACAGAGCTGAACTTGGCAGAGAGAGGGGGACTTTCCATTTCCCTCCCAGACACTACAGGAACAGTTACTTCACCGTGGTGACAAAACTCCTGCTTTACTGGAGTTAACATTTTACGTAAAACACATTCACATTTTATAAACTGATGCAATATACACAAACCAGATCACCTGTTTCTGCTCTTACCATCCTCACCTTTATATCTGTTTTGACTAATAGGAATATGCTTTTATCTAAGGATGGTTAGAAAGCATGCTTTAAAGGGAAACAGAGGAAACTGTTTACCTGTGGGCAGCGGTTTTGTTTTGGTCCCTCTTCTTCTGCTTCCTCTCTCCAGTGCCTGCATCCAGAGACGCTGCACCCATTACCAGGGATGGCTTCACGGAGCAGGGCTCATCCTTTAACCTCTGGGTGGGGCGGTGGATGGGGGGGCCCATCAATGGCCCGTCGCCCTCTCCTCTGGACAGACATTCGTAGCTTTGGTCTGCAAGGCATTCTGGATAGAGGTAGTGGCCATGTTGGGGCTCGACAGCCTGTGCTTGTGCTGGCTGGTCTAGGTCTCCTATAAAGCTGTGGTAAGGCTCTGTGCTGCCCATAGACTGGTGAAAGTAGCCATCACCGGCCACCATTGTCTCTTGGGGAATACTTCCAGAGAGTCCTCCATCCTTGCTGCAGTGCAGGACTTCCAGCCCTGCGCTGTCGTAACTTACGTTGACCTTCACATTGTGCATTAGCTGTCCCTCCCTCTTGTGGTGGCCGTCATACGAGCCACCCAGACAAAAACCTCTGGCAATCTCTTCGCTGCAAAACATTCCTTCTGAGAAACAATAACTTTCCTCTTCCTTCAACGATAAAGCACATTCTCTCACCTTCTTCACGCTGCCGATGCTGTTCTTGCTCACTGTCTTCAGTGTAGAGTAGTGGTTCACTGACAACTCTGTGCTCCCTGAGTAACAACCCCTGGAGCCCCACGTTTCGAGTCCAACTTCGTCCCCGACTTTCACGGTCTCACCGAGGAGCCGTCGACTGTTGTTGTGGTGGTAGCGGTGATGGTAGCTGTACGGTGCTGGTCGTGCAATTTTGGTTCTGTTGATGGGACCACCACAAAAGCTGGCGAGGTCCAGTTCCCCTGTTGCCAAGGTAACTACCAAAGGGCTGCTTTCTGATTGGCTGGTCCCATATGAGCCATAGGGTAACTGATAATAAGACTGGGAGCCCATGGCTTGGGCAACCTTGTCACATTTTGAGGTTTTCTCCAACTTGTTTGTGGTGGATGTGGACTCTGAGCGGAAGTAGTCCTCCAGCTGAGCCAGCTCCTCCTGCAGCAGAGAGGTCATAACCTCCAGATCCGAGGGCACCTTGACATCCTGTTCTAACGGTGAGGGTGGAAGAGATGAGCTAGGAGAAGAATCGGTCGTTGACACAAATGAAGACAAATCAACTTTTTCCGTCATCCAATCAGAATGACCATCACCTAAAAAAATAATCACAAATCGAATGAAAATTGATTAGGAATCAATTTTTCTTTAAAATCTTTGCACAAAACATTTGAGATAAAATGGAAAAAAATGGGAAAAAAAATCAAAGTAAAAAAAGGTTGAGAGCACTGAATAAAGGCAAGCGTAAATTAAAAGCAAGCAAAAAGTCCGAAAAGATCCAAGTGAACAACTAACCGATCATCTGAAAATGATTGAACAGCATCGTCTGCATTCGATAAATATCCACTTAGCTGTACTCACTGTACGACATTAGCCCCGTGCTGCACTGCGGCTCCGACCTCGAGATGTGGAAAAATAAAAAAGAGTCTTGGCAAAACTCACCAATTAAGTGCTGCCTCTCTGCTGGCCCCGCCCCCGCGCCGGGCCGTGATTGGCTGCGGCTAGCCTGTAGGGAAGGGGGAGCGCTGAGCTCGCCTGTGGAAACGAGAGGAATTTTCCTGCGAAGGATCGATGCCGCCATCGTGTCGCCTGTTTCGATTAAAATGTCCAAAAGCACAAATCGTGCACTGGCTGAATGCAGGAGTATGAACACCCGGAAACCTACGAGAAAATTAACAAACAAAAAACAATGTCACCAACGTTTGTTTGTCTTTAAACTTGAAATTTCTGCTTGAATAGCCCATAAAAAAATAAATATGAATTATCATAAAAAAATAGACCTTCAATTATGATTTTAAATTAATTTAAATTACCTCTCTCAATTATAACACTTTTCTACACACCAGTCAGATCAAACTCCAATTTATTTATTTGACTAATTATTTTATTCCAATTAAAGTATCCTGAAATACACAATAAAATGTGTATAAAATAAAATTCTAGAAAGTTTTGACATTATAATCTTGTAATCAACAATACAGACTTTAACAAACACAACCCCCGCAAAAAACCCGTAGTTTTAGAAAATAATACAAACAAAATATATTTTATTTTTCTATTTGTTTAATAACTAAAAGGAAAAGTATTCTCTTATTTTTTCAATGAACATAAATTAAAGAACTTGCTGTTTTATTTCTAAAACATGTTTATAATAATAACAATTAAAATGCTTATAGTAACTACAAAAGTTCAACTAATTCAGCAAAGTAAAGTAAGTTTGAAGTTGTCAAAAGTAATTGTTGCCTAAAACATGTTAGCTCGGACTTTCTCCTGCTCCTTCGCAGTACTTACCCCATAGTTTCCTAAAAGTCAGCAGGAGTCAAACACTCGAAGCTTTGAGCCGCAGAGGAAGTCGGTCTCCGTCTAAAGACACATTTTTATCGGTTTAGGAATTCAAGAAGTCTTAGTGCGGCGCTTTAACGACAGACAGACTTGCAAACAGAAAGTTTTTAAATCCGCTACTTCTCCAACTCCTACCGCCCGGACCACATCACAGCGGAGCAGATCAATGCGCCGCTTCCAAAGTTCCCGTTACGTCATGAAGCGGAGAGGGAGGTGGGGGGTTTCTCATCCACACTCTGCTGCGGCTTCATGCCTTTATTTACTTTCTTTTCACTTCACTGTCAGTTTCCTCTCGTGCTGTTCAAAAAACAAAATCTCACATAAACTATGCCTCTTTACAAAATCCGCATGTAAAGTTCCTAAACTACATTTTAGCTCATCTATATAATCTCGGAACAGTAAAACAAGCTGTTTAGCTGCCTTTAAAAATCTAAGAACGCAATTAGGAGGCTATATGGCAGACGGTTGGCTTGGCACTAGATTCAGAGGCTCTGCAGCGGAGGGACACGGTGTTGCAGTTTGTAGGAGTAAGTTTAGTTGCAGCCCTGTTGCATCAGATCCGCAGGGGATTCGTTGAACGTTTTAACAATGTGGCCGCATCATTGGTTTATCAGAGGGAACTTTTCTGTTTCTATTGGCTGGCCGTCACTCAGACTGATTGGTAATCATTAGGCATTAGCACCGACCTCAGACCAGCAGGGTGGGGGTCGGAGATATTAACGTGAAAGGTGGTGGTGGGGTCTCACCTGCAGCTAGACCCAGAATCAGCTACAACTTACTGATATACACACACTCTATAATTTATTTGTCACTGTGTTTTCACTCTGAAGAGGCAATGAAGTGATGGATGAAATAACACACACACTCAAAACAAACATTTTATATATAAAAAATTAACTATTTGTATATCTGCTGCTTTAATTTGTTATAATATTTTTATTAATAACGTACTTTGCATATGGCACTTGTGAAAAATTTTGCAGGTTTTTAAATGAGGACAATGAACTTAAAACAGACCTTTTTTGTCAGAATTTAATCTAAAACTGCTCATAAAACATAGAAGTACAAAATAGAATACAGCTGTAGGCTATTTTATGTTTTTGTTTGTTTGATTTTGTGTGTTTGTTTATGTGTTCGCTTGTCTGTACTGTTAGCAAAATATCTCATAAATCACAAAAGAAGTTTTAATCGAACTCAACATTAAAATCTACACGTGATTAAGTTTTGGACTCAACCCAGCTAAAGATGGGTGCCACTGACCTATGAAAACACAAAAATAACAGCAACTCGGACAGTTTGACAGAAATTAACTCTAAATTATGTCTGATAGTAAATTTGGCTGATTCTTATCTCGCCCAGAGTACTAACAGATGGCACAATATTTTGGTTTAAAAATGAGACATTAACTATAAATTTGTCTGTTAGCAAAATATCTTTTGAACCACTAATTTTCACTCTTATAAAATATTTCAGTTTTGTATCCAAACCAAATCAAGATGGCTGCCAAAACCAGCTGAAGTTAAAATAATAATGGGATTTGCCTGGTTAAATAAAAATTAATAAATAAACTGGTTACAGGGTTAATTTTACATAAATGCTGTTAAAATCGAGTGCAGTAGTAGCTGAGAGTCATTCACGACACATATTTCAAGTATTACTCATCTTTGATAAAAACTTTAGCATTAATTGTTGGAATAAAGCCTGTTTGTTGGCAAAATATATTGGGAATCAGTGGACAGAGCTTAATGAAATGAAAGGAATCACTGGATCATACATCCGAGGTCAACACAATTCAACAAACATGACTACAACTCAGTCACTGTTACAAAAATTGAGCTGCATGTTGATGTGATGGTAGCTGAGCATAATTCACAACACAGGTTTTGAGTGTCAGATCTCAGATCTCATCAAATAATGTTATTTTCAGTTTGACCTAAAAAGATACAACTCTATTATTCCTCATCATAAGATAATCCTAAACTCTGGCACGAAAAGTGGTGGGTGATATGCATTCCTTCAGCTCTTTCATTAATGCTTATTACTTATTTTATTAAGCAGGTATTTCAGATACAATTCCAGTGTTTAATGATCTATACAGTCAGCAGTATATCATTTAGCCTGACTATTTAAACTGTGACAAATGAACATAGAAACCCTATGATAATTATATATTTTGTGGTTTTACTATCTGAGAAGTGTAAGCTGCCTCAGAAACAAACTGCTGCACTAATACAACACATAAAAACAGGTTTTATTTATCTGAAATATCTGACAAACTGCTGGCAGCTAAAGCAGAGGACAGACAAAGTGTTTCTTTATGGCTGCTGTTCATTCTTAATTACTTCTTTCCTGCATTAAAAATGTAACAACATCTTGTACCTCTGGACTAAATATCATACACACACACTGATTGCCTTCATGAATGCAGTCAATGTCCTAATGTTTTAATTTAACAGACCTTTAAAGGCAGGATTTTAATTTAATCATGAGCTTTAATGAACCCTAAAAACAATAAATTTGTTAATAGGACAGAAGCTCCGACTACCTTGAATGGAAAATGAAACGACAGTTGAAGTTATCTGCTGCAGGTCGAACAGTAAAATATACATCTGTGTAATTAATGTATTTTATTCACCCCTCTGCCCTCCTGCTTGTCACTCTGTGTGTGTTTGTTCTCCTGACCCTCGGAGCCGGCAACGTGGGGGATGACAGGCGGCGTGATGGGCGGGACGCTGCCGAGGTCGCCCAGGCAGCCTGACACCCAACTCGTCCTGCCGGCCTCATTAGTAAAAGCGGGATGTTTTCCCACGTGGCTCCCCGGCCTATCCTCTGCCTCACCAACAAACTGGGACCTGATGGAGGCAGCCAGGTCTTCCTGTTGCTATAGTAATAGGCAACACTGGCACGCCCCTCTCAAAAACATGTTTTTGGCATCCCTGAAGCCGTGGGTTTTACCGGCCTCTCCATCCCCCATTGTTGACACGGTTGCTGTTTTTTGCTCACAGAGCAGTTTTTGCCAGTGATCCTCTTTAGCTACATATAAATTTCAACTCATTATGGGATGCCAGGATCAGGAAAAGTTTTGGAGCTGTGATTCTCCTGTAAGGACTTTGTCTCTAATCTGCTTTGTAAGCTCAAACTAAAAAGCTCACTAATATCTGTGATCCCACAACTGCACCTCAAAATGTTTTTGTCTTCTCTCACTCAATGAGTCCCTCATTTTAGAAGCTAAAGTTTGCTCACCTAGACTTAGCTTGGAGTATTCTCTTTTTATTAAGTCTTACTCGTCCACATGACACTGTCAACACATAAAATGCATGTGAGACCACCAGAGTCTTCTGTTGCTCAAAGTTCAACAATCTGTCAAATCTGACTTAAAGTTTTTGCTCAGCAAGGCTTACTTTTCAGTCTCTTTCTGTCTGTCTGTCATTAACTCAACAGTCAAGTAGTGACAGCAACTTACTATCTTTACACTCCATACGACAAATAGAGGAATTTTTTTGGGCTTCGATTATCATAAATTTATGTTTCAGAGTATTTTCTAGTTTAACTGTAATTGTCCCACTAAAACAAAAATAAAAATTGTGACATTTTCAATTATAGTACAAATTCGTCGTTTAGTTTTTGACCTAATACGGGCTTAAAACTGATTGAAAAAAAAAAGAATTTTCATTTGAGTTTACACTCTCTTCTCACGTTGGCGTGCGTAAATATTTAGCCATAGTATTTCAGTGCTGTGTGTAACAGTGAATCCACAATGACCTCTTTAATTCATCTACAGCTTTTATTGTATTGCGGCAAAACGATTGCCCGCTTTCCATGCTGTATTGCCCTCCATCTGTCCATTTGTACTGTACAGGCATACAGGAGTCTTCTCCAGCAGAGCATCGTGGGATGGGAAGAGCCTCCTTCAAAGACACGGGAGGCCGTGCACTCCTCTACTACGGCACATTGGCATCAGTTACACCATAATTTCATCACCGGCAGCTCCCTGTGAATCCTGCTTACATTAACTTTTTACAGGGATTGGCAACACAGAAGCAGAGATGCATGGCGGTGCCAGCACTCCGACCCATTTATATTCCGCCTCCTATTCAACACTTGGTCTCAACATATTGTTATTTGTTGTATTTATACGAACAATTGGTGCAAACGGGGAAGAATTCCTGCAGTTGCTGAGGGAGAAATGGTGAGGGGGATTAAAAAAACAGGAGATGGGGTGACTTCAAAGTGGCAAAGTGTGCAGGGCTGTGTCTGAATGATGGCTGGTGTATTGTTTTGATAAGTGTTCCCTGAGGAGAACAAGTGAAGCTGCATGTCACTCGCTCCTCTCATCTCTGCCACAGGGAGCCGAGGGAATGTCAAAAAAAAAAAGCTGCTGTAATTACCAGGTTCCAAACTGCAGCTGCCTCACACACAGACCAAAACACACAAAGGACACTAATGACAATTAATTGATTTGCTTTTAACCTGAATCTAAATTAACTTGTGAGATTGTGACAATGATGTGGGGGATGAGAAATATTTAATCTAATTGTCATAATTCCCACGTCTGATGATATCAGGAGCAGACAGTCTGTCAGTAACACAAAAACACCCAGCCCTTTTCTCTACATGTATTTCTAAATTTTATATATATTATCATTTTATACAAATATATGTGTGTGTGTTTTGACAGCTGGAAAGATGTAAATATTAAAAAAGAAATGAAAGATTTTTGGTAAAGTACACAAAAGAAAACCAGCATGAATAAAAATAAATACATCATTCTTTGTTTTATGAAATTGTATAATTATGCATTTTGTTATTGATTTGTTGGAGGAATTGAATGTTTTTTAACATTTACACAGTTGTGTCAGAGAATTAAACATGATGAATGTTACATTTCAAAATACAAAATACTGAGCAGAAACTGATGTTACATATATTACTATATCTTTATATTACAACTCATACAATTTATTAGAATATTTACTTTATATGTAAAAATATTTACTTTGTTTTTTAGTGTGTGTGTGTGTGTGTGTGTTTGATAAACCATTTTGATGAAATACAAAATACTCAGTTATTTTTAAATTCTTAGAATCAGACTGATGAAAATAAATACAAAATAATTTAATTTAATTATCAAAAGCATCTCTTCTATTTTATTTAAAAAACAATTATTTGAAACATTTATTTATAACAATATTAACAACAATAATTTAGGCAAAAATTCATCAAGGTTCAAACATTTTCAAATAGTTGCCATCAAACAATTTTTTTAATCCTTAGATACTTTTTGAGTATTTCAGTCAGTTTGACAAACCATTGAAAGGCTTTGTTTTCTCTCCCACCGCTGAAAGTTGAAGGTGGATGATTGTCTGTGTGTGTGTGGGAGGGTGTGTTTACAGATACTGTGCAAAAATTGAATGTGTTTGTAGCTTAAAATTATTCACAGTGATGTATACAACATACTTACATTTTTAAAAATTTCCAAGAGTATGTATTTATCTGGTGCACTACAATTTGACTTGGAAAAAAATGACAACACATGATTCAAACAATTCCAGCCATAATGTGACAAGACCAGACTAAAACCCTGCATGTTATTTTCGGCAATTACGCTTTAATGTACATATAGGACATCATAAATTTTTTTTAATCAGGTCAAAGTTACCTAAAGACAACAAGAGAGTTGCAGCTGTTTAATTAACCAATTAACCTAATTTATTTCTATTGCGTTCAAATTATGTAATTTTAATGAAGAGGTTATATTGACTGGATCAAATTATTATGGAGGGGTCATAACCCCCATAAACACCCCTTGCAACTTATGCCAATGCATCTACATTTGATTGGCTTTTGAAGTCAATCAAATTCAAGACGGCCAACACAGTGTACTGATATTAGCCACTGGCCCAGAATCTTGCACCACACAAACTCCAAGTCTCACAGCTTACAACATCAGGGGTGTCACCAAGTGGGGACCAGGGGATATATATATATATATATATATATATATATATATATATATATATATATATATATATAGTAGAGCTG
>JARVJO010000330.1:402954-413756 GCA_031762555.1 Cynodonichthys magdalenae
GGATTTCTCAAACATGCATGAATGAGTCAAAGCAAGACTCTGGACATGTTTTTGATGAGAGGATAACATAACATGATCTAAAACTCAAAGTTGATTTTACATTATATTGCCCCTTTTAATGACATGTTTTGTCTCCTTCAAGAGACTTCTTTAGTCTGAGGAGTTTCAGGTAACCTCAGTCTTATAGGCACTGCCTCCACATGGTGGGAGGGATGGGTACCGAATTGGATACTTTTATAAGTATCGGCCGAATTTTGTCTGTACCACCTAGTACCTATTCACGTAAAATCAAAAGGTGTCATGTTTCTGTACCTAAATGCATCATTGTGACAGTATGGCTTAAGAGTGGGAGGAGCGTAATGACATCAGCAGCCGCTTCAGTAAACGGTTCAGTTTGAACGTAGCTTGAAAGCGAGGCTCGTCAGCTCGCAGCTCCTGGAGTGAAACTCTCCAAACAGACCGCCTCAGAATTATCTGGTGAATTAATTATCTGGTTAGCACGATGTTCACTTGATCTCAGTACATAAAGCAAAGCCACTTTATTTATTTCATCCTCCATTAAACAGAGACCAGCAGAGGAAAACAAAGGCTCTTCCCGACGTGCGTGACGCACATCTTTGTTCACACCAAATGTGTTAAAGAGCACAAGCAGCCAACTTGAAGCGTGTTTAAGTTCGGTCTGAACGTAGCTTGAGTACTTTTTTTTTTTTTTTTCTCTTTTTTTTATTTATTTTAACTTTCATCCTCTTGCTTATTTGATTTAAACTCATTTGCCTTCCATGGACCCCCAGCACACAATTTTCCTAGCGGGGAAATGACATTAACAAAAATACGTGGAGCTAGATTTTAATTTGTGCAATAACACACTGCTACATCACAGACAAACGGGTTTAATGGTGATAATCAACACTGTTATTCACATGCAAAAGAGGACCATCAGCCCAACAATAAACCATTAGTGTTGTGCCCTGATTATCACCTATTGTTCACAGGGAGCTGTAGATGAGTGTAAACTGCAGAGTCCTGACCTGATGAAGTTGCTAGTCTGTGCTGGTTCATTATTTTGAACAGTTTCTGCTTTGTTTCCCTGATGTATAACTGATCCCAGTCCTCCTGACACTTGATAGCATACACAATGTTACTCTGTTTGTGCTGGGGAGCTGGATCTTTGGGGTGAACCAATCTTTGCCGTAATGCGTTTTGGGGTTTGAAAGCCACTTGGACATCATATTTAGAAAATAAACATCTCTGAAAATCCCGCAACATACGGAATGGCCACTGATCTGGGTTTGGGGTCTTCATTTTTACCTGGTGGTTGTGAGCGTGTTTATGGGCAGACCGTCCGCGGCGGCTTTAACTGTTTAAAAAAACAAAACAAAAACAAAGCTGTTGTAGTTTTACTGTTCAGACATTATTTATTGTTGCAGTGCTGTTTAAGTGCATGTGTGACCATGGGCAAACCGTTTGTTTGAAACCTCCCGGCAAGTTCTGTCTTTCCCAAGATCGCTAAAAAGGTTAGACCATGGTTTTATCACTGCTTTCACCATGTCGTTGTATCACGCCGCGCACTGGTATTCCAAAACGAAAGCTGCTCTCAGTCTTTCCTCTGTCAGTCAATCCCAGAACTAATCCACAGGCAGAGTTCTGCTGATGTCAAAATTGTAAGTGTGCTATACTCGCTTCTACTCACACGAACTACTGGTGAGGAGGTTCTGAAACAGCACGACTGTGATCGGTTCAGCGCGCTTGGAACCTAATGAAGTCACATTCGGCCAAACCACATACAGGCTCACTAGTGGAGATGGGGCTTTACACAGACCATACCCACCGCCTCATCAACAGGAACGAGCATGGTGTGAAGTACCTCCTTTGGATTTAAAGAGACGGCCTCAAAATGAGTTGATCTGAGACTACTCAGAAAGGGGAGAAAGAGAGGCTTGTGGAGTTACAATAAGGATGAATTCAGACCAAAGCATTGAAGTTGCACTTTATAAAGACCCCAACTGAAGGGTTTAAATGTGAAAGGATTAAAAAGTGTATATCCACTTTAATGTTTTTAGCTCACAGATGACTTTTCTCAACATTGAATGATTTTAGTTTAGCATCTTTTCTCACATTATTCTGTATTACCCAGCCTGTGTCAAACCGATTTTGTTTCCTCTTTCTTTTCAGTCCAGTTCCGGATTGCCTCCATGGATGTGAAGTTCCTCCCAGTAGACAGAGTGGTAGGTTTCAATCAGCTCATCTTAGTGTCTCACTCCCTGACTGGGAGTGATTTGTAGCGAGCACTCTGTGAATTTGAGGATTGAGGTCTATTTTGGTTCAGGGGAGTGGGAGGTGAAAGTAGGGCTGTTTGTTGGTTTTGGAAGCAGGCGTGGGTGTGAAGCGCTGTGTGGAGTAGTGAGATAAACACGCTGTCAGAGTTCATTTGGCGCACACCACATTTGACCCAAACATCTGAATCAATACTGGCACGGGGCTCCTTTTTTTTACTTTTTATTTTTTTTTATTGAATTTGTGATGAGAAGGTGAACACGTCGCTGCGTGCAGCCTTTCTGTATGATCCATGTGAGAAATGATGCCTGGTGAAAGTAGCTTGTTGGAAAGCGGTAAATCCTATCCGTTTTTTAAAAAGACATCAGGAATTCTCCACACTTCAGGCAGCTTGAGCTGAAAGAGGAAAATGGATTTTATTTTTTATTTATGCTTTCAGTGGCGTGTGTATGTATGGATTTATAAACCGGTCATGTTTTAACTGATGATCTACTGATCATCAATAGTTGGCACCTTATTGTTCATGGAGCACAAAGTATAAAACAGGCGAAAGTCTTAGTCTGAACTATTTATCCTAGAAGCTACACGTTTGCACAACACAGTTTGTTCTAAGTGATGTCATTTCCTCAGCCGGCTAACGTCCATGTGTTGATTTACTGATGCTGCTGAACGTTTGAGCCCATCGGAGCTGAGAGAACTTTGGACAAGGTGATGTGGACTGATTCGTTCAGCATCATCAGCTGGTCTGTGCCCTGCACACAGTTCTGTAGCAACACTAGTTTGGTTGAAACGAACAGCTACAACTATTCATGTCCTACCGAAGAGTGAAGGTGTAATATTAACTAGAGTTCTTTCACACCTGTTTGTTTGTAGCGCTTAAAACAATAAAGATAAACATCCAGACAAACCAACTGAGGGCCTGAAGATATTTTGCCTCCTAAACGTTGTGCTGACTACTAAAATATTAATTATTGATAACTATTTGACTGAAATCACTTAAAAAGAACAGAATACCCAATGTTTCCCTTTATGGTTGCATAAAATGGAACAAATGTTCCAGAAAATGACATCACTTCAGAAAAGTCAAAAGGGTCAAGTTTTGTTCATATGAAGAAACCTTTTTACAATAAAACATGTTTTTAATCATTCTAAAGCATTGTTTTTTTTCGGTTTGCTTTATAAAAATCATGAAATTATTTTTGTGTTTTTGTTTTTTTAGTATGCAGAAGTGTCGTTGCAGGTAAGAAGCTTTGATTTTTTATTTTTTTTTTATTTGAATAAGAGTGTGGTGAAACTCTTGTGCACTAAAACTGATCACTCAATATTTTTCCAGAATTTAGAAAGTTTCTTTAAGCAGGACAGCAAAACAAGCAGGTAGTGAAGAAGACGATATGAGCTAAAGGAGAGCAGCAGAAATCTGTAGCAGAATGAACAAGACTAAAATATTTAAAGATAAGAATTAAATCATTAAGCTACCATGAAAACAAATTTAAAAATAGTCATTTTTAATAATTTTTTGTTCATTAAGTCCAAGTTTCATTTTTTATGTGAAATAAACATGTTTTTGTTTTTAGTACAATTTTTATTTTCTTACAATTATTTTGAGTTGTCTACATTTTTATATTTTATTCATTTTATTTATTCATTGAAAAACATCTATACAATAAAAATCATTTATAAATGAAATGAAGGGAAGATAAAAACATCAGACCCCCTCTTTTTTCTGAAGTTTTAACAATGTCTTCCAGTGTATTTACTTGCTACACTTTACAGGTTTCTTCATTTCTTAATGTTTTTGTGGCACGTTTATCGTAGCCATATGGCTTTCTGACACACATTGAGGAGTGCTTCTGTTGGATGATGTCACAGTCACAGAATGATGAGGAGGAAATATTTAAGATCAGAATTTGATCAAAATATTTATAGATTTTGTTTAAAATGAGTCCTGGTGAGCCTAACTTTGTAGCTTTGTAAAACTTACTGTTGTGCCTTCATTCAAACCTGACTTGTGTAGGTTATACACCGGGCCTGTCTCTTTTCTGGGGGGGGTTGTAAGCTGATGGGTTGGTCAATAGCTTCAAATCTCATTTGTCACAGTTCAGTAGATAATTTTTTTTTTTTATTATTCTGTTGAAACTCTGTAAATAACGTGACTCTGTGCAGGATCCAAACTCTAACCGCATCGCCCAGTGGTTGAATAGAACCCTGGCTGGTGTTGGTATCCTGGACTTTTCATATCCCATTATTCCTGAGGCGCCACAAGGAACATACCTGATCACTGCTGTGACAGACAAAGGAGAAGAAATAACTCACAGCTTTGAGCTCAAGGAGTACGGTGAGAATCAATTTGAATGTCAGAACTTCGTTTTTTTTCTGCAGCTGGAAGATGTTTGATTCTGTTTTTTCTTCTGACAGTTTTACCAACATATGAGGTAAAGGTTTACCTGCCCAGCGTGGTGACCATCCTGGATACGAAGCTCAACATGAAGATTTGTGGAAAGTTGGTGTCCAGAGTTTAGTTAAAAACATATTTATAATACAGTGTTTTTGCTCTTCTCAGGAGAAACTGCATAATTGAGTCTGTGAGGTATGATGGGTGGGCCTGCTGGATAGAGATCATAATCAGCCTCACATTGAAATATATAGTTAACATAATTTTTCTACTTTCCTAATGGAAACCTGTTAGATTATTATCTACAATGGTTGATCATCGTAAAAACAGCAGCTCCTCTGAAAGCTGCATCTTGTACAGAGATGCTGTGGGGGGCCGGAGTTTGTTGTTGACTCGTTTTTGGCCTGGAGGATTGTGGTTGATCAGTCCTGAGTCTCTGCTTGATGTTTAGTGTGGTCTGATGATGGGCTGGGTGGTCCCTCAGTTTCCACTGTGAAATTCTAAAAAAATTTCAAATTTAGATTTTTCTGACCTCTTTGCATCAGTTAATTATAAATGAGCTTTGGTTCAGATGAGGTGTTTCTGGGTGGTGGTCACACAATGAACTTTTCTTTGTATGATAGAGCTTTAAGCGGTTTCTGTGGACACAGTGAGGTGTTAACAGACAATTATCTGTGGAAGTGTTGCTGAGTCCAGAACAGAACCAGGCCTGATTTAATGCTCCACTGACTCTCACGCTAATGAGCACTGGTTGGAAAAAAAATGCTCCCCAGCTGGTAATTTGTACCAATTACTCTGAAAGTCTTTAGTTGTCTGTCCTAACCTTTTGTTGCTGCGATTAAATTCAAAATTATCTTTTTTTAGAAAAAAACTGATTCTCAAGTTCAACATCTGATGATCGGTTATAATCTAAATATGAAGCTCTGTTTTAAGCAATGTTTTCTCAGTTTAAAATTGTCTTTTCCTGCAGGTACACGTATGGAAAACCAGTCATTGGTCGGGTAAAGGCAGAGATTTGTAGACGAGCAGTTTGGTTTTTCTGGATTTCAGAAAACCCAGAGAAGGATCTGTGCAAGAGCTATGACCTGATTGTAAGTTGTTGTTTCCTTCATGCAATTTCTCGTCTTTTGGATGACCTGCATGTGTTGAGCTTCTCATCATCTTGCAGACGGACAGCAGTGGATGTGTTACAGAAGCTGTGAACCTGGAAGGCTTTTCTCTCAACACATACAGGTTCTCTGACAGCTTGGAGGTAAATGCTGAGCTGGAGGAATTTGGCACTGGTAGGTTGACAAAGACTTGTTTTTTATTTTTCCTCCATGTATTAGCAGCACTGGACTCTGAACTATAATCTGTATATTTATTCCCATCAAGGGGTCGTTCTTAAAGGCTCGGGGACGGTCAGAATCAGCAGTCAGATCAGAACAATCTCCTTTGAGGACGCGTCTTCATCATACAGGCCGGGCATACCGTATGAAGGAAAGGTAAGCCACCTGGTTCTGATTCTGTCAGCCTCTGCAGAAAACTGGCGCATAAACTCATTTATCAGAAAGCTTACTGGATGAACCAGTATAGTTAACTTATCTGCTACTGATTCACAGCAGAGGCTGACCAATAGTTTTTTTGTTTTTTATTTAGTAAGTTTTATTAATTTTTTTCCTGTTAGTCAATGTTTGTGATCAGCTGCCCTGATTTCTAAAAGCTGACGTAAAAAAATCTTACTTAACCTAAATAAGCACATAGGCCATTTTTTAGAACGACTTGTACGCTTAAAACCACAATGAAGCCTTCTTACTTATTAAAACTCGGTTAGCTACAGTGAGCTGATTGTAGCTGCTACATATTACTATCCTACTTGCTGATTAAGCGTACACGAGCCCAAATGATCAATTCTTTAAAAGTGGCCATTATCAGATTAATTCCGTTCAAAAATTGACCTGTGGACCTGTAGTTCAGTGCTGCTCATGCAGAGGTGGAAACTACAGGTGTCCTGATGCCAGTTTTTCTCAGAGTACCAGTATTTCAGTTTAGGTACTCACTGATGGTGAGTATTTACTGAGTTGGAACTTAAACATTACAGTGATTCTAAGAAAATTTTTTTTTATTTAGATCCTGGTACCAAATCAGATACATGTCTATCAAAGCAACCTCAGTCCTAACCATCATGTTTTTATCTGACTTTACATCAGTAAGGTGTGGGTGAACGGATTGATCCAGGTAATAAAGACCCTAACCTCGGGTCGTTCAGGTTGAATCTCGTAGCTCCACACATCTTCAGCCACAGAGCAGAAGTCCAGTTGCTTCGTCTTCTAATTTTCCGTGTCCTGGATGACTGAGAATCTGCAGAAACATGATCGTAACATCAGCGTTTGATTGTGTTAATACTAAATTGGATCGATGGTTCTAATTCCAACATGTTGTGTCGATCCCGTTCCATAAATACACTGCAGCAGAGCAGCTGACCAGAGGCCGGTTGAAATGTAAACGGTGAACTAAACAAGCATGTCAAATGTTTAACCACCTCTGATTAAAGAACAACTTTAGAATCAACATGCGAACCTGTTCTGTAAACGACGAGCTGAACATGACGTCACATCCTGTGACTATTGCATCAATGATGTAAAGTCTTCTTCACACTGGAGGTTGTTTCAAATCAGTTTCAGGTATGGGGCATTTTAAACGAGTACATGTAAAAATGCTGGTATTGGGACACCACTTGTAGAAAATAAACTAAAACTACAAACTCAAGTGTAAATTCAGTAGCTCTGATAAAATGACTCAAATGTATGTCTAAGCATTCATTTAAAGGATTTTACATTTTACCACTTCAGGAAAAAGAAACTAATTTGGAAAACTTTCTAGTCGTAAAACTTCTACAAACTCCATACATAGCCAAACCTTTGACGTGTCGTCACGACATTTTCAACATTAGTTTTCCCACACACTTTTCATATGCAGTGAGACGCACCTCACTGAACTCCTGGGAAACTCCTCCCACTGTGATACATGTCACGGCCTTTTAGCATATTAGATGTGGTGTAAACACTCCTGATCCTGGCAGAGAGGAACGACCACTACATTCTGAAGTAGATGAAGGTTAGATGACCTCTCCCACTATAGAGTGGTGTGCAGCAAAGGAACTGGTTTTATCCCACCTGAGTCCGCACTTCCTTACAATCTTTGTTTGGCTTTCATGAATCTGTCATGGAGTAAGCACCACACCTTCTGACAGACGGCCTCTTCTGTAGATGGCACCTGTGCTATTTCCATCCAGGAGTATTTCACCATTAGGTGGTCTCTTGTTCTGGATGAGTTGTACATTTCTTGACGGCCTCGAACAACTGCTCCTAAAAACTATCCATGCAGTTTTCTGGTTGAAAACCGGCTTCTGGTAACTAAGTAGTTGGAACAAATTGTTAACATTGCTGGCAGAGTGCTTTTTTTGCCCTTTGAACTAATCTGAGTCAATTTTGACAGTTGGAACGGAGCATGCAGAGACCTTTTACTACATGCAGCTCATTAATAATTTAAAATTTGTACTCTGCCCAGAATAATGAAGTAAAATAATGAGAAACGAGTAACTTGCTGTTTTAAAAACCTTGCAGACTTACCGTACCTTTTTTTTACTTTTTTCTTTTCAGATCAAACTGATTGGTCCAGACGACCAACCAGTTCCCAATGAGGTGGTCTACTTGTTTGTTGAAGACTCGCGGAAACTCACACTCACAACAGACCTGAAAGGCATCGTTCTTTTTTCTCTGGACACCACCTTTTGGAAGGACTCCGTGTCTCTGCGGGTTAGTTGGAGTGTTTTTGTTTGTTTGTTTTCAGAAACATTTCAGGGAAACCTTTTAGTGATTGGACATTGTTCTCAGGTAGGTTACATAGTTCCACTAACCAGGTAAGCCTGTGCTTTGTACTGGATTTTACCACAGATGAGTGAAAATGATTCATGTCTATGTATGGTCTATGGTGGACGGTTTGTCATTTGTGATGAACTCAAATGACAAAATTGACATTACAAGTCTTGTTGTTGAGTAAACATGGAAACTAGATTTTCTGTTAAAAAATGTTAACATTTGGAAGGGGGTCCACAGTGGCCTTTATTCTAATTGGGATGATTGAATGTTGGTTTATGTTTGAGAATTGGAGCTTAATATTATCAGATGTTTGACCTTTGACCTCACATTTTAACAGGCATCAACTAGCGAGACAATGGACCCTGAACCTTTTGTGCCCAATTTGAGAAGACCAGACTACGGGATGGCCTACCAATATGTGTCCCCTTTTTACTCCAAGAGCAAAAGTTTTTTGATGCTCAAGCAGATCAGTGACGGTTTGCCTTGTGACAAAGTTGCACTTGTGAAAGTTCAGTACATCGTCCAGGGAAATGAGCTGAAGAAGGATCAGACGGTTCTCTACTTCTCTTATCTGGTATTTGTTTTTTTTTTTTTGTTGATTATGAGAGATGATCTATAACTTTTTTTAAAATGTTTTTAACACAGCAAACATCAGGCCTAACCTTTCACTTGGTCTCTGAAATCATTTTAGGCATAACTGTGTAAAAACAATGTATTAAGATTTAAGTCTTTAATTGTAGGTTTGTTGCATCAGTAAAAAGAGCTTCTTTGCTTGTAATGCCTGTCTTTGTAGGTGCTGTCCAAAGGTACCATTGTGCATCACGGTCGTGTCCCAGTCACTGTCTCAGCTGGAGTTGGTATGAAACTTTTTTTTTTTTTTTAAAGCTTTATTTATTGACAATGCATCATAATACATGTCTCTTTTATACAATGTTTTACAATATTCACAAAAAAAAGAACATGTACAACACCTCTCACCCCCATATATGTGTGCGTGTGTGTGTGTGTGTGTGTGTGTGTCCCATAAGTGTATAAATGTGATTGGCACAGATTAGTCTCCATAATTAATTGTACATGTTAGCTTTGTAGATCTAGTAAAGCGCTTTACACTACAATCTGTGCCCTCATTTACCCATTCACACAGCACTCTGAGTATCCTGGTTGGGTAGAAAGGCGCTATAGAAGTACAGTCCATTTACCATAATACTGTGGCAATAACAAATGTCCACATCTAGAAGATTTTTGGAAAAGCCCAGAGCATATGCAGTAGGTTGCCTTCAGCCATCTTGCACCTTTGGCACATGGCAGTTATGTTCCTATTGATTTTATGTAATCTCTGCGAGGTGAAATAGACTCTGTGAAAGATGTTAAATTGCATTTGCCTATGTTTAGTAGAAATGAGAACTGTTTGGGATCCGACCAAAATATTTTGCCAGTCGGCATCCTCATAGATACATCCTATGTCTGTCTCCCACTTTTTTTAAATGTCAATTTATTGTAAATTGGTAGTTCTCTGTTCAGACTATTGTATATTGAAGAAATAGGTCCCTTTTGTGGAGGAGACTCGTGCATCCAGCAGGTGCCTCTCAAAAGGAGAATTGTTAGGAATACTTGGGAAATTAGTTGTTATCTTGGACCCAGTGTCTGATTTTAAGGAATTTAAAGTAGTTGTTTTGTGGTACATTGAATTTGGAAGATAATTGTTGAAAGTTAGAAAATATGTTGTTACTGTAAAAGTCTTCAACCGTTTGGATTCCTTTTTATTTGTTCATTTCTTTAGAGTTCCATCTGCAATAGGGTATGGGATGTTAGGATTATTCCACAATCGGGTCTTCCTCAATAATGAGATACCTAATCCCAGCAACATATGGGATTCCTGCCATGTCTGAAACGTGTACAGAATTATGGGGCTATTTGTAATTGAGACAAGATTTTTCTTTGTGCCCGTAAAAGGAATACTACTTAACGGAGTAGCTTTCATCAGAGGCTGTTCTATAGGAAGCCATCCAATGTTGCAGTTCTCAAAATGTAGCCAAATCCATATCAAACAAAACTGAGAAGCCAAGTAACAGGACCTAAAATTTGGAAGATTCAGGCCCCCTTTGTTATAAGGCGACTGAAGGGTAGTAAGTTTTACTCTGGAGCTCTTATTTCGCCAAGCTCTTAGGGACAGCCAACGGAATACATTGAAATAAAAAAATAAGTAAATGGTAAATGGACTGTACTTATATAGCGCCTTTCTATCCAACCAGGATACTCAAAGCGCTTTACACTAC
>JARVJO010000330.1:423409-434096 GCA_031762555.1 Cynodonichthys magdalenae
CAGCCATACAGGGCTGGCGTAATGATATTTAAGCTTCTGACGAGGTCACGCAGGAGGCGTTCCCCATAGTGAGACACGAAACGAATGCTATGAAAGAGAACTCCACCCACTTTCATTTAAACCACACCCACATCCGGTTTAGGCCCCGCTCACTCTGAGTACAGATACAGATAATTTAGGTACAGATACAGATAGCGGTGTACTCGCTCATCCTGAATTAACATATTGTGTAAAAATAATTTAAAAAGCTTGTACAATGAGAATTGTAGTAAAGTGTGAAGGTTTTACTAGAGTTTTGTGAAATGTGAGTTTCAATAATGCCACAGCTAGAAAATCGAACAGTCATTTCCAATTATTTTACTTGGAAATATAAATGTGTTTTTTCAAGCAAGAAACAAGATTTGTTGTGATGCTTAGACCTACAATGAAATCTCACCAATATTAGCTTTGTCTTTGTTTTATTTTTATTTCCACAAAAATATAACACGTCAAGCTTCAGACTTAATCATGAGTAGAAAAACTATACATATTTTTCAATTACGTTAGGTATCAGAAGACAATAGTTATTTAATTGATGATTTAAGTATATCATGAAAATATGATGTAAACCATTTAAAAAACTTCAATAAACTTGTATAACACGTACTTTTTAATATACACTTCCAGCTTTTCATGGCTAGCCAAGCGGGACATGGATGTCTTGCTGGGGTTGATCGGGTCAACAAATTTGGGGGGACTCCCGTTATTAGCCTCTTTCATAAGTCAAATCTGCATTATGGCCACACAGACCTGTCCGGCTTTATTCCCCCCCGGGTCATTCATAAGATCACAGGTGAAGGCGGGCAGGTCCCGCTCACATGAACGTGTTCATAAATGAACCAGCAGCACGGATCCAAAAGAGCCGTGGAGCAGAACTCAGCTGGGCTGAAGTGGAGCGCGATGTATTTATTCTGGGAAAGATGTCTGCTGCCTCGTATCAAACAAAACAAACTGAATCAACTTACTTTAGTGATTCTGTTTGGTTTAATATTTTTAAACTAACTAAAAAGTTGCTGTTTTGTGTAATTCTTAATATTTTCTCGGTAAAATCTGTAGATTAATCCTCCGCCGCTCACTGGCTCTGCGTCGTATAAAAAACAAAACAAAAAAAAAATAAGCTCATTATAGTGAACCTGTGGCTCAATATTTTTTAAACTAACTACAAAGTTGCCGTTCTGTGTCATTTCTCCAGCCGCACTTACGTTTTCATTGTATAAAGCACTCACACACACACACACAAACTAAATCAAGTCATTTTACAAATTTTGTGGTTAAATGTTTTTTTAATCTAGCCTCACAGTTGCTGTGCTGTGTCATTTTTAATATTCCATCGGTAATAAATCTGTAGATTAACCCTCCAATGCTCACTGGCTCTGGGTCGTATCAGAAAGAAAAAAACAAGAATAAAATCAGCTCATTATAGTGAACCTGTGGCTCAACATTTTTTTAAACCAACTACAAAGTTGCTGTTTCGTGTCATTTTTAATATTCCCGCTGTAATAAATCTGTTTGTTAGATCCTGTGGTCGCTTACTGATGTCATCATCTCATTATCATTTTCTGAGCGCGGATTCAGGGGTTGCTTTTTCACAAGTGGGTGAGCCGGGCTCAAAACCCTTCTCTGATACTACCTCTGCTCGCAGATCAGGGGCGCATCAGAGGCGGGTTAATTTTACTCGCCTCTTCGCCTTTGTGTTTTTTCTGAAAGCTCGAGGGAGGACAAAACGCGCATCAGACCCAGACTGAGCTGTCTTATGAAAGGGGCTACTGACTCCTGTTTACCATGTAAAGAGACGGTCTCAATCTTCTCCTCAAACTGGCTGTTGTGTGCTGGGTGTTTCCTCTTTATATGACATTTTAATTTGTGTGGACTCCTCACCTGTCCCATAGTGGTCTTCTTGGGCTGGCACACATGGCACTGAAAGTACAGTTTGTTTTAATTGGCTTTGTCCCTTGACTTAAAAACTAAGTCCTCTAGATTGGACCACAGGTGAGACTTCAGGCCCCTAACTTCAGTGAACTCTGCCTCACCTACAGCCCTTCAGGGTGAACTCAAAGTACCCTAGAACTGCTTGTTCCTCACAATAGATCAGTTAGGCTTTGTGTTAGCTCTCAAGGTGTTTGTCATCAGTCTCAGCTAACATGACCCCAAATTTAGCTCATTATCTGTAAAACAGACCGAGTTGCAGTGTATTTGTATTTTCTGAGGTCGATTAATTCTGGTGGCCATCTGGAATTAGTTTGACTTTTAACAGTTATTTTGTTGTAAATGGACAGCCAGGGACAATTCACATTACTATATGTCCATTAGTTTATCTGATCATTTGCACACATGAATGCATGCAAAGAAACAGGCAAAAACATGACCGTCTGATAAATATCCACTCTGTTTCATGCCACTGTGTTGTGGTCCACCCAGGCCCGACCGATGACTCGGTACCTGCCCATCAGGAAGGAGGAGTTTGACCTGCGCTCACACGTGGAGTCATCAGGCCACAGTGTGGACACCTGCTACCATGTCATCCTCACAGAGAAGATGTGCAAAGGTTACCTGGTAAAGATGGGAGGCAAGATAAAATCGTGGAAGAAACGCTGGTTCGTGTTCGATCGCCTCAAACGGACCTTCTCCTATTATGTTGGTAAGACACAGCTCTTGTCCTTTTATGGATCTTTGTGTTGTTAGATTGAGTTTCTGCTCTCTGACTCTTTCTACATGCTAGGGTCATTTGTGTTTAGCTTTAGCTACAACATTTGCATTGGAAACTAGCATTTTTATGGTAGCGGTAATGTAGTTATTGTAACCAAGATGCAAAGGGCTGAAGGTCTTTCACAAAGTCTTCATTTGGTACAGAAACTGTTCTTTAAATGCAGATAAAAACAAAGCCATTTTTTTGTGTTTTGTTTTTCCACCAGCACAGTATGACAGGAGTTTAGTTTACCAGTCAGGGCTGATGCTGCTTGAAATGTAAAGACATGTACTCGTCTTGTATTGTTTCTGTAAGTGGAAGCTAAAATACTGTGTGATTTTCAATTCTGGTGCTTCGGTGTTTGTCCTGCTTTTTATTGCTGCAACTGGTTATGAATGAATGAATGTAGATGTAACAAAGTTTATCACAGTTAGCTGCAGTGGCCATCTTTCTTACGGTTGACTCCAGCTGTGTATATAAATCTCATTATGAGTAGTTAAAGAGTTATTTTGCTAACATGACAGACAAATGAATGCACATGAACACACACATACCTGTAAGTAAAATAAAATATCCATCATCCACATATTTAACTTATTTATTTATTTGATATTTGGACAATAAATCTGTCCAATAAATGTAGTTAAGTTAAATAACATTTAATATTCCACCAGTGCATTTTATTCTAAGTGCTGATTTTCCTTTTTTCTCTCTTCCTAATTGGTGCTGTTGATGCATGAAGTGGTCGTGCTGGTGGATTTTGTTTTGGAAACTTTAAGGTTAGCGTTGTGTTGCATCATTCAGTTAAATGATATTTGTATGGAAATGTGAGAAGCTGTGTCTGCAAAGTGGCTGCAGAGCGTCTGTAACATGTAAAGTGGCGGAAACGTTGTGCTGACAGAACATGCGTACTCCATACCTACAGCAGGGTGACATGTAGTGCAGCGCACACGGTTGGGTAATTTGACGTGGTTTCTTGAGCTGTGGGACACTTGTTCAGGCCTTTGAAGTACTCAGAAGGTTCCGCTCAAAGCTGCTTAAAGTGTACCTTGTTGAAAGGGAGCCAGGGCGAGGAGGCGTACTGAGATTAGTTTGGCAGGAGCTGAAACGTGCCCGGCGCCGCACTCTTTGAGGAGGCTGATCGACATGCGGCGCTCTGCCCCGTTTCCTGACCTTGAACGCTGAGTAACAAGAGGTGATGAGCAATGCTAATTCCTGTTAATCAACCTCTAGTGCTGGCAGGATTCTGGATATTTAAATGTAGTCAAATGAGATGCAGATGAATTTCTGTTTGAATGCTAAAGAGGTCATTAGCAGAGGATAATAACTGCGTGTTAAAAGAAGGGTGTTGTTCCTCGAAATGAAGGAGCTGCGTTTCTACCTACTACTCCTTAAGTTGGCTTGTGGAGTGTTTTTTTGCCTGGAGGTAAAGAGGGCTGTTGAGTTCCCTACCGGTTCCTTACTGCAGTTCTGCAGTGGCTGATGAAACAAACTGCAATGATGTACCAGAGTAGCGTAAGAATGCAGTCAAGTCTGAAAACACAATAAGAGCACCACAGCTTTAAAAAACTGAAGGAAAAAAATGCTGTGCTTGTCTTTTCCCATCCATCATCACAAACCATAAACTGGTCATGATCAAAGTTTGACTCTTTTCTCTTTTTTTTCTTCTAATGTGAGTGTATCTGTAGTTGGTATTGTAGGTGATTCGATGAAGGTGTGCTTTGAAATTTCCAAGTTGCCAAGTTGTTGTCAAAATGTATCAGTTTTTGACCAAAACTATGTATTTTTCCTTCCTGCAGACAAACATGAGACCAAGCTGAAGGGTGTAATCTACTTTCAGGCCATAGAAGAGGTCTATTATGATCACCTCCGCAGTGCCACAAAGGTATGCTGCAGAAGAAGTCTTCTCTTCTTTTTCTGTTTGTTTCTTTGTGTCTCCCTGTTTGCGCTTTGGCTTTGGCCATTCACTGTGACAGAGGGGATTATATGTATCTGAGCTGTTCACTTGTCTGCCCTCACTGATCTCATTGCATTTAAATTGTTTGTGCTTCATGGAGTCAGAAAGCTTTAAAGTGCTGTGAGACCCAAAACCTACAATCCTCAGGTAGAAGAATATGACATATGTTATTTTACTACTTGAAACAGGGCTCTGAAATATGACCAAAAATTTGTATCATAGTATTTTTGGAACTTTATCATTTGGTGGTAACATCAACACACAACTTGATGACTTGTTGAAGTCCATCCTGTGACCCTCTAACCAACAAGTCCATCCTTTGACTCTCCAACCAACAAGTCCATCCTGTGACCCTCCAACCAAGATGTCCATCCTGTGACCCTCCAGCCAACGAGTCCATCCTGTGACCCTCCAACCAACGAGTCCATCCTGTGACCCTCTAACCAACATGTCCATCCTTTGACCCTCCAACCAACAAGTCCATCTTGTGACCCTCCAACCAACAAGTCCATTCTTATAGTCTTTTTGCTTGAATTTCAAACATGTTCAGATTTGGGGTATAATTGTTTCTCTCAGTAGTCCAGTCATTCTCAAATATGGTCCTCATGGCCCACTGTTCTGCATGTTTTAGTTGTTTCCCTACTTTTGCACATCTGATTTAAAGGAATGTGTGATTGACGAGCTTCTGCAGAACCTAAAGAACTGCTGAAGCACAGGGAAACAACTAAAATATGCAAGATAGTGGGCAGTGAGGACTGGAATTGAGAACCCCTGCAATAATCACAATTATAGCAGGTGTGTGCAACCTGTCTGAGGAGTTCCAGGACTGTGTTTTGTCTCCTGTATGGGAGCTTTCCTCTCACAGAATCTTGGTAATTAAATGGTAAATAATAGTTTACTGTTGAGGCGTATGTGAGGTGGATGGAGGTAGGCAATGAAACAGTTTTGCAAGCTGTTGAGATGAAAATAAGCCAGAATCAGTATTTAGCTGTATGGCCTGCTGGTGACTCTGTTTCAAACAGAACTGTTTGAGATTGCATCTACAAAGTTAGCACATTTTCTTATATTATTTTGTCAAGTCTGAGTCACCAACCAGTCTCCAACAGTCACAACCCAGTGAAGAACTACCCTAACATTATTCGAATCCTGAGATTCAGAAAAAGGTCATTTTACTAGTTATCGTTGTCTCTGAATGTTCATTAAATTCTATTATATGAGTTTTTCTTCACTTCTGACACATAAACACGTCACCTGAATAGTGGTGATAAGTGGGGGAGTTGTCTGTTGGGATTTTCAGGATGCAAGAATTGAGCTATGATTTGTTTAGAAAAAGTGAATAAAATAAGAATTATGTAAATTCATAATTCATACTATAAATGTTTTCACCTAATTTTCCCAATAGTCATTTTTGATATCGCAC
Organism: Cynodonichthys magdalenae; assembly: GCA_031762555.1. Taxonomy (NCBI): domain Eukaryota; kingdom Metazoa; phylum Chordata; class Actinopteri; order Cyprinodontiformes; family Rivulidae; genus Cynodonichthys; species Cynodonichthys magdalenae. The sequence continues at coordinate 429,512 of JARVJO010000330.1, forward strand.
GAGGACTAGAGGGAGGGGATCTTTGTTTAAAAAAAAAAAAAAAAAAAAAAACTAAGGCTGAGGAGAGAGAAAAAAATCACTAAAGTCTTTTCAAGGTTAAACAGAAGCCAAACTTGTTTAAATCTGTTTTAGTGCTTTCCCTCTTCAACCATTCTGTGAGGGAAGTTGTATGTTGGTTTTCTTTATAACAGCTGTACACGTGGTACGCAGAGCTGCTCAGTTCACATCATCTCCTTTTTTTTTCTTGTCTTCTGCACAAAGCTGAGCTGCTGCCTTCTCTCTCATCTTTTGTGTGTTTGAAGGCCTGTCACAGTGCAGCTCACTAACTGTGGCTCTGATCAGCTCTGAACTTTGATTTTACTTGTCACTTCCAATGTCACATTACAAAGACAAACTTTAAAAGTCTGCTGCACTAAGCTCAGGCAGACAGATGTTTCTGAAGGGGTCAAAATGCAGATGTTAGGAAGGATGACATTTGCTCTGGTTTTCTCCAAAAACAACAGTTTTATTAAAAACTGGTAAAGCTAGTTCATTTTTCATAGTACTAGTATTTTACGAGATGACACAGAACCTAGGTGAATGTCAGGAAACAATTTTTTATTTTTACTGAGCTCTTGAACGTGACGTAATGCCGATTCCCACTGCTGCAAAAGCACGGAGTGCAAGAGGAACCTGTTTTTATGTGTTGGGCTTCAATAAAAGAAACAAAAGCTTTCTGGACAAAGACAACTCCAGTCATCACCTGTGTTTTATAGCTGTAAAATATAATGCTAAATATTACTTCATGCCTAACATAAGTGACTTAAGAATGTCAGTCATTCCTATAATAAAATAAAATGAAATGAATTCCAACTTGTCAAAGTAAACAATCAACAGACTCTGTATGGAAATGACTGCAGTAAATGTCCTGTGGTAGCGCTGGGCGAAATGACTGAAAATTGTATAACATAAAATAATACTAAAAAAATAAGTGTTTCATACCATGTAAAATTATAAATATTCTATCGGATATATTTTCTATTGATATTGATCAAGTGTCTATCCCCAGCCCTATCTCGTGGCCATGCATTAATTTTTTTAAATCCAATGTTACCAGTCAGGCTCCATACTGGCCTGCTTTCACACCAGAGTTTTAGACTCAGACATATGAGCAGTCTAATGTTGGCACCTTCTAAAATGTGTTAGCTCTTGTGGCTCTTAGCTACTTAAACACTAAATCTCAGCTCAGTTTATGCAACGTTGACTGAGTTATAGCTATATTTGTGTTTCTAATTTCAATTAGCTGTTTTGGCCATCTTACATGTGGGTAATATCAAAAGTAAGTCAGTTGTAGATGTATGTTAAGACATTACTTTGGATAATTACTGCATGAGCGATTATGTTTCAGCTGGCAACAATTTATTTAACCTCAACTGGTGCAATGAGTTGTTTCACATTTCTTAAACAACCATGAAATGTCCGTCTGTTTGAGAAGGGTCAAATCATTGGCATGTGTCAAGCAGGAATACATTTATGGAGACTGCAGAAACTACTAAAATTGGGTTAAGAACTGTCTGACTTGTAAGAATCGGGGTGGGTAAAATAATCAATTCAGCAATGCATTGCAGTTACATTTTTTGCATTTCAATATTGATTCAAAGGGACTCTAATAAATTATTTTCTTATTAGGAAATTGGTATCAAACATTTAAAAACAATATTGAACTATGAGGTTAACAGCCAGACCTATTTGTTTGCTAGTTTTTCTGTGAGATTATGTTTTGGGTGCAGTCTGAGCTCATTAGAATGAGAACGTTCAGGTTAGTACGGTGGTCCAAGTGAGTTTTTGTCTGTGTGTCCTGCAGAGTCCCAACCCACCTCTCACCTTCTGCGTGAAGACCCACGACCGCCTTTACTACATGGTGGCTCCCTCAGCAGAAGCCATGAGGATCTGGATGGATGTGATCGTTACAGGAGCTGAGGGATACACACAGTTCCTGAACTGAGCAGGAAACTCCTGCAGGGACTCACAGCAGGGACTCTTTAGGTCCTCACAGTTTCCTGTCCAGTACGAACACAAGCTTCTTTTTTTTAATCTCACAATCATTTCTGTGCAGATGTTTCCATCTTCACATATTCAGTGTCTTTCTGTATGGATTGAAAAGGGAGCTGTAAACACACACACCTCTGTATATAACCAAAATGAACACCTATCAAATACTTTACAAAGCCTTTCTATATTGCCAAAAGGAGATCTTGTAGTTATTGTTGAACATTTTGTAATATTTACTTTCTTTTTTACTTCTAGAAAAAAGCCAAATCACATTTTTTCAGTATTTTTGAGTATTCCATCATGATTTTGTTTTAAATGTAGACAGGACAGGTTTAAAGAGTCTTCAGGCTGTGTTTATCTCTGAAAACCAGCTGTTATCAGTGAATAAATAAATAAATCAGGAAAAGTAGAACTGAGCCAGTCAGCGGGGACTGAAAGGAGTCTGAGTTCAGGTTCTGTACCAGGGAAAACACAGAGGATGGTGTTAATCACATCAAGATTTACGTCCACATCATTCATCTTCACAGGATTACCAAAGTTAGTATGAGCTGTTGGACTTCATCCCAGGAGTCCACTCTGCTGTTCTCACCACTGTTTCATCACGTCACAAAGAAAAGGCATTAAAAACCCTCAGCAGTGGCCAAGGGTAACTGGTGCGGTTTTCACAAGACCTGACCTCTGAATCCAACATGGCTGCTCTGTGCATTAAAACTTATAACTACACGATTGTTCATCTACATTTCTGTCACTTTGTATCTTCATTTAGTCACATGCATGTTACAGTCTGGTGTCTATTTGTGAACATGATGCTACAGTACACACACACACGCACGATTTGAGTGATATTAATTACCCGAGTTCATGAAGACAAATGAGAAACTTCCACTGGTTTCTGACTGTTAATTAGGTGTTAATGGTACCACTGACAGAAATACTCTCATGGCCACTGATGGTGCAAGACAAAACTTAGGGTTGCCATCTTGCTAGGTTCTATGCCTATCACTATGTATTGTTTACATGTCAAAGCCACACAGTAACTCTTTGTGAGTGCTGTAGGCTGTCATCAATCCAAGAACACAGAAATGACCTTGTTTTCTTTAAAGAACTGTATTTTGTGTGTACTATGAAAACAGGACATGAGTCGTAGTTAGCTTCCCACTGAGCCTGGTCATGTGTTGGTGAAGGCAGTAAAACACCTACTTGGCGTTACTGTTCTAAAATGATCAAGTGCTCTGATCAGGGTCCTGCAGCTGGGGTCTACCTACACTGACCTGGTCAGGTGGTCTATCATAGGGTCACACTGAGACAAACAGGACAGACCACTTTCTTTCTGTGAGGCAACAGCTCTAACCACTGCCCCACCATGCTGCCCCATTCATTCTCAACAGACGGTACATAACAGTACTTTATTTATTTAGGTACTTTATAATTACACTTCATCTAATGAGCTGATGTTGTGATTTTGTTTCATAACTTTGGAAATATTGGTGCTTTCTATCCATTACAATGTTTAGATGTGGGCAACTGGGCTTTTGACTGGCCTGAACACAATTCATGATTCCACCTGTTGCCTCCCAGCAAGGAGGTTGTTGGATCAAACCCCAGCTGAGGACCTTTCTGGGTAGAGTTTGCATGTTCTCCCCGTGCATGTGTGGGTTTCCTCCCACACACCAAAAACATGACTGTTAGGTTAACTGGTCATTTTAAATCGTCCCTAGGTGTGTAAGAGTGAGAGTGAATGGTTTGTTGTCGATATGACAAACACTAATTCTGACGTCGCAGGTTCGAGTGAAAAACAATTTCTAAATCTCTCTCGTAGCGACGGCTGCAGAGGAGCAGCTCTAACTCCACTAAAGACAATAACAAACATGGTACCATGATCTGTGAGCAATTGGACTTCTACATGCCTGCATATTACCTTCCAAGATGGTGGAACATATTCTTGGCTCAGGACCGTGAAGTGGTTGGAGCGTAGTTTGATTTCAGTGACTAGAACATGGCCCCACCAGAAGAGGTCAGTAGTAGGAAGACATTTTCTCCCAACAAAAACTTTGTCATGGGTAATTTTGTTGTCATTCACCTTTAAAATATTAAAAAGCCTTTTGTCGCCACACCCAGTAAAGACATCTCACAGCGTCAGATGGAATGAAGAGTGAAACAGCAAATGTTGCCTAATTTTCTCAGGTTTTAATAAATTTTCTTTTGCCATTTAAAACACAATGTCCAACGATGATGTACCTACACTTCTGTTTGCCTGCTGGTTGTGCCTCACTCGCATTTAAAGCTAAAACTAGTTAGCGTAACCTGGTAGGATGAAGACTGTCACAAAACAATAAAACATGTTTTTCAGAATAACTTCCTGGTTCAGGAGTGAATTAAAGTTAGGCTCTACTCTGATAAAAAAAATAAAAAATAAAACAGTTTAGCATTAAACTTGGGTCAAACAGAATTTAGCACAAGACAACAAATTGGCAATTTGGGCTGCCACCTTATCGTGGTGGAGAGGTTTGAGTGTCCCAATGATCCTAGGAGCTATGTTGTCGGGGGCTTCATG
>JARVJO010000330.1:447432-463979 GCA_031762555.1 Cynodonichthys magdalenae
TGTAGTGTAAAGCGCTTTGGGGGTCTGGAAGGACTTATAAAGCGCTATATAAGTTCAGGCCATTTACCATTTACCATCTCACTTAGACTCAAAGGGAGTAGTAGTGTGTTTTTAAACGAGACTTGAAGACAGCAAGGGAAGGGGACTGTCTGACATTTGGTGGTAGATCATTCCACAGTTTTGGAGTATTAGCATAATGTTATCTGGGCTAAACAATGCTTAGCATAGCATTTAATTTAAGACTAATATGTCTCCTCCATGTAGGCAGAACCACTTTGGGTCATGGTCCTGTGGACATCAACATCCAGGGTCCTGGGGTGGCTGCCCAGCATTGTTACGTGGAGAACAGGTCTGGGCTGATCATGTTGCACCCCTGTGGAAACCTTTGTGCCATTGATGGAATCCAGGTCCAACAGCCCACTCGTCTGTCCCAAGGTAGGACTCTGTCCCATAAACACACTCAGTTCACACATTAGATTTGATTTGTTTTTACACTGTTAGCAATAACAGGTTATTTTCTAATATCTCTTTCCGTCAAAGAGCATGTGTAGAGAAATGATGCAAACATGATGTTTTCATCTAACATCTGAGGCACATATGTGCAGACATCACAGCAAAAACCAAAACAGTCTGTTATGGTCCAAGTGTTGACAGGACACATGACATACAGAGTTCAGACAACTGTACTGTTTGAAAACCAATAGGATTTTAATAAACAACCATCTGAGACAGAAAAGAGAAATGGCAGCGCCAACCAAAATCAACAAAGAAGAGAAGCTTCAAACCAGCCAGCAGTTGAAATCCAATCATAAATCCAATTCAGATCCAGATTCAAATCCAATGATAGTCGATTAATTACTACAATATGTTCACACACCACATTATGAGAAGCAGTCCATCCGTTTTCTTCTGTTTATCCGGGTTCGGGTCTCTGGGGCAGCAGGATTGGATACATGAATGTAGATTTAGGCGACAAATTGTGATGTGAAATACAGCAGAGAAATACTGAAGACTGTACCTGGCCATGCAGCAACAACACGCTGAAGCAGCTAGAGTGAGACGACATTGACTGGTAAGCTACTAGCTAGGATTATTAGTTTGTTGTTGCATGCTATCGTCATTATAGTTGTTATTTAATAGATCTATTGGAAGAGTTACCAGGCTCGTCTGAATGATTCCCTCACCTCGCTGCAAACGAACCAATGAAATAATCAGCATTACATGACTTGAAACCGGGCCAATCAGCTGGCCTGGTTAGAACATCACCTGGCCAGGTTCCAGAAGTCAGGCTGGAGCCGACCCTAAAAAAGCAAATGCAAAAACTATGAAGCCGGGCTGGGTCCGGCCTTGCAGTGCAAAAACGCCTAGAGAAACCCAGACTTCCTTCTCCCCAGCCACTTGGGCTATCCACCTATCAATCCCCTGCTCCATTCTTCCCTCATTCGTGAACAAGACCCCAAGATACTTAAACTCCTTCACTTGGGGCAGGACCTCCTCCCGGAGAAGGCACCCTAACCTTTTCCAGCTGAAGACCATGGTCTAGGATTTGAAGGCATTGAACCTCATCTCAGCTGCTTCACAGAAGTGTGATCCCCCTATAGTTGGAACACACTCTGCGGCCCCCTTTTTTAAATAGGGGGACCACCACCCCGGTCTGCCAATCCAGGGGAACTGCGTGTCAGCCTCACGGACAGAGACTGGAAGTTGGTTCCAAAAGAGAGGAGCTTGATAGCTGAAAGCTCTGCCTCCCATTCTACTTTTAGAAACTCTAGGAACCACATGTAAACCTGCAGTCTCACATATTAGCATGGCTGACCAAACACCTAAAGAGGGCTGTAAAAAATGGGAGTCCATCATAACTGACTTGAATCCAAATTTTAAAACAGATCAAGACTATGCAGAGATTAACTGTTACACAGAGCAGGGGGGCATAGATGGTAACACATTTTAGGTTTTCTTTTCTATGTTTTGAGGAACATGATAGGGGAGTCATCTTGGAACCGGAAGGTCACCGCTTCGATCCCCTGTTCCAGCTGTCTCAGTTGTTGTGTCCTTGGGCAAGACACTTCACCCCTGATGCCTCTGATGTGTGTCCCATCAGTGTATGAATGTGACTGGCACTGATTAGTCTCCATAGCTGATTGTACATGTTAGCTTTGTAGGAGATTTAGTATAGTGCTGTGTGAATGGGTAAATGAGGGCACAGATTGTAGTGTAAAACACTTTGAGTATCCTGGTTGGATATAAGTACAGTCCATTTACCATCTACATAAAAATTTTGGGGCAAAATATAACCATTTGAAAGATTAAATGATGCACTGAAATGTTGATGACCTGGCATTTAAAAGCTTCTTCTGACAGATTCTTGGGTGTTTTGAATCTTTCCCAAGCTGCTGAGGAAGTAAAACTGTAACCGCTTCACTGTTAGTCATAGAAATTCATAGAAGTTTAGAGGGAGTGTAAAGTACATATAAGTACATGTTCTTCTATCCTCATGGAGACGTTGCATTGACTTCCATTCAATTACTGGTCATTTCTACAGCCTAACCTTGACCCTTTACCCTTTACCCCTAAACCGAACCCTTGACCCACCAATGATATTCCCCTAATGGGGACTGGGCTTTTGTCCCCATAAGGAACAGTAGGTCCTCACTAGGCTGTGTGTACCAGGAAAATGATCAAAACTCATCCCCACCAGGTAGCAAAAACATGTAGACATACACAAGTTGTTTTTTCTATCCTCTTGGGGACTTTGCATTGACTTTTACTTGTTTTTCAGTATTTTCTATAGCCTAACCCTGACCTCCTACCCTAAAACATACCACCCAAGTATATACCTGACCCTTAATCAAAATCAGCATCTGTACCTAGGGTACAGATGCATTACTAGGTTCATTGGATCCCCAGGAGGCTGTGTTTTCCTGGAAAATGGTCCCCACAATGACCTGGTATCAAAAACGTGTCCACACACAATCTGTTCTTACAAGTGGGGTACAACAGAATGGTCAAGGGTTCAATTCCCAGCCCTTGCAGCATGCCACATTTTTTATGAGTAAGACACTGAAACTCTACTGCCCCTGATGTGTATGTATGAGTGGAAAAGTGTTGTACTGTGTATAGGATGTAAAATACCTGGGTGAATATGTGAGTGTAAAAGATTTTTCTCAGTACCTGAAGAAGTTAAAAAGACAAGACACGAGTATGACTTCCTTTATGCAGCTATAGATTCACGGCTGACTTTGGCCTTTTGTTTGTCCTGAGCTTTGTGAATGAAAACGTGTGCGGTCTATCAGTGTGTCCCTCTGTCTTGTGGTATTCTGACCTGAACCCTGGCTGAGTAACCTGATCACCAACACACTGCTATTTTTACCCCCCCCCATCCTCCCAAAGACAGAGGCAACTTTAGACCCAGAGGGGGTTTCAGGTTGGAGGAGAATGCAAGGGAAAACCTGAGTTAATATTAGGGTGCTGGATGTGTGCTAATATAGAGTTTTTTACAGCAGGAAGTGAATCAGACTTTATTGGTTGCTGGTATGCTCTTGAGTGTCTACAAGACAAGTGAGGAACTGTTGGGAACAGAGGAGGTGTCACAGCAAGTTAAGACTAGATGTTTATGTGTGTTAAAATTATCCCATTCAATAAGATTTGAATTAATCTTCAAATTATCTACAGCTCATTTTGGCTTTGACTTGTCAGCAGCTTAGTTGAACAAAAATCAAACACCAACAAGTTGGTATTGAGAGCATATTCTCAACAAGCTTTGACAGTAGACTTCTTGGATTTGCTCTATAATTGAGAAAAGCTGACAGAAGGAAATGATGCCACTAAACTGGAATGTGAAACTTAAAGCAGCCTCTTCAAAGCAGACTGAAAGGAATAAATGTGTAAGCTTTATACACCGTGTCAGGAGAAGAATGGAAGAATGAAAAAATCCTCAAAATGACAAAATGATGTTGTCATTGTGAGCGCATGCAAATGGAAGCCATCAAAATATCCAAACCTATTCCTTGTTCCCTCACTTACTGCTTGAAATATACGGTGGTTGTATTTTTGTTGTATGTTTGTTCATTAAATCATGACACGCTGGTGAAGATTCTCAGTCATCCATATCAAATAAAAAAATAATAAAATAAAGAAAGAAAGAAACAAAAAAACTGGTCTTCAATTCTGAAGCTGAAGACATTTCACTTCTTGTCCAGGACGTTTTCTCAAGCATGATCTTTCATAGCAGAATTTAAAATAAAATAATTTTATGAGAGATGACTTGTAGCTGTATTGGTCAAATCTTGTAAATGATGTTATGAGTTTCATTAAAGTCTGTCCAGTGGTTCATTAGATATTTTACTAACTCTACAGACAGAAGAACATACACACAGACACACACAGACATAATCTGTAAATAAACATTTTTGTCTGTTTGCCTTCAGCAGCAGGTGATAATTCCAGCTGATGTTTCTATGTGTCTTCAGTTCATCCAAAGTGTTTTACACAGAACTCTCATGACGAGCTTCTGTTTGTTCATTTAAGATGTTTCAGTTCACTGCGTTTATCCACCAACTAAAAAAATATTACTACACTCATTAAGATTATACTCACTCTATCCAATGTTGGTAACATCAGCTTTTGATGTACTACAGCTTGAAAAACATATATATATATTTAAAGACCGTGTAAAGTAAAAATAAATGTGTGTTCTGAGTTTGTAATACCACAGAAATACGTGTTAGTAATCCCCCTGCCAAATTTGAACGATTAAAAATGCTGTTAACCTTATGAAATTATGTGTTAAAAGTAATGAAAAAACATCAGTTTGCTGTGGTCTGGAATGCTTTTGTTATTTTATTTTTTATATTTTTTGTGTTCTAAAAATAGTGGTGGGGCGGCGCCCTAACACCCTCTATTGACCAGCCGCCACTGACACTAAGCGTCAGCCAGAAGGCTACAAGCAGAAAAATTTATTATTCTTACCTGAACAGTGAGCCACCATTTGCATCAGATTTTGAACTTCCTCAATTTGTTGGGCCCTTTAGCTCAACATTTAAAAATGCAGATGTCAGGTGCAGGAACTGTGGCAGCGGCGATGGTGGGAGGATTAGAGTTGGGGAGGGAGATGGTCATAGAGGCTCACGAACCAGCACCAGTCAACTGTCCATAAATCCCAACTGTGTCTCCAGGTAGTTTGTAAAGTAAAATGGGAACTGCAAAGGAGTTATTTTGGTAAACTCGATGTCTCCACAATGGCTCCTTGTTACAAAATCAATCTAGAGTTTTTTCAGGCTGTCATCTCTTTGAAACTTAAATAGTCACAAACCTGCTACTCTGCACATTATGACATCCAGAGATGGTTCAAAAACAAGAGGAATGAGGCATAATTGGCTAGCTGCTAGCTAACAACAAAATCTAATAAATGCTAAGTGGCTCTATACATTATTTTCTGTTAGAGCAACAGGGGTGGGCTTATATTGAAAGCAGCCGCATGACATCATTGGGCTACACTTTAAGACACACCGAAAAAATCCTGAAATACAGATACCTTGTTACACAAATTGAATCATACCTCCACTATTCAAGTATCGATAGTTGAAAGAATTTTTACTCATTTAAAACAATCCATTTAGGACATTTTTAATGTTTAAAGAAGAAAATGTTACAATTTACTTTACTCAGTCTTTAAATGGGTAAATGTTATCATTATGGTACTGCAATACTGCCACTCAAAACATCTATTTGTATTTGTGTTTCAGTTTGGTCATGTGATTATTAGGCCTCACAGAGGAATTATTTCTACAGAGGCCAATGGACCTCAAGGGACCTCTTACCAGAGTGCATTGAGTGTCTTAATGGCTCATAATAAATGTCTGATGATGTGCAAGCTACAGCTGGAAAGAGGGGTGTCTTGGAAAATGAACCAATGGATGTTGTTAAGGTTAGAAGTTATATGTAATTGGTTTTACTCTTACAGTAAAATTACAGCTAGCTGAACTTAAAGTTTTATATTTATTGTTAAAGGTAATCATCAAACCCAATAGTCATTACATGTGAAAACATCTTTCATTTGACAGTTAATAATGAAAGAAATACATAAGAAATTAAAGTTAAAATTTAATTTATTAACAGAATTTTTCTATATTGTTACATTATTTTAATTTTTTTTCATGCCATCTGTGAGTGTCAAAATAACAATAATAATACCATGACATTATAATAATTAGTATTACTTAAGCATCTTTTTTTGTCTTATGCACCCAATTTACTAGAATATAGCTGTTTTAATTTTGTTCATGTTTTTTTCCTTGCAATCCTTGTCAAACATTAATAGCTATTTTCTTTTCTGTAAATGAATTTATTTATACTTTATTTCAGTGGTAATTATGAATTGTTTGCAGTCTCTTCACTACTCTCTGCTGAAAATAAAGCGGGTGTTCATGCCGCTGAAGGTGGGCGGGACCTTTTGAGTAAATCAGGAAATGTGATTGGCTCAAGGAATGCTGGACGCTGTGGGCGGGTTAGATTGCACAACCTGATTGGTCCGATCTACCGAATCAAGAAGTGGGTGTTCCGAAGACTTGTAGCCAGCGATTGGAAGCCGAGGACTTCTCACTGCGGGCTGGGAGGAGACTGAAAGCCAGCTGTTCGTACGCCGGCAGCGGGGGAGGTAGCGTCTCTACTTCCATCAACGTGGAGGGTTGTGAGGACGAAGACAATGGACAGAGATTACAATGGCTGTAAACTGGTCTGAATGAAGCAGGATGTACCGACTCACCGGTGGATAAACCCGTGTTTTAACGAGAAAAGAGAGCAGATAGCTGCCATTGTGAACTTTAAAACATATCTGCAGAATAAATTAAACTGCGGGATTATAAAATTATCATAACAAAAGACCATAAATAAATGCTGCTATTGTCCTACAAAAACTCGCAGAAAAGAGAAGGACTAAAACACGAGAAGTGATGCTGGAGGAAGAGAGGAGTTTCATTTCAGTTAAAGTAAGTTATATTCCTCATTTATTTACTCGTTTGTTTGAAAACTTCCAGAAGTTTATAACTGATCGTATTTCTTTAGTTATATACAGTTTTTCATTGCTGATGTTGGCACCAGTTGCTCTTGACTTCGCCAAACTTAGTTTAAAATCGGTGAACTAATCATTTCTACATCCATAACCACAAACTACACATAACTGAACATCACATACAGTTCTACACAAATTAACAATGGACTCTGATTATTTCGGCACCATGTTGCAGTTTAGACTCTCTCAGGCATTTTGTCTACATAAGAGTATATCATGTGGAGACTTGCTGTCTGCAGGCTTAAAGACAGTTTTTAGTTTACATACAGAACTTTTTAAGATTAAATAGCTGAGTTTCTTCATTTACCTGTCTGACATGAACAGTATTTTAGTGTTACATTTTACTACCCACATATTTGGTTTTACACCAAAACTGATGAAATTGTGAGGGAGTGGAGTTTGGTGTGACTCAGGACAGAGAAAAGCTGCTGTCATGTTGCAGTTCTGAGTCCTGATATCCCCCTGCCTCTACTTCTTTGAATAGACTACAAACAGATACACGTCTGCCAGATATTCAGATACCCTTCTTCCAGTCTGGCATGAGCAGACTGCACTCTGTCTACTGTTTCACTGCTATTTCTGGTTCCAAGTGTGGTCAAACCAGGACTGATGACTAGGAAAGAATAAGAGCTTCTTTATTACCCAAGGGCAAAGGCAGTAGTGTTTTTGTAAATGTGTGTATGTTTTTTGTTAAATTTTTTTTTGGTGTCTGTCTGAAACTCTGTCTGAGCAATCTATCTTTGGATATAGGCTACAGTAGGGCTGAGCAATACGGCTGAAAAATGTGTCATGATAGAAGCATTTCGTATTGGTCGTATCAATATTTATTGATTTTTATTTTTTTTGTTTTACCTACCTAAGACAGGAGAGAAAAATCTGATGGTGACGTCACGTGACTTTTTCTCCTTTATCCAGCTATACCCACAACTTCCTCTTGAGCTGTTGCACTCATTTTCTCATTTTATTCCACGTCATTCTTTTTTTTTATTTTAAGCAGTTATGATGCATGGTGATGAAATGAAACTGCTGCTGCTACATGACAGGTTGTTGCTAGCTGACCAAAGAGTGAGTGAGTTTGATGCCGCCAACCTTATTTAGCTGGGCTTTAGCTGCTGGTTAGCTTCAGTACCTGATGATGTCTGTTGTTTCGGGTCTGTAACTTTTTTCCCCCTCTGTAAATTTCATGAACTTCTTGCACAGTGAGGTGGTGACCACAGTTATTTTATGAAGCTGGATTGCTGCTGGGTGCATCTGTAACTTTCTTCTCCCTCTGTAAGTTTTGTAAACTTTGGGAGCAGCGAGGGGATGACCACAGTTATTTTATGAAGCTAGAGGAAGACAAATGAATAATAAATTCTGCTGGCTTGTATAGAGAAGGTGGGTAGTGATTTTACAGCTGCAGCCTGCAGTAGCTGTTATTGAGTGTTGTCACAATCCCGATCTGTCCCATGCAAATTTTGTAAACTTCCGTAAGTTAAATTATCGACATTCTATCGAAAATATTATGTATTGATATCAATCACGTATCTATTTCAAGATATATCATTATCAGCCCTAATATACAGTACATCTAAACTGATTAACTTTTAAAATCAACCCAATACAAGATGGCTGCCACAGCTAGAGCAGCTCAGCCTGAACCTCAAGACCTGTGGTTCCAGTTGGGCTGCTCGGGCCCAATTTGACATCAGCTACTGCTGCTCATCGATTGGTTCACTGACCGATGAGCGTCACACAGATAAGTTTAACTTTACTTGAATCGTTTGTAGTGACTAACATTTTTTTCACAGAAATCTAACATCAGCAGCGAGCTACCAACAACAAGCTAACACAAAGCCAACATTAGCTTACTGTTCTCTGTTGTCCTACTCTATCATCTTTAGAGTCATACTTCTGGATGGTCCGGTTCAACATCCAGCACTTTCTCCTCGAGTTACTATTGTTTTATCACAAATAAAACAAAATAATACTCCAGTGTGTTTAATTTTATGATCCGGCCCACATCAAGACGGCTCTCTGCTCATTCCAAACACAACCTGAGCAGAGTAAGGCCGGCCCATCTGTAGCTGGGGTGGGCCAAAATGAGCTTTACAATGCAAAAACACCCAGAGAGCCCCATATCAACTTCTCCTCATCCATCCTCCTCAAAACAGGTGCTCCCTCCCACCCACGCCATTGCCCTCTGCAAATATTAATCTGCACAATGTGACCCACACTGTTGGCTTGGATTACCAACTACCTGACTGGCATATCACAGTTTGATGAGAGGCAGTATATCCACCGCAGTCCACCAGTAGCACAAGAACACCCCAGGGGTATGTGCTTTGCTCTTCCTGTTTGCCCTGTACTCAACAGAGTTCTTCTAGAGCTAAGCTCTCTGTCACATGCAGAGGTTCTTTGACAACACCGCCACTGTGGTATGTATCAGGGGTGAAGAGGGGGAGTACAGGAACCTGGTGAACCACTTTGTTGGGTGGTATCACAGGAACCAACTTTAGCTCAACACAGGAAAGACCAAAGAGATGGTGCTGGACTTCCGGTGGTTCCCCCCACCCTCCTCCTCCAGAGCCAGTCTGCATTAAGGGGGTGGAGATTGAGATAGTCAGATCTTACAAGCACCTGGGCTGTTGGACAATGAACCAGACTGGTCACTGAACACCAACATGTTCTACAGGAAAAGGCAGAGCAGGATGTATTTCCTGAGGAGGCTAGTGTCTCTTAACATCAGCACAAAAGGTTTGGAGATGTTTTACCACACACCGGTCACCAGTAATATTTTTTATTCTTTGATCTGTTGGGGTGGCAGCCCGAGGGTAGTAGACATGAAGTGCTTCCATAGGATTATCAAAAGAGTATATTCGGTGGTGGAGTGGAGAACAACATCATCCCCATCACATAATCTGAGTGCTACACATTCTGCAATATCCTTGTATAAAACTTTGGCATTACTGAAGACTAATGGACATCACCAGTCGTTCTCTCCACGCTGCCTTCACACAGCAGAGAAGTTTATTCAGTGGAAGACCAAACGACTACTCAATTTGAAGCGGGAGGAAAGGTGTTTACACCTGAGAGAGAGTGGGGCATTGAAAAGCACACCTCACCTTATAATTGCTTACTTTTATATCTGTCTTTATTTTTAAGTTGATTTTTAGAGTATAACAACCATTGATTTTTACATGTAGAGTGGTTATCTTTTATTATATATTTGTTGGTTCTTATTATAGTGTTGTGTGTGAGTGAAAGCAGCTGGCAATTTATTAATTTATTTTCAAATGATAAATCTCACCTCACGTCACAAATATAAACATTACTCAGCCAGTTTTAAAGATATTGGACCCAACATTTAGAGTGGTAGAAGCTGATAGTTGTTTCCAACACATATAGTATATTGCCAAAAGTATTTGCTCAGCCATCCAAATGACACCAGTGCACAAAGCAAGGTCCATAAAGACATGGATGGCAGAGTCTGGTGTGGATGAACTTGACTGGCCTGCACAGAGTCCTTACCTCAACCCGATAGAACACTTTTGGGATGAATTAGAGAGGAGACTGAGAGCCAGGCCTTCTTGTCCAACATCATATGTGACCTCACAAATGTTCTTCAGGAAGAATGGTTAAAAATCCTCATAAACACTCCTAAACCTTGTGGACAGCCTTCAGAAGAGATGAAGCTGTTCTAACTGCAAAGAATGGACCGTCATATAGAACCCTATGGATTAGGAATGGGATGTCACTTAAAGGGGCAATATCATGTAAAATCAGCTTTTTGAGTTTTATATCATGTTATAATTTTATCCTCTCTGGAAAAACATGTCCAAAGTCTTGCTTTGACTCATTCATGCATGTTGGATAAATCCTGTGCTGTTCTGAGGCAGCCAGGCAGGACAGCAAAAACTACCGGTTGGGCCTAGAACCGCCTTTTGGTAACATCTCCTCCTTTGGGCTGATTCTCCGAACCGAGCTATAGTCGGCACGAGTTTCACCATTGTTTTGGGAGAATAAACTTGTCAACGAAAGTACTATGGTTTATGGTTTCTCACTTAGAATTCGTTCAGTTACTTAAATGGTATTTACTTTAGTCTGCACACGGTTGAAGAAATTTATTGGGGTGTTCTACTACTTACTGATTTTAAATACACTACACATTCTGTAGCTTTTTCTAGGTGAATTTTGATATACTATTATAAGCTATTGTGTGATTATTTTTATGATTAAAATGATAATTTTTAATTTAGAGACATGCCTTGAAAAAACAGCACATAATAAAACCGTTTCTTGTACATTAGGCCAGGAATTTTGTATGTGGACCTTCCTCCACCCTGCAGGCTGACCCCCAATGATGTAATGAAACTGGGAGGAGTCAGGTCTCGAAGAAAATGTTAAATTGAACTGTATTTCCCGAAATTTTGGCTGAATGAACGAGAGACCGAATAAACCATCCTTTCAGCCCAGCGCTGCGAGATTGTGGTTGTACTGAACTCACCCTCACATTTCGTACCATTCAAACGTGTTGTGCTTCCTATCTGATTCTAAACACGTAGTCAAGTTAACGAACACTTCTATTCTTTTCACGGTATTAAATATATGTATATATATATATATATATATATATATATATATATATATATATATACATACATACATAATTACAAGAATAATGTTAAGATTTTACTAGAATAAAAGTCATAGTAATATGAGAATTAAGTCATAATGTAAGTAAGATCTGTATGATCTGCTGTGAGCAGCTCCATCAAACAGTAGCCACTGCTTCTCTCTGTTGTACTGCCCGTACAGATAACATGTGAGCTAACTTATTTATCATTTAATCCTTAAACATTTTATAACAGTTAACTTCACAACATTCCTCATTTTTACAGAAACACAAGACTTCTTTTTTTTTTTTTAAGGAATTCTCATAATAATGGATGGCTGTACTGGAAAATGTAATTTCCAATGGGGCTTAATAAATTATTATTATTATTATTATTATTAATTTAACAACTGAGTTAATATATCCAGTCAGAATGAAACTGTTGAAGATGTTATGATACTATTACCAACTGTATCCCTTATTCAGAAGATAAAATAATGAATAAATGAATCGTTGTTGCTTTGTGTTTAGCTTTTGTTCTTCTGAATAGGTTTGCTAAATTCATTCATTGCAATTCACATAATAATATAAAGTGTAACAAAGTGATTTTTACACTACTTTACCTTTACAGCTTATGAAAAATAAATTAATTGTGTGTGAGATCAATACAGTTGTATTTTGTAGTCATGTAAGAATTTTTATTATATTGTTTTGGTACCTGTTTTTCTTAAATTCTGTGTGTCCGCGCGCTCGCGTGTGTGTTTGAACAAATGAAGGTGCGCTATTAACCTAAATCTTGGTTAAAATGTGTTTCATGAAACAAAGTACATTTATTTGTAGTAGTTCACAGCGCAGCAGTGCCACCTCCAATATGGCGGACGCACAGGTACGTCACAGCAGCAGACCGACACAGTCAATGGGGCTTCTACGTATTGATTTCTATGGAGAGAAGCAGCTGTGATGAGGTGCGGAAATAGGCGGGACAGAAGCGGAAGGAGGTTCTTTAAGAGACAGAGGACAATTTCAAGGTGTTTAGAAACTGATGAGAAGTCAAGTTTATTTTCTATATAAACAGCATTTTAATAACAACTAAAGGGGACATAGTTACTTTATTATGGTATAGAATTTAAATATATGCCTGAGAAACACATAATATTGCCCCTTTAAGCTCATATGTGAGTCAAGGCAGGTGAGACAATAATTTTTGGCAATATAGTGTATTTGGATCATGTGATATTACATGTGATTGTTTATAATGCCATTTACCGAATGACCAGAATTGATACAACCCTATCATTTCTCATAATAACATGATCAAGACACAAAGCATTCCTTCAATAAATGCTAGGTTTTAATTTTTTTTTGCATCCTTAGGGTCCTGAAGCTCAGTCTGCATCATTTCATTTAAACTCCACTTCTATCTGATGAAACATCTGGCCTCTGTAACCCACTGTGTTGACTCCCACTGTAAAGAAAGGATATTTGGAGTCAGGTCTTCAGCCCCTCTACAAACGCTCATTAAGCAGCTGTGAGGGTGATGTGGACTCTCAGCAGCCCTGATCACAGGTCAGACATGAGGGGCCTGAGACCACAGAGGTTGGTAACAGCTGGTGGTCCATTGATGGGTCAGTGTGTGTGTGTTCCTGGGTGATGATGTGTGTGACCCCATGTTCTCTGACTGCACTGAGGTCAAAGCAGTGTCTCTAAATGAGATGGCCAATAAATACTACAAATATCACGTACTACTGAATTCCACACAGTCTTGTCCTTCTGTGACAGTTTGTGTGTTATTTTTATCTGTCAGTGTAACCTGTGTGTGTCACTGAGGCAGATTTAAAATAATACACCAAGCTTCTCTATCATCTGCCACCTTTCATTCCAAAGTTTTAGGCTAAAACCTGGTTTATACTTTGAGTCACACGTTTTTTTCCTCCTGCTGAGTGACAAAAAATGGATCAACTTCCATCTGCTCTCCCGCCG
Organism: Cynodonichthys magdalenae; assembly: GCA_031762555.1. Classification (NCBI taxonomy): domain Eukaryota; kingdom Metazoa; phylum Chordata; class Actinopteri; order Cyprinodontiformes; family Rivulidae; genus Cynodonichthys; species Cynodonichthys magdalenae. Next base: position 461,076 of record JARVJO010000330.1, read on the forward strand.
CTATCCCCCGGTGACAGCGTTTCTCTACATTGCCCCCAGTCAGAACTGTGGGACGCGGACGTTGCAGCTTGGAGCGTGTGAGTGGTCTGAAGTTCGTGGGTGTGTCTGTTCATGAGGAGCACCGCAGCGGGTCAGTCCTCAGCTGTGGCAGCGACGAGAAGTTGGACCAAGCTGGATCAGAAAAGGACCCCGGGCAGGTCCTTTTGCGTGTTATTTTATTTCAAATGATAAAAAAAAATGCCTTAACAGAAAATTACTTTGGTAAAAATAAATTTTAAAGTCATAAAACTGCTCACAAAAATCGGGAAAGTAAAAGTACTTTTATACACTAAGAAATAAACTGTTGAATTTACTGAACCCAACTGGTTCCACTAAACCAAGTTTAATAAACTGATCAATATACTGCGTCAGATTTACTCAGCTAAGTTTAGTGGAACCAGTTGACATGACTTGGTTGAGTAAATTCAGCACTTTATTTTTAGAGTGCCGAAACAACTCCTGTCATGATGAGTTCAGACAGATTTAATTTGTAATAAGTAACTAGGTGTTACATTTTAAAGTAAAGAAGGAAAAGTTTAATTTTTAGGTTTTAAATATAACAAAGTAAAAGTAACTATTTAAAAAATACTTACAAATCTTACAATTACAAATCCTCAAAAATGAAGTAAATGTACTTAGTTATTATACACTTCTGAAATTATAAATTTAAAGTAATAAATAATATGGTTAGAACCTTTGAAAAGTTAATTTAAAAGCAGGTTTACTAAAATATTTCCCCTTGGGATCAATAAAGTATAATTCAATTCAATATCTACATTATCTTGTGTACATTTCAAGGATCTGTAGATCTTTTATTTCTTGGAACTTTGTTTTAGACTCTGCACTTATTAGGTCTTGTAATGTGACCTTTCACATTTACAGTGTAAGAGTTTAGGTTGTAATGTGAATAAATATATATATAAACACACCTAAAAACCAGCAATGAGGGATTCTTTTCCAAGCTCATATAATGATTTTCTGTTTTGGTGTACAGCACAGCCTTAGTGAAAGTTTACATATGACCCACCCACAGCTGGAAAAACTGCATAACTTCAGCTGGAAAATGTTCATATGAAGCTGCTCCTCAGGACCATCTTGTGGCACCGTGTTGGCGTCAGACTCATTTGTCTTCACTTTTTCCAAATAATTTCTCCAAACCACTTTTTTTTTCAGGCGGTTCTTGCCACAAGTTTGTAATAAAGATTAGACTTCTACTGCTTCTCTTGTTGTACAATATGTGTGCTCCTTAAGACCAGCTTCTTATGTGTTTCTGTTGTGTGAGTGTTTAATTAGGTTTAATGACCTTTTTAGGACCTTTTCTTGTCTAGTAGTCCATATAGGAACCAAAGCCCAGTATGGTGGAACATGGTACATTTTGGTTTAAGGTTAGTGTTAGAATTTCTTGTCAATATTTTTTAGATAATAGTTCACTAATAAAATAGACCTCATCATGACTCATGATTGTGTTAAAAGGGCAATATTATGTAAAGGAGAAGCAAACAGCGAGAGGCAAGAGAGGAAAAGATAGCTTGTTTTTTCCAAACAACGCAGCATGTGCTGTGTCTGAACTGGTCATGCCACTACTCCGGCATTAACGATACTGTTAGAGCTGGAGCTCATCCATCCGGTCAGAATTAATCATGTGACACAAAGACTGAAAAGATACTGGGTTTTGGTACTATCCCTAACTAGGAGGCTCGAGTCATCTTAATGTGAAAAACCCTGGAGTCAAATCAACCTTTCAGTGGCTCACAGTATGACAGAAATAATTATATAGGATTATTTTAAACATAAATGCAACATTTATTCAGCTGGATTTTTGACTGATAAACAAAGATGATGTCACAACTTTTTTGAGTTTTATATCATGTTATAATGTTATACTCTCATCAAAAACATGTCCAGAGTCTTATTTTGACTCATTCATGCATGTTTGAGAAATCAGCCAGGCAGGAGAGCAAAAACCACCGGTTGGGTCTAGAACCACCTTTTGGTAACATCTACTCCTCTGGGCTGGGTCTCTGAACTGAGCTTCCTCATCACAGAGCACACCTCCCCAGCCCGCCCCTCGACTCCTGCAGGCTCTCAGCAGCAACAACTAGCAAACATCCGGTGAAAACTGTGTCTGCTGAGCTCCAATACTAACCACTTCTTCCTCCAGTCCTTTTCAGATTAAAGATACCTTTGAGGAAATGTATTTTCAGATGCCAAGTAAAGTATGCCGAGCTTCCGCATCGCACCCCCCTGCACGCGCCCCCTGCCCGCCCGTGACTCCTTCAGTCTATCGGATTCGGCAGCAATTATAGAAGTAAACAAACACAGTTTTCCTCTGCAGTTAAGCTGAAAAACAACTCGCGTTGTTTTGTTCACATCCTTGTTTAGTCTATGTGTTCAGTTTTGTAACTTATATTACGATCAAAAATGAGGTGACTGAAATAATCTTACCAGCTGAAACGTCCTCTTGGTAATCGCTCCAGTTCTTTAGAAAACATGCTTTCTGGTCCCATGGTAAGGTTCATATGTGTACTGAGATGCAATTTTCCAAAACAGATATTGTATAATGTTGCTTCTTTTTAAATTATTATTGCAACAAAGTCTGCTCCAGACTGTAAACAGTCCTGTAGTGAAGCGGCTGTGATGACACTAGGGGTGGGAATCTTTTGCTATCTCTCAATTCGATTCTGATTTTTGGGGCCACGATTCGATTCAAAATCGATTTATTTTTTTTTTTTTTTTACTCAAAACTTATAATGTAAGCCAATTTCTCATGTTCCCAAAGTGGTTCATTTTCATTTTGCAAACTTTGCACACAGTGAAGCTCGTGTCAAACTCAGACTCATTTATTAAAAACCTAAATGAGCCCAA
>JARVJO010000330.1:464079-476601 GCA_031762555.1 Cynodonichthys magdalenae
ACTGAGACAGCTGGAACGGGGGATCGAACCGGTGACCTTCCGGTTCCAGGACAACTCCCCTAACCACTCCACCACAGCCGCCCTGCAAAACCTGTGTGTCATAACTCTGTTCTGTATTTACTGTAAATAGAAATGTTCTGCTCTGCAGTCAGAAATTTTCTGTAATTTAAACTATGTCGTGTTGTATTTTTTTTCTTGTACAGCACTTTGGTTGGCCTTGTGCCGTTTAAAGTGCTTTATAAATAAAGATGGTATGGTATGGTATGGTACTTGTATTATACATATATTATGTGGACATGTAAAGTGTGTTAAAGGTACTGGCCACAGGTATATTTCTTTTCATTAATAAAAATAAAAACAGTGTTCAGGTCTGAAACCAACATGGAAGTTAGAAATTGTGCAACCAGGAAATGCATGATGAAACTTTCATGTTGCTGTTTTCAGACATGCAGGGTAGAACCATGGTATAAATGTGTTTGTGACTTTCTGTGTTCTGGTCCATTTTAAATAGAAAATCATTGCATTTACCAAAAAAGAGAGAATTAGACTCCTGATCTAAAAGGTATGAGATGAAATCTCATATTTACGAGAAGAATCATAAAACCAAACATAAACAGTCCTCAAGTCATAAACTGATTTGAGTTTATGGGTGAGACCCAAACTGTATAAAATTTACCCACAAGAACTGAATAAAGTTGTGACCTGCAGGGTTGAAACAGGACAAAGTGTGTACTCTTTGTGTACGTGCAGGATGTAATATAACACAGGACAGTTATTTGGGCCACAACTGAGCCAATCTGGGTGCATTTCAGATGCATTAGTTACTTATAACCATGAAGCATCCTGTACTGGTTTAATTGCTCCCACTGGAAGACGGAGACGTCCAGCGGGTCAGAATGGGCTTCACCTGAACAAGTTCCAATGTGAAAAAATCTGTAAATGCCACACTTGTGTTTTTATGTTGACAGCCACTTTTAATCCAACATGACTCAACAGACAGACCTAAGAACAAGGACAGATTACATGATTGCATTTGTGCTGCAAATGCAAGTTTTTCTGTGACAAAAAGAAACAAACTTTATTCACTGTATCACTTCAACAAGCAGACAAGACTGATGAACTAAAACATTACCTTGAATAGAGCACACCAAAAAAATATTATTACAGTAAATAATCTAAAGCCAAATATGATTTTTATCCTTTTACTGAACTGTCAACAAAACTAAAAAAAAATGTTGCCCTAAACATTTTCAAATAGCTGTCCATCATGTCCACATTTGGATGTTTGGACTGATGTGTTTCATGTGACACAAAGTTCCACATTGTTTCCAGTCTACCAGAAACATTTGGCTTTTGCTTTTGTATTTGCCATCTTCATCTTATTTTTCTTGTGTTTACAGTTTGGAGTGGCTACTCCACATCTGGCTTTTGGTTTGGAGTCACAGAGGAACAGGCAGGTCTGGCATGGTTCCAGCATTTTGTTTGCATTTAGATGAAAATATTTCTAGAAATTGTGTTTACAAGGACAGTCTTAGAAACCACAAATAAAAAGGTTGCTTTGGAAAGATAGCATTTCTGTGTGTATGTGGACTTAGTGGAATAACAAAAAATAGATTTTTTAAATTCTGGCAGCAATAATGCGATGGTAATCATTTAAAGTGTCGGTGACGTGCATATGCTTCAAATACAAACAGTCAAAGAAAATATCTTTATGTCTAAGAAACTTGGCATAAAACACAAGATTTTTACTCATGTTGTTGCATAACTGGCATAATTTCTTTTGAATTTAACACTTTCAAAGTGAAACAGGAAGTGACATCAAAGGGGAACTCTTTAGAAAAGGAACTCTCTGCTCTTTGTTCACTGGAATAATATTATTTGAACTCTAACTCTTCTTCATCTGTCACTGATAGATACTGAAAATAATCTAAATAAACATCAGATTTGTTTCTACACTGTTGTTAGCTGTTGTAGCAACACTCTGTTTACATTCAAACATTCCCTTTTGACATCACTTCCTGTTACTTCACATGCAAATATCTCAACAACAGTTCATCTCAGCAGTGTGAAGTTTACAATTATGAATGTTATCTTTCCAAAAATTAATTCATATTTTCCCTTCAAACAGTAAAGTATGTTGGAGCTGTGTCTATGCAGAAGCAGTTTTCTCACCCTCAGGCAGTGGGAGCAGAGTGATGGCAGTGCTGAGTCGGCCGCTGCCCAGGCTGACCAGGTGGGGGCGCTCTGCTTGGAACTTCAGCCCCTTTTCAGTCTCAATCAGGTCCAATGAGGTGCTCTGCAGAGGATCCATGTAAACTATCAAAAATTTCAATCTGATTCTTTTTAATCATGTTTGTGGGCTGTACTGTCAGGCTATTCAACTCATTGTACCAATGACATTTTTCAAGTTGTTTGACCATCTCTAGAAAAAAAAGTTATTTCACTAATATCTTTCTGTTTTCAGCCCTAGGGATCACTTACAACTCTCTAAATTTTAATGAGGAAAAGTGTAAAGAAAAATGTTGATTTTCACAAAATCCATTTCAATCATGTTGAAAACTGGAACATAAATTTCAATCACCTTCATAGGTAAAACAGCAACACCCATCTGCTCTCAGAGTCCCTCTCATGTGACATTACCCTTTATTAAAGGTATGTACACACAGCATGCATCCAGCAAATTCTCCATTAGAAACACTGGGAACAAACTATATCTGTGTTTCCATCCAATTTTCATTCGAAAAAATTTGCAAAAAGGAAAAAAAGAAGAACTGCGAATCAGACGTGTTTCCATCATCTGGCTTGAAGCGAATCAGCCGGGCTACACAAAGTTTAATTATGTCTGATGCATTTCTGTAGTAGAAGTAAGAAACTCTCAGGGACGACACATCCTAGAACACTGGAGAGAAGTTATCAGGAACGTGTTGTTAATATCAGGAAAGTTGTACTTATTCTGTTATATCAACTAGTTTTGGCGAAGTTACATGCTGTCTGGAGATGTAGAAAAAGAAATGCAGCTCTCTTCACGTAACAGGAATGACTGAGGAGATGCTGACAGCAGGAGGAGGGTCCAGCTGCAGTCCAGTACCAGACAGACAGGGGGGACAGCTGGTCAACATGGGAGGTAAATGTTCGCTTCGTCAGAACTTATTCAGCAAATGTGTTTCCATCTTTCCTTTTGCGAATTAACTCTTTTTTGAAAAACCCAAAAACCACCTCAAGCGAGTATATAAACGTTTTTGCACATTAGAGGAAGTTTTTCCGAATCAGGCCGTTTCCATTCACCTTTTCTAATGAGATACTTCAAAATGCACATTAAAAAGCCTTGATGGAAACATGGTTTATGACTCATGGTGTCAGTTTACAGCAATTAACAAAGACTTTGAAAGAAATGCCAAACCACATCTGGACAGAACGTTACCAAAAACAACCCATGTCCACGCTCAGATGGAAGAGTTCAAGTGTTTTATTCACGAGTGATGTTAGGACAGAGCAAGAGGTAGACTGACGGATCAGGGTCTCATCCTCAGTAATGAAGACGTTGAGTCAAGAGGCAAAAATCTTGACTGTCTCTCTGAGTAGAGAGAGAAATCTATAACAAACTGTTTTTACAGCGAGGTGCTCCTCCACGTTGATAGGAGTCAGTTGAGGTGGTTTGGGCCTCTGATGACGATGCCTCCCTTTAGAGGTTTTTCAAGCACAGAACTTTTTGGAGGGGTTGTGTTTTTCTGACCTGGGAACACCTCACTGGAGAGAGTTGCTAGGTTTCTCTCCTGGACTCAGGATAAGGATAAGTGCTAGAAGATGGAGATGGTGTGTCGGTGCTGTAAAATATGTAAGTCACACATCAAGACTCTTTAATGTTCCAGTCTTGTAATTACTTCATTTGAAATTACTTGAACTGCTATCAGAGTCATAAGCAGATCTTGATTAGAACATCCTTAATAAATTAGCTATATGTACAACAAACCAAAAGCATTAGAGTTGTGGATTTCAGCAGATCATCGAGCTGACTGCCCCCCTGCAGCTGAACAGTCAAATATCTGCTTTGACTTGTTCTGTTATGTCTAAAGGATGAATAATGTAATTGGAATTGCTTTAACAGAAAAATATTTTCTTATGGAGTATTAGCTGGCAATGTACAATGATATGAATAAATAAAATAATCTATTACATCCCAGGGGTGAAGGCAGCATTTGGACAGACCTCCAATACACCACATCCTGTCTTCTCTGGAGATAAAAAGGGTTCCTAATTCCTGAAACCATTTTAAACTGCCTGCTAAATACTCCTCACACACCCAGAAAAATGTGTGTGTGTGTTGTCTTCCCCCTCCAAGCTCTGCCTGAAGACCCCTGCTTACCAAGAGGGGGAGGAGGAACGTCGCCATAGAAACAGCTCTCGCAATTATGAGACATGAAGCTGCTTGAGGGCACTGAGCAAGTTATCTTCAGATGAGCACTTTTTTGGCTCAGCCTCAACGCAAAGACAATTCTGCTTTTTAGTGATGTTTTTGTCACATTCCTCCCACCACAGCAGTTTTCTGCGATGGCTCCCAGGGTTTGACTTCTGAAGAACCGAGATCTGTTTAGTAAAACTCTGTGCTTTAATCACAGTAAGAGGACTGTGCAACAGATGCAGCTTGGCGTCATTCAGTCATTAAGACCTGGGACCACTGCTCCAGCCTGAAGAACCCTTTAAAACTGAAATCCTCTTCAGTTTTTTTGTCCAGCGTGACATTGTGCAGCTCTGTAATAAAACATGCAAATAGTGTGTGATGACATTTGGTAACAGTATGTCAAAAAACTGTGAAAAAATATAAAGCCTGATGGGATTTAAAGCAAGCAGTCAGTCCTCTCTGGAGCTGCTTTATTCTAGAAACAATGTTAGACTTCATGTGTCTTTTTGTGGTTTTTAGTTATATACATACTTTTACTTTTACACATGTTTCTACTGAAGTGACAGATGATAATGTTGCACTAATTTCTGAGATGTTTAAAATGTGCAGACCTACAGTTCTCTATTCAATCTAAAACTAGAGCACAAAGTCTAGTTTCTTTTTAAGCTGTGTTGTTGAACTTTATTTGAGGCTTACATTCTAGTCTGTGTTTTTGTCTGCCTTTCATAACAGACATGGAGTGAGAGACACAGGCATGTGGTTACTATGGTGACCATAAGGAGTTTTCTTTGCTCTGTTTTTTGTTACAGAAGCCTGTAAAGATGTTTACTAAGACACAGTTACTTTCTGAATTTGCTGAATAAACTCTGATGGATCTGAACTACATTAACACAAATTGGGCACTTTTTGTGCCCTAATAGGATTATGTGAGTGGTGGTCTGTCAGTGGAGTGGGGTCAAGTCTAAGAGGATTGCAGAAAAAGACACTGACTTGGTGGGAAGGTTCACAGGGAGTGACCGGAGCAGAGATCCAGGGTAAACAGTGACTCATAAGCTGTGTGCTGCTGCTCCCATGTGGTGGATTTTGTAACAACCTGCTTTAATCTGTTGACACATGAGAGGAGCAGCTAAATGTCTTCAATGCGTTTACTGAATAAATGTTCAATTGATTTTCCTTCATTAATCACTTGTTCTGATAAGTATGCTTCATGTTATGGTAAAAAGTCAAAGTATGTGCATTTATTCAATTATTATCTGATACTTACTACTTAAAGATGAGTTCAACTAAAGCCCAGCATTTCTTGAAGGAATGCATATCACCAGTTCTTTGGTCTCAGAGATTCAGACCAGGGGTGTCCAGTCCTGGTCCTCAAGAGCCACTATCCCACAGGTTCCCCCTGTTTCTCTGCTCCAACACAGCTGACTCAGTGACTAAAGTGCCTTTTCAGGTTCTGCAGAAGCCTGTTAATCACCTGTTCATTAAAAGCAAGTGTTGTTGGAGCAGAAAACCTGCAGGATAGTGGCTCCTGTTTTCAGCTAAGCTCATCTAATGAAACAATCAGAGTGTCAGAGTTTGAACGAGAGAAGAAACCAGAGCAACACGAGGAGTTCAACGATAAGATTTTAAACTGTGCGCTGATATCTGACTGAGGAGAAATGAGCTGGTGGCACTGAGAGAAAAAAACCTCAACTGAACACAAGAAAATACCAAAAAAACAAGTTTTTTCAGCTGATTTAGTAATATTTGGATGAGCTGAATCCAAAAATCACCTGTTTTGCTTCATCAGGTCAAATTTTTGAGCCATAGGCAAATCTCGATTCTGTTTACATGCATTTATTTCATTTCAATTTTATTTATTTTATGTTCTAGAAAGGAAATCACCTACTTATTCAGACTGCAAGTTAGTGAGTGATGTCATTAATTGTGAAACGTCATTTACTTAATTCGCTTCAGGTCAGCATTTTAGTAAGAGTAAAGTGAAAAGCCTCTATATTGTATAAAAACTAAATAGTTTCAACCAGAAGATCTTGCAAAAATAAACGTGACATATTCTGTTCCATCTCCGGCAAATACACCCTTGTGCCTAACAGGAATCCAGTCACAAGTTTCATAAAGCGTGCTTCCCATTATTTTGGTCTGAAACTTGGAGACCAGACAAAGTTTGGGCGCTGCACATGGTGTGCAAAGCATGTATATATCTGCGTCAGTGAACAAAGGGCAAGAAGAGGATCTTAAAAATCTAATTCTGATGAGAAATACTACTAAAACTCAACCGATAATGTCAAAAAATGTAAATATCCATAATTTATTTAGACTAAAACTTGGATTTAAAAACGTGACCTGATTGATAGAAATGGATGTTATGTTGGATTCAGTAGTGGATGTTTGTAATAAATCAATTGCCAAAAGAGAAACTATTTTCAAAAACATGTTTTTTGTAACCCTGTGTAATAAATGTTGGAGCTGACCCTCAATGTCTGTTAGCAAAATATCTCTTAAACAAAGATTTTCTAACAACTTGAAACTTCAAATATCTAAACTAAAAGAGGAGCCACCTTCTGTTCTCTGACTGGATGGTTTCAAATATCGTTCAAAGGAAACAGAAATATAAAACTTATTTCAGATTTTATTCCAGTGCTGGATGTTTTGTTTCTTTTCAAACCCTCACCCACAAACATCCACCTCCATAAACACACACACCCACATGTTTGTTCTTCTATCTTCATAGGGACTTGGCGTTGATTTCCAATGGGTCATTCCTACAGCCTAACCCTGATCTCTTACCCTAAACTCAAGTCTCACCTTAGTCCTAAACCTAACCCCTGACCCACCAACAGTACACTCAAAAAAAGAACGAAAGAATATTCATCTACTCAACTGAATTGAGTAAATCTAACACAATTGCATCATGTTAAATTATTAAGTAAGTGAAAAAATTGGTTCAGATTTACTTAATTCAGTTGAGTAGAACCTGTTGACATAATATATTTAAGTAAATCCAAAGAAAACATTTTGAAAATCTTTTTTGAGTGTATTTCCCCTGATGTGGACCAGGCTTTTGTCCCCATAAAGAACAGTAGGTCCTCACCAGGCTGTGTGTACCAGGAGAATGGTCAAAAATTGTCCCCACCAGGTAACAAAAACATGTACACACACACATATATATATATCTGGTTGAAGCCTGATAGGATTGTCTGAGGCAGCAGGTGGAAAAACCAGACATCTAATTACTGAGCAGCTTAGGATTCTCTCCAACATTCTGCTGTCAGAGCTGCTGTCCACATGCTGCTGCTCAGCTCTGTTTGTTTCACCTGCAGACGTGTGTCAGTGTGTGGATGTGTCTCTGAGTTTCCTCCCTTCACCTTCTTCTCAGTCTCTTAAAGCACACCCACTCTTACCTGCAACAGCTGATAGGTTTGTCGTCCACACTCGGGCACATTTCTGTTCAAGCGGTCCATGTTCACTGAGCTGTCCGCGGCACCCGGAGACTCATGGGGGTCCTGTGACAGGAAGTGACAACACTTAGTGAGTAACGCAAGTCGGCATGAGTGGCCCCTGTGAGGACTGTAACAGCAGTTTGTTGTGTCCTCTCACAGACAAAAGTGGAACAAAGAGGTCTGAAACAGTCGGGACAAACGGTTCAGACTTTGTCGACACATCTGTCTGCTGTGAGATTTACTCCAGAGAAACTCTAAACATGTCCTGGTTCACTTGGGGGAGGAAGTTGGCAGTGACCATGAACACTTTATAAAGACTGTGGAAACTCATATTTGTAGAAGAAATAAAGCACAAACGGTTGTCCACATAGTCACAGCTGAAAACACAACTCTTTTAGCTGGGATGTTTGTGGTGAGTTTTGCACAAAAAGGAAACAAAACACAAACGTCTATTAAAAAAAAGCACTAAGTTCCAGGGTTTATTTTGTTTGAGAGAGAGTAAACTGATGTAGAAGTGTTTTAGAAACACAGCAGTGGTTCTGTACTGCTGATTGTTACCAGAGGAAAACTCTTCCTGACAGGTTTTTAACTACACTTTGCCATTTTTTAATTATATCGTTTGTTTTATCTATTCTGAAATTTTCTCTGAAAATGTGCAGTTCATTCTGTAGATGAGGGTAAATTTGTCGGTTTTCCACAATTATCAAAACTGAAGCCCAAAAGCTCCAGTTTGATTTCATTAGTCACCAAAGCTGTGAAGCTCATCAGCCTGCAGTTTGGTGAGTTCTTCTTTGTCTTTTTTTCTTGGTAGAGGAGCTCTTTTTCCACAGAGTCCATCATGATTTAAAATGTGACGACTGGAAAATCAAAAAAATGAAGAATCTTGACTTTGGAGTTCAGTTTGAGAGGTTTTACACAGAACCTAGCCCATTTGTGACTGATCAGCTCAAACACTGAGTTTTAAACAGGACTGTAAGACAAAGATTGGGCACCAACAAAGTTGATATTAATATGTTTTTGCACATCTCAGTAAAATAACGAAACAATTGCTTTCTTTTCACTTTTTTAGTTTATTCTGTCACATATTAAATACACGCAAATGTACATCACACAATGAATCACTTCAAGAGAAATCAGGCTTGATGTTGCAATGAGATGTTAAAATAACATTCTTATCTGTAGATTAATTTATTATAATTATTATATAATTATTATATTATTATTATGGTAAAGACTTTCTATACTTTTAAATTACACATTTTTTCCAGTGGTCTAATAGAGCTTCCTCTTCCTCATCTTGCCTACAGACCAACACACTGAACACGTCAATCACTGTCAGCACAAAGAGATGAAACATGTGGGGGACAAAGGAAGAAACAGAATTAAACACACACACCCACACACAGCTTCTGTCAGTTCTGGGTTTTTCCGTCAAGTAAAGTTGTTACTTATAAAGTCTGACGACCACATCAGCTCAAAGTGTCGACCTGAGTCAGACGTGTATGTTGCAGCGTGAGGTGAAACCCTTCCATCAGAAGCACACAGCAGTCAGAAAGCAGACAGCTGTCTCGGAGATGTGGACTTGGTTTAAATGTTGGGCTCTTCCCTCAGGCTAACTGAGCTCTGCTGCAGTCTCTTCATGTTTACCAACCTGACTGAGCCTGGGAGTGATATTCAGTAACATCAGCCTCAAACATCAATCAAATACTGACAAACTGAGTCTGCCTTGGTTTTATAGAGTTTTTATCAGTTGTTATTTACCTTCCTGCAGTTGTCCAGCATGTGCGCCCCGTCCATGACAACAAGCTGCCCCTGACTGACTAAATCTTCTCGGTGTGATGAAGAAGGACACCTAAACCCAGCTGAGAGACTTGAGGACTGTGTTTTCAGTGAAACACAGCCTGATCCTTGTCTTTTGTTTTACAGCTACTTCAACAAACCAACCACCATCCAGGAGGTCAAACCTGTCACTGCTTGCTCCACTAAAGCAGGACCTGCATTCCTAAAGGCAGCTCCAAACTCTGAGTGCAGACGTGTGTGTGTGTGTGTCTTTGAACAGCGATCAAAAGAGAGAAGAAAAAAGCAAAAATGAAAGGAAGATAACAAAGTAATGATTAGAATAGTTCAACAAAAAAATTGGAACTTCTTAAACCTGAAAGGAAAGAGCTCTTTATGTTCACATATAGAGCAAACAAACACACTGCAACTTTTTCTATTCCTGTGAGAACAGCAGGACTTTAACGAGTCAGAGAGGTTGGAGGATGTTCTGTGGGTCTGAGTGGTGCAGCAGCTCTGTGAGGTCTGAGCTCTTGTTTATATTGAAGACTAAATAATCTGATGCAGACCCACAATGAGTCTATCATGTCTTCCTGCTTTCAAATGAAAGCATCATAACTGATAAATCTAAATTGACTGGAATTTTGTAAAAGGATATTTTGTGGAATGTCTGTTTTATTATTAGGCAAAATAAAGAATTGAAAAATCATTTATTTACTGACAGAACTCATTTATTGTTCCTGATAGGACCTTTCCTACCTCAATGTAACAATGACCAAAAAGGATAAGTAGACTAAAAGAAACACTTCTTTATTCTGCTGACATGACTCAACTACTGAGTAAAAAACTTGAAGTAATACAGTAAAAATAAGTTCTGTGAAGCCGTGGACAGTCCAAATGTTACGCAATTCTGGAAGAAAAAAAGAAAAAATCTCTTTTGACTCATAGTTAAGACATTGTTCCATTTTATTAGGTTGTGTGTGTGTGTGTGTGTGTGTGTGTTTCAGTCACAGCTTTGATGTTTTTAGGTGTTTGATGGTTTTAAATGTAGCTCTGTGGTCTGTACTGGTCACACAGATTGTTACTCTGTGTACATGTGGGGGTAAAGTCAATGACCAGATTATAAATAATCCATGAACTGGGCTGACACCCCACCCCCCTCCTCCACTTGGACACTCCCACCCTTCACAAATATAATTCATTTTAAAGAGCACCTAACATGTTTTAGACATTTTATAGCTGAAGAAATATTAAAGGTGAGATAAATAGAATCAATGTGTTTTTCATTCTTTACTAACTTGTCAATGATTTTGAAGAACAGAGTAGTTGAACTTCTGTTTAGCTGTTGTATAGAGTATAATAAATAAAGTATAAGAAAAGTATAATATGTGAAGTATAATATGTAAAGTAAAAAAAATAAAGTATAATATGTAAAGTATAATATGTACAGTATAATAAATAAAGTATAATACGTAAGTACATTACATAAAGTATAATATGTAAAGTATAATAAGTAAAGTATAATATGTAAAGTATAATATGTAATGTATAAAAAGTAAAGTATAATATGTAATGTATAATAAGTAAAGTATAAAATGTAAAGTACTATAAGTAAAGTATATTACGTATAATATGTATACTTAGTAAAGTTTAATAAGTAAAGTATAATACGTAAGTACATTACATAAAGTATAATATGTAAAGTATAATACGTAAAGTATAAAATGTAAAGTATAATATGTAATGTATAAAAAGTAAAGTATAATATGTAATGTATAATAAGTAAAGTATAAAATGTAAAGTACTATAAGTAAAGTATATTACGTATAATATGTAGACTTAGTAAAGTTTAATAAGTAAAGTATAATATGTAAAGTATAATAAGTATAATAAGTAAAGTATAATACGTAAAGTATAACATGTAAAGTAAAATAAGTAAAGTATAATATGTAAAGTATAATAAGCAAAGTATAATTAGTAAAGTATAATTCGTAAAGTATAATATGTAATGTATAGTATGTAAAGTATAATATGTAATGTATAATAAGTAAAGTATAAGTATATTAGTAAAGTATAATATGTAAAGTATATTAAGTAAAGTACAATAAGTAAAGTATAATACGTAAAGTATAACATGTAAAGTAAAATAAGTAAAGTATAATATGTAAAGTATAATAAGTAAAGTTTAATATGTAAAATATAATATGTAATGTATAGTATGTAAAGTATAATATGTAATGTATAATAAGTAAAATATAGTAAGTATAATAAGTAAAGTCTAATACGTAAAGCAGGTTTCGACAAATCCTATTGCCCGATTGCCCGGGGCAGGTAAAACCCCTAGTCGGGCAGGTGGGTGAGTCCCAATGCCTGCCCGAACGGGCAGGTAAAACATTTCTTTAGTTTATTAATAGGGCCATTTATTCAAAATATTCTGAAAATAAATGGAGAAATATAACGTTTTAAAACACGTATAGAGAGAATAAATCCTCAAAATTTTCCCCTCCCGCTGTAGAAAAGTTACGTCGTGCATAACTGATAGTTAAGTGTGTCGCAGGATCATATCTCTCCCTCCCTCCCGCTGCACGTCGCGCAGAGCAAAGCATTAACAAACCTAGTTTTCACACCCAAGTTGTCGGAGGAAAAACTTGTCTTTTTATTTATTGTTACCCCCCGAGATGAAAAAATATGTGGATGCTCGTTAAGTCATAAATCCACCTTGCTAAAGTCAGTAGTTTCTGCTCTGAGAGCGCAGCAGCAGCGGTTGAGTTCAACACGCGGCAGCTCCTGTATGGCAGGTTGATATTATATTTATTTGGCTTCACCACACTTAGGCTGTGTCTCAATTCAGGGTCTGGGTCCTCATGAGTGCGCATTTGTCGGCCGCATACGTCACTGCCCCGCGCCGAG
>JARVJO010000330.1:488066-505039 GCA_031762555.1 Cynodonichthys magdalenae
GATAATGGACAACAGCTGAAGATAATACTGATTACAAACAACTGACAGGTGAGTATGGTTAACAGGAGAATGACAGATAACAGACTGAGGAGATGTGAGAAGCAGTGACACAAGAGGGAGACAGAACAAGAACAAGACACAGAACCTCACAGTACCTCCCACTCAACGAATCGTCACTGGACGATTGAACAAAACACAAGCACGGGAAGGAGGTGGGTGGTACGAACACCAATGGCAGGACGGAGGGCTAGAAACAAGGACAACAGGTGAAACAAGAACAGACAAGGAACACCAAGAAAGATCATCAAAACAAAAACTGACAGGGAACCTCTGGGATGAAAAACAAAAACAAAGACATCACAAAGATGGTCCTAAGCACATCTGAGGGGGCAGGAAGGCCCTGCCACAGCAAGGAAGGAGCTCTGTAGGGCAGCCTGGGACCCGGTCGTGGAGGAGACAGAGCTCTGGTGGGCAGCCCGGGGCCTGACCAAGGAGGATACGGAGCTCTGGGGACTTTGGAGGCTCAGAAGACCCAGGCCTCTGGAGACTCAGTTGCAGCTGGTGATGAGAGCTCAGGGGCTGCAGTTGGCGGTGATGGAGGCTAAGCTGCAGCAGGTGTGGAGAGCACAGCTGCAGCTGGGATGAGAGGCACTTCCCCAACCCTAAGATCTCCCTCACAGGAGGTGGAGGCATTGACCTTTGCCAGAGTGCAGGAAGCGATGGAGGCATCAACCTTCACTGGAACTCGGGGAGCGCAGGAGGTGGCAGCGTCAAGCTTCATCAGACTCAAACCCAGAACGCTCAACGGAGCAGGAACCAGGATGCTGGATAGAGCGGGAACCCCTTGAAGGCAGTGGCGGAGTGAGAGGTGTCCCGAAACCTCTCAGGGGGCAAGATGGTGAAGAGGTGGGGGCAGACTTGAATGCCAGTCGGGTCCCCCAGTACTGCATCCCTTGCAGCTCCTCCTCCTCCACCAACAGTGGCGGTGAAAGGACCTCCACCTCTGAGCCACAACCTCTCCGTCTTTACCTCCGAACCTTTCCCCCACTCAGAGAGAGGGGCGCAGAGTTTCTCCTTCTCGTGAAAATAAAAAAAAATCATCCTCCCGGAAGAGAGTCCACATTGTTGAAGTCCAGAGTGAAGTTTCTACAGTCAGTGATGGTTTGGGAGCATCCACTGGGTTTAATCAAGTCCACAGTCAACACAGACATCTACCAGGACATCTTAGAGCACTTCAGGTTTGTTTTTGCTCACAAACTGGATAGAGACGCTGATTTCAATTTCCACACTGCCAAAAGTACTAAAGGCTGGTTCAATGACCTGCTGACCTGAACCCCAGAGAGAACCTACCATCTGTTGTCAAGAGGACAGTGAGACACCAGACCCAACAGTGCAGATGACCTGAACACCTGGGCTTCCATCCACCTCAGCAGACCCACTGGTTGATCACCTCCATGCCTCACCACATTGATGCAGTCATTTATTCAAAAGGAGGCCTGCCCAAGTCCTGAACACATAGAAATGAACATATTATAACCTCAATTTCTGTGAAGTTGGGATGTTGTGTAAATCATAGATAAAAATAGAATACGATCATTTGCAAATCCTTTTCAACCGATATTTAATTGAATACATTACAAAGAAAAGATATTTAAGAAAATTTAACAAATAAACTTTGTTTTTTTATTGGCGCAAATATTTCCTTATTTTTAATTTGATGCTGCAACACTTTCTAACAAAGCTAGGACAGAGTCAAAGGACTGGAATCAACATGAATGTGACCTTTGACCCCTCAGGCAGCTCTGCATTAAAAACCCATGTCATTCTGAAACAGATATTAGCACATGGGCTCAGGGAGTCCATCTACAAGTGCAAGTTAAAGCTCTATCATGCAAAGACAAAGACAGATATCAACAAAACCCAGAAATACCACCCGCCTCTCTGGACCCGAGCTCGTTTGATTTCAGCTAGACAATGAAGACACATTCTGCACGTGTTCCAGCAGCGTGGCTTTGTAGTAAAAAAGTTCAGGTACTAGACTGGCCCGCCTGTAGTCCAAACCTGTCTCCCATTGAAAATGTGTCGGGCATTATGAAAAAACCCGGAACTGTTGAGCAACTGAAGTTGTTCATCAAGCAAGAATGAAAGAATTCCAGCTTCAACAAGTAGTGTCCTCAGTTCACAAACACTGAGTGTTGTTAGAAGGGAAGCTGATGGAACACAGAGGAAACATGGATCTGTACCAGCTTTATTACAACATGTTGCAGCATCAAATTCAAAATGAGTGAATATTAGTAAAAAACAATAAAGTTAATCTGTTTGAACATTAAATATCATGTCTTTGTAGTGGATTCCATTGAATATAGGTTAAAAAGGATTTACACATCTGCATGCTGGCTCAGTTGGTAGAGCTGATGCTTCTCAGCAAGGTTGCCAGATTAAATCCCGGCCCAGAGACCTTTCTGGGTAGCGGTAGCATGTTCTCTCTTTGCATGGGTTCTCTCTGGGCACTCCAGCTTCCTCCCACAGACCAAAAACATGACTGTTAGGTTGGTAACTCTAAATTGTCCCTAAGTGTGAGAAGGTGAATAGTTGTCTGTCTCGTTTGTCTCTATGTGTGGCCCTGCGATGGACTTGCAACCTGTCCAGGGTGTACCCCGCCCCTCGCACTGTGACAGCTGGATATGGGCATCAGTGACCCTGAAAGGAAGAAACGGGTATAGATAATGTATGGAGGATTTACACATCATATTTTGTTTTTGTTTTACATCACAACTTATTGTATACAGAAGCCTTACATTCATGTTTAATATATTCAATTTATCCTAGCTTTGAGACATGAAAGTTTGATTTTTTATTATTTGTAAGTCATAATCATTAAAAGTATAAGAAATAAAGGCTTGAAATATGTCACTCCATGTGTAATGAATCTATGTCATCCAGATCCATGAGTTTCACTCTCTGAACTGACAATAAAATTAAACTTTTTAACTATATTCTACTTAGCTGCTCCTGTACGTGGATCAAAATGTAAAAAAATTAATGACTAAAGTTTTGTTTGAACATTGACGACTCACTAAAAACAATCTAGTTTGCAAACTTGTAAATCAGAAGGAATCATATGTCAGAGCACCGATTATTTTTTTAGAGAAGTTACGGTGAAACAAAGATAATGTAGAAAAAAAATCATTGTAAAACTGCTCCCAGTTCATCAGAAGCCTGAAGTGATGAAAACAATTTCGAATAAAATCAGGGATGCCCAAATCTTTCCTCAAAAGAACTAAAATAAAAAATCTATCCAAGGGCTGTAGGTCGAAAGCAATAATAAAATAGAGGAAATGCAAATATTTCTTAAGTAAAACCTTACTTTTTATGATCAAACGGTAAATGGACTGAACTTATATAGCTCTTTATCAAACCCCATGGGTACTCCGAAGCGCTTTACATCCACCTCTTCACACACTGACAGTGGTAAGCTACACTGTAGCCACAGCTGCCCTGGGGCACACTGACAAACTCTGGAACGAGTGAACATTTCGTTTGTTCTTTTAGCATGTGCACTTGGAGAACATTTGATATTTGCTCAGGCAGCAAAGGCTCATGGGACATTTCATATGTTGATAAAATTTGAGTCTGATCTACATGTGTTGAAATCTAATCTAAATATCTCCTTTAGTTACTTTTATTTCATGTTTTATCTTAATATAATTCAAAGATAAAGTCAGTAGCATGAGTGAAACTTATCTGCACTCCAGCCCCTTACATAACCACTGTACCAGTCAGTGGATGGACTGACTGTCAGTGATAATACAGTGTTTCTACAGAGTTTATAACCAAGTAACCAGGGCAACTACTGGTGGGCCAATTTTGGCCTGCGAACCCCACTTTGGGCACCTCTGCTTTAAATACAACATAAAACTAAAAAAGGTTTGAAATGATCAGTGAAGTTGAGAACAAAAAGGTCTTTTAGATAAAAATCTTGTTTGGTCCGTTTTCTTTACATATCAAAGTGTAGGTTGATCTGAATGAAGCTGCCCCCCCAATCTTGTTCAAATATAAATCTGGTGACGAACATTTGTGCTGCTATTGTTTTGAAGAGGATAAAAATTTCATGCTGAGCAGGGTTGGTTCAGTTGTGGAGGTAAGTTGACCCAGGATAACAGCTACCTGGCTTTCTGAAAAACAAAACATGATCATAGTTGCCCCAGAACTAACTCAGGATTTGACATTATCCTGCTTTTTGAAACAGGGTTCTGAGGTTTACTAAAAAAGATAACAGCACGAACACAAACTTTTGCTGCACAGACATAGCACAAACGTTTGACACAAATTGGGGGGAGGCGCTAAGGGATTAAATAGTTATCACACCATGAATTTAAACCTGGCTGTGCTTTAGACGCTCACCATCCCACCACTACTGACGCTTAGAAGACAAAAATCCATACAAATTTACATTTTCAATAATACATTTTATTCCATTAAAGTTTTCTTCCCCCAGCCCACCCCCAAGTTGTACATTGGAATGTGAAGATTCCCCTTCAATTATTTTTTTCTTAAAAACAAAAAAATATATATTTTTTGTCATTTCTGACCCCACGTCTACATATTTATTGAAATTTGGGGAAAAGAAAAGGAAGAAAATGTTTTGAGTAATGATGCTCTGGGACACTAAGTAAAGGATGACTGTGTGGATGAACGTTAGTTTACTGAAGACCCCTGCTAATGACTCCCACCCTGGTGAAGGGTTCTAGACTCGACTGGCAGCTCTTTTTAAAACATTTTCTGCCTTTAATATTTTGACTGAAATGAACTCGAGTCAAAGAGGGGAGTGGTTTAATGGTGTTTCCTGCAAAAATAAAACATGAGAAACTTCAACAGAGGCAAATGATTTTACTGGTAGATAAGTTTGTCCTGCAGCTGAGAATCCTGTACACGTCCTGCACTTCACCATTCAATTTTAACATGCAGATGATTAATAATTAACAATTCATTAAAAAGCAAAGACTGAGAAAAAACTGCTTCGAAAACAAAGTTCCAGAACAAACAGAGCCACGTTTTGTTTTCTGACAAACTGAAACCTCCAACGACTGAACAAAATCAAATTATTCTAGAAAAGATCTAAATAGAGATAAAAACCTAAGAGAAGAGTTGAAGAACAGAGGGGAGACAGAGCTACAGTTTTACAGTTAGACATGAAAGAACAAAGGAGCCATGAAACGATCAGTGACTGAAACTGTCAGGCTGTGGAGGAGGCATGATTCTCAGACTAATCTACCTGCGCTGGTTCTGGTGGAGACCCAGGTCTCAGGTCCTGCTCCTGTCTACCTGCTGGCAGGGATTTAGTGATAGATGAAAGGGCTGGTGGTCCCTCCTTCACCCCCGCAGTCATCCTCTACTTAGTCTTTAGTCCTCTCTACAGTGGAGCTCATTTCTGTATATCTGTTGTTTTATTCATGTTCAAATTACACTCTTTTATACATATGTATATATCTGATCCTCTCATACAAACATAAATACACCACCGCTGCTCTTCTCCACCATGGGAGGAGGCTTTGCCAGAGGCAGACAGTCCTGACGATGTACAGTCGAAAATAGTAAACAGGGGCGGCAGGCAGAAATCTTCAATCTTCTCCGTAGCATAGATTTGGACATTGTGATTTTTCATTTTTATTTTGTGATTTTTCATCCAATATCTACTCAATGACATATTTGTCAACGACAAAGGAGGTTTCTGTAGAGAATTTAACAGAGCTGTCACCATCTACATGAGTCACTTTGGTAACCTGGAAGACAAAAAGGAAACTTTCATTACTTCCACTTGTTTCACAAGCTTAACAACTATTTGCATTTCTTTATTATTTATACTCTTATTGTAAACATCTGTGAGTTATTTCTTTCAACTAAAGGATTTTGGAACAAATTCTACATGTTAGTGTCAGAAGAATGAATTGAGTTTGTAGAAAGTTCGATCAGCTGTTTGAAGTCACATCACAGATTTATGGAAAACCCGTTTGTTTTTCTTAAAGAGAATCTGATCATTTGAAGCGATCAGTAGCTAGCAGCTTCATGACAGTCGTAGGCTGACCTGGCCTTTGAGTTAAGACCACTGGTTAACTAAAGAGTCTTCAAACTGACTTAATGTGCAAAATTTAAACAACATGAGGAAGAGATCTGGCACATATTTAATGTGTAGTGCTTCATGTCAACACGGCTGAGTTTGGTTTCGAACACTCATGTCTACAGAGGTAGAAATGAACTCAGTCCTGTTGAGCTGCTAAATTACAACTATTTCACTGGCCTGGCCCTCAAAACACGTTCCTTGACTGAGGAAGTAAAACAGAATAAGTAGAGAATCATCTTACACAAAACTTAATAAATCAAATGAAAAAAGATTGTTTAGCATCAATAGTTGTATTTGTTGTGGAGATCTGTAGCTTTCCTTTCAGCACTGTATAGAATATGTCTGTCTAGATTTGACAGTCACTCTCCTCTTTTGTTTTGGTCACCAAAGAGGCTTTCAGCTCACTTTCAATGTTAACAGTAACATCAGCACTGTGTTAAGTGACTGACAAAAAGAGGAAAATATCTGGTTTAAACGTGTATGGTTGTATTTTTTATTTTATTTTCAGTACTTTTGTTAAACTAACAAAATACAAAATGAATGCATATCATCTGGTGCCAACAGGCAGTAGGTAATGGGCAGCTCAGTAATGATTGGTCAGATGGACGGCTCTTTACAGAACTGTTTGGTCAAAGTGATCAGTATGTGCTGAGCTATATATCCATGGTTCTGAATGCATTAGCCCACTGGAAGGGGAATAGACTCTGGACTGACGAGACCAGTCCTTGAGGGCCACAATCCTGTGTGTTTTAGAGGTTTTCCTGCTCCAACACCCCTGATTTCAATGGATAGGTGATTAACAGGCTTCTGCACAATTGGAAGAGTTAATTCAATCACTGAATCAGGTGTGATGCAGCAGGAAAATCTCTAAAACATGCAGGATCATGGCCCTTGACTGGAGTTTGACACCCCTGGACTAGACCCAATCAGACTGACCCATTCAGCACCATCAGCATAAACAGTCTATATCTGACATGTTTTATTACTTTACTGACAACATAAAAACAAATTAGTAAAAAGTGTTTTTTTATCTAAAACTGACCCCATCCTAGATGGCACAGCGTGTGATCGTTAGTTTGTTTCACTTCATCATTAACCCACCTGAATGTCACAGTAGTTGCGCTTGGACACGAAGGACACGCTGATGGGGAAGAAGTCATTAGGTTGCCCAGCGATGCTGAACTCCAAGCTGCCAGTTTTGTTGTTGGCATCGATGACAGGTAGGCACCACTCCAGCATGTTCCGCCGGCTGTCATGTTTGTACTCTCCATCCAGGTCACCAATGACAGGAGCTCCCACTCCAGATCTGATGAAGAGGAAGGGTCAATACAATAAACAGACAGGAGCTTCATGTCATCACATCAGTACAGTGGTAACAGGTCCAAACATGTGCAGCAGCTGGATGCGAGACAACTGTTGAAACCAGTCTGACATGTTGACACACATATCACTTTTGAGAGTTTTTGTTCTACATATTCATCTGTAGTAACTATAATCATATATATTCATATTAACTGCACAACTAAAGCAAGACAATTAGATCACAGTGGTCTGATGATGCAGATCCATGAGTAACCTAATCTACAGCACCACCTGGTGATTTCAAGGAAATCACATTTATTGAATTACACCTCTTAATAAAAAGCGATTCCAGATTCTTTGGTGTGGTTTGGTTTGTGTGAATGAAATTCCTCATTAAAAAAAAAAAAAAAACTTGTGTAAAAGTAGGATTTTTACAGTAACAGAGTTACAGCAGATCCAGGGTTTCCCACAGAAAACTGGCCGAGCATGGTGGTAGTGCCGCTTTGGCAGCCCACCATGTTTTCATAAAACAATGTTAAAAGTTGTAATTATGTGTTATTGTAAGACATTGTTGATAATACTTAAACACCAACTATAACATGGTCTCCAACCTTTCTGAGACAGAGCTAATTCAGGGACCATGAAGGCCTCTGTTCTTCTGCCGTTCCAGTGAGTTGCAGCTGTAACAGCACCCCCTGTTGTCTTTTTTTGGATGTTTTGTTAAACTAAGAGTTTAGATGACTGACTGGTTTTATGCAAACTGAGGGGCATTACAATAGTTTAACAGTCACTGCTCAATATGTGCTAGTTTAGCACATGCTCCGCGACATCCGCTAATGAACGTTAGTCTGACGGAGAGGCAAGTAAAACCAGGCAGTCCACCAGCCTAATAATACACTAGGGGAAACCCTGAGATCTATTTTCTGAGCAGATGTACTTACGGTATGGGGATACTGATGACAACGTCGTTCAGTTCAAGGCCGTCCTTCTGCAGCTCATATTCAATGTTGACGTCACAGCCAGTGGCGCTCTCTGAAGGCCAGCAGTTTACTGAAAAACAGAATAATCCAGGTGAAGGAGGAGCTACACTGTGTTCTGTGCTGCTGTTACCTGTCGTGATAATCTGAACTGAGAAGAAAAGATGCTGCTGGCTCTGCAGTCAGTAATATTCACCTGGAAGTTCTTTCAACATGCAAGGATTACAGACAAGAATCCCTTTTGAACCACTATTTTGGACTAAACAGGACACCTGAAGTCACTGTCCTTTGTTGTGTACAACACTACTTTTAACTAGTGGAACAAAGAATGAACGGCAGAGCTGATAGATGAGATACTGGAAGATCAGTACTAACAAACAGCACCATCACAACAAAACTTTGTTAGGTCAGTGGATGTGTCATATTTGAACGCACTAGTTAGGGGTATGAGGGTCTCGTCTGTGGTCTGCAGCCTCCACTTGAGCACGCCAACATCGTTATTGAGGGGGAAGGACTTCTCTGGGTTCTTCAGGCCAATCACTGACTCAGCTGTGAAAAACTTCTTGTCCACGTTGGGATGTGTCTGTCAACGAAGACGTCATCAATAAACTGTTATTAGTTTATCAGTTAGCAGTCAGAAAAACAGGCCTATTGAATCAATCTGAGATAAACAACTTGTTTCTAAAAGCATCTTTTCCACTTAGTTTATCTCTTGTTTCTCATCTTAGACTAATGTAGATTACTGGATGCGTTCTGAACTACCCGGCAACAATCCAGTGATTGAAAAGTAGGCAGTAAATATATGTGGTACTTCTTAGTTAGTCTATGTGTGTTCAGTGTTTTGTTGCGTCGATGGAGAAGTGGATATTTCTGAGCCATAAGATTCATTATTCTACAGTAAGACAATGACTTACTGACAAAACATAGATGGGATTAAGAGACAACAAAACAAAAATTTAAAAAATGGCTAAGTGTTGCCCAAGGCCCCACTGGGTTCCTGAGACAACATCTGAGTTTTCATAAAGTTAGAGGCTATTGTGGGACACGTATAGGAGAGACTACTTCCTTACTGATAGTAATCATAAAACTAGAATGTTTGTCCTAAGGTTGTTTTTTTTTCAGTAAACCGTTTTAGGTTATGAAACCTTACTGCCAACCCAAACAAAATTCAAAAATTTGTTATCAGGAAACTCAACATGACTATTGAGTTGAGCTTAGAGCTCAGAATAGGATTTTAAAAAATGTTTTGTTTATGCTGTGCTTTATTCTAACCTGCAGCTGCAATCCTTTGTTGTCATTATTGTTGACGATGAGGCGAATGCGTCCGTTTTTCTCATCAGAAACTCGGAGCGTCACCATGCCAAGAATTTCCATGTTCTGTAGGCCACCGTCACGGCCACAGGTCAACGAGATCTTCTCCTCCACACGGAGATGTACACTGAAGACAAAACACTGACTATAAATAACTCAACCCAGAGAGGATTGTCTATCCCAGTAAATAAACTGTTCAGAAGACGTAACATTAATAAGGTGGTGGTGGTGTACCTCTCCACGTTGACTGGTGGTGGCAGAACTTTAGACACATCCGAGCCTCTCTTTCCTGTAGTTGGAATGATAGTTTCACCCTCAGACTTGAGCTGGTCAACAAAGTTGTCTACTTCTTTCCCTTTAGCCCCCAGTTTCAGAGCCCTGCTTGGTCCACTTGATCTAAATGGAGTGGAAGAAAACACTTTATGCGTTTTTCAATAACAACGTCTGGTTCACAAAGATCAAGTGAAATTAAACACAGCAGGAGCAACTTAATGGACATTTTGTTAGCTGTACCTGACTGGAGTGGGGGTGATCTTGGGTTTGTCGGGCTCTACGATGGTGTCCGTGATGACTGAGCCTGAGGACATGCTGCTCATTCCTGCACTGCCAAAACCACCAAAAGCAGGCACCTTCTTTCCAGAGCGCTCAGCGTCCCTTCTGGCCTGCTGCAGCTCCTTGGCCTTCCTTCTCATCTCAGCCTTGGCCTCGCGTTCCTGGGTCTGTTCAAATGGATTTTTGTTTTTTACAATTATATCGTCCTCCATGAATACATTCTAAATATGAATATAATGATTGTTAATAGAGAAATTTGGTGAATGCATATTTGTTTTTACTTGTTTTAGTTTTATTTCACTTCATTGTTTCAGATGTTGCTCATATGCCGTTTCCAAATCAATCTGATCCAAGAAACCAAACCTTTGTAAGTGTGTGACCTCACCTCTCTGACAGCCCGGAAAACCTTCTCCTCATGCGAGTCCATCTCTGTGAAGGTGCGAATCTGAGCCAGGTTGACATTTTCCCTGTAGCCGAGTGCTACAATCTCATCAAAGGCAAAAATAAGGTCGAAACAGTGCTCTGAAATTTCACTCTCCTCCAGAACTCGACAGTACTCTGGGATCTGAAACAAAAGGACAAATCTCAAATGCTTTTATTTACACTCTTAAAAACATTGGCTGGTTCATGTGTTCTCATGTAACATTCCTACTCAAGCAAAATATAACAGAGCATACCACATAGCATCTGGGACTAAATCACAACATTACTTATACAACCACAGTTTTACAGAAGAGCAAGAGAAAAACACAACTGTCCAACTTCTGACTGTCCGACTGAAGAGCCAAACACAGGAGGAGTTTGGTGAGGCCTTGGACAAATACTCTTGATCGGCTCCAAGAAGATTCTGGCAAACCATAAGGCGGCTGAGGCTGGGGAAGCAGCACTTTACTGACACTGTGCTCAGTGAAGGTGGGGTGCTGTTGACCTCAACCAGTGATGTCGTTAGAAAGTGGGAGGAATACTTCTCGGACCTACTGAATCCCACCAGCAGGTCTTTTTAACTACCTCAGGTCCAGTTATGGACAGACCAGCCCCAAAGTCTGAGGATTTTGGGGCTGGTCTGTCCATAACTGGAGCTGAGGTCGCTGAGGTTGTTAAAAAGCTCCATGGCAGCGGGGCTCCAGGGGTGGACGAGATCCACCCCGATTTCCTCAAGGCTCTGGATGTTGTGGGGCTGTCCTGGTTGACACGCCTTTGCAACATCGCGTGGACATCAGCGGCAATGCCACTGGATTGGCAGACTGGGGTGGTGGTTCCCCTCTTTAAAAATGGGACCTTGAAGCTGTGCTCCAATTACAGGGGCATCACTCTCCTTAGCCTCCCTGGTAAGGTCTTTTCAGGTGTACTGGAGAAGAGAGCCAAATCGATAGTCAAACCTCAGATTTTGGAGGAACAATGCGGGTTCCGTCCTGGCCGTGGAACACTGGACCAACTCTTTACTGGGGCTGGTTATCATGGCCATTTCTCCAAATCGATTAGCCGATTCATAAGGTTCTGAATCGATTAATCATGATTCGATTCGATCTGCTCTTAAATAATGAAAATGGTTCAACTTTGTTGCAAAATACAATATGACTATTTTTTCTCTTCACTATAAACACGTTTTAAGGAAAAACTTTTAAGCAGTTTAATATTGAAATAATACTGTCACATTTCAAATGTTTTAAATTAAACTACAATTGCAGGTGACAGTTGTTGGATATATTCATTTTTAAGAAATTATTTTTTTTGGTGCGATGGGAATGAGGTTGTCATGTTCAATAAAACTTATTACTTATACCTTATTAAAACAAAAAAAATACAACAACCACCTTTCATCACTGTGGATTTCATCAAGATGTTTCTTAAAGTTGAAAAAAAAAATATTGGCAACAAACTAAATGATTTTGTTAGAATGTGGTCTTTCACATATTTATACATGCTGTGGAGAACAGTTTCAGTCAGATGTTTACATACAGTTGTTTGGTTCGCGCGCCTGAACCCGCTCGTTAACCCGCTTCGTTTTCTCTACCGCGTAGGAGCGCAAATCATTGCAAACAAAAGTCTGTTATCTTTAAGTTCTGCTGCGAATCGGCTGATAATAGTAAATGGGAATGGCCTGAACTTATATAGCGCTTTATAAGTCCCTCTGGACCCCCAAAGCGCTTTACACTACAGTCACGCACCCATTCACACACACATTCACACACTGATGATGGCAAACTACCCTGCCACAGCTGCCCTGGGGCGCACCGACAGAGGCGGGGCTGCCATGCACCGGCGCCACCGGACCCTCTGACCACCATCAGTCGGCAAGGCGGGTGAAGTGTCTTGCCCAAGGACACAACGACCAAGACAGCTGTAACAGGGGATCGAACCGGTGACCTTCTGGTTCCAGGACGACTCCCCTAACCACTCCGCCACAGCCGCCCATATTCTATAATGAGTGATTCCTTAGTTTCTTTTGTTTTGCTCCAGACAACTTATTGAAAGCTAAGGTAGGCATAGAACGGCAACTGGATGTAAATATACGGCAAGCCAAGAATGACAAAATATAGAAATGCGCTTCAGACGTGCGCGCAAGACGCCATGGGGAAGAATCAATCTCATCCCCTGTGAATTAATTTCCCCAAATTTAAATGAAATTGATTCAAGATACATTTTTTTTACCCAGCCCTACTCTTTACCCTCACTAGGGTCCTTGAGGGGTCACGGGAGTTTGCTGATCCAGTCTACATGTGTTTTGTGGACTTCGAGAAGGGATTTGACTGTGTTCCTCGTGGTACACTGTGGGGGATGCTATGCGGGTATGGGATTGTGGGTCCATTGTTACAGGCTATTCAGTCTCTTTACAAGCGGTGCGAGAGTTTGGTTCGCATTGCTGGTAATAAGTCGGACCTCTTCAGAGTGAGAGTTGGACTCTGCCGGGAGTGCCCGTTGACACAGTTTCTGTTCATAACTAACATGGACAGAATTTCTCGGTGCAACCTGGGGACGGAGGGAGTCCGGTTCGGTGGTCTCAGGATTTCATCCCTGCTGTTTGCAGATGTTGTTCTGTTGGCATCATCGCGCCAGGATCTTCAGCTGTCATTGGAGCGGTTCACAGCAGAGTGTGAAGCGGCTGGGATGAGGATCAGCACCTCCAAATCTGAGTCCATGGTCGTCAATCAGAAAACGATGGATTGCTCTCTCCAGGTTGGGGGTGAAGTTCTGCTTCAAGTGAAGGAGTTCAAGTATCTTGGGGTCTTGTTCATGAGTGAGGGAAGAATGGAGCGTGAGATTGATAGACGAATCGGTGCAGCTTCTGCAGTTTTGGGGACTCTGTACAGTCTGTTGTGGTGAAGGAGCTGAGCTGTAAGGCAAAGCTCTCTGTTTATTGATCAGTCTACATTCCTACCCTCACCTATGGCAACAAACTTTGAGCAAAAGAGCAAGATCGCAAGTACAAGTGGTCGAAATTAGTTTTCTCCACAGGGTAGCTGGGGTCTCCATTAGAGATAGGGTAGGAAGTTCAGTTATCCAGGAGAGTAGAGGCGCTACTCCTTTACATCGAGAGGAGCAAGTTGAGGTGGTTTGGACATCTGGTAAGGATGCCTACTGGATGCCTCCCTAGAGAGGTGCTACAGGCATGTCCAACTGGCAGGAGACCAAGAGGAATATCCAGGACACCAGGAGACTATGTCTCTCAGCAAGCCTGGGAACGCCTTTGAGTCCTCCCAGAAGAGCTGGAAGAGGTGGCTGGGGAAACAGAGGTCTGGGCTTCCCTGCTCAAGCTGCTGCCCCCGCCATCCGACTTCAGATAAAGCGGATAATAATGGATGTATAATAACACAATAATAGAATTTATAATAAGAAAATAAAATAATCTTTCATTTTTGGGGGGGGGGGCTCAATGAATTTTATGTGATTTTAGTCTTGTGTTATTACAGTTTAAACTATAGGGGGATCCAGTTTTTCTTACCACACGGGAAAAAAGTCTAAGGGTCTCGAGGTCCTCCAGAATGTTGCTGTTCTTGGTGGTGATGAGGACCATGTAGAGTTTCTCCAGCGGCTGGTACACATAACGAACGCTGTCTGTTTCCACAAAGGTGTGCTGTTTGCCTGTGTTCATCAGTTTAGGGAATGCAGCTAGAAGACCCTCAATTCGTGTCCTGGTCATTTCAACAAACTGCCGTGACACAATGGCCTTACCGGCCTTGGTGCACACCGCCGCTGCCAACAGCACCTGTAGGGAGAGGCCAAAACATGGTTAGAGAAAATCTTGCAGACCTTTGATTTAAGAACAGATGTCGTAATCAAAGACTGTTTAATTGATTCAATACATGTAATAACACTAAAAGCAAACAGTTGTTACTTTTAGTTGGACCATTCTCAAGTATCAGGTTATCTGGTTGTGCATCAGTTATAAAACACAGATGCCTTAAAACAGCTGCTGCTTTAGTAGTGGAGATACTCACAACCCCCCCAGATTAGTGCCTCAGTTTAAGTTCTCCCCAGTTAATGAGATGGCAGTCTCTGTAGCTTCAAGCTGCAGTAGGGAAGAATCTGATGGTCACTGTTCCACTGTTCTTATGCACTTGAAATTACCTGCCCTCTTGGGATTTAGTAGATGTGTCTTGGAAGGTGTTCATTAAATAAATAGTGGACCAGATCTTTAATTCCGCAGAGTTGCTATGGGATTCATGAGGGTATAATTCTCTGGAAACTCAGGGTCTCATCTCAGATTTTTTTTTGCAGATGGTGTGATTATGTTGAAATATTCAGGCCATGACCTCCAGCATTCACTAGGATGTTTTGTAGCAAAGTATGAAGCAACCTGGATGTGAGTCAGCTCCTCTAGGTTTGAAGTCATAGTAGCAATGTGCAAAAGTAACCAAGGCTTCAGCACTTGTGTTGCTCTTCCTGAAACAAAGTGATTCAGCTCAGTGTGTTGGGTTGTGTATCCAACCAACACTATGAAGTTTTAAATGAAGCTCCAATTAAAATAAAGAAAAATAAATAAAAAGTCAAAAAACAAAACTGGGCTTCTATTCTGAGGCTGAAGACATTTCACTTCCTGGATGGTCCAGGAAGCTTTCACAATTCAAACGACAGTTTGAATTGAGAAAGCTGGACAGTAAGTGAAACTTCTTCAGATTTAGAATAAGACCAGTTGTTTCAGTTTTTTGGGGATTGGTCATAACCAGGGTGACAGACTCTTCACTAGCACGTAGAATCTTTGCCACAAGTCATCACTGCTTCACTTCATGCTGAACTGGTTCAAAATGGTTTTGAAGCATTTCATTGACTCAGGTCATTTAAATCAAGATTTCTAGACAAACCCGAACAAACATTTTGCCCTTCCTATTTGGTGAATAGTATTTGTGGATTGCAGAGTAGCTCAATGGTAAGTTCAGCAGTGTTGTGATCTTTAGATTGCAAGTTTGAGAACTTGGAAAAAAAAGCACAATAGAAAAAAATTAAATACAAAAAAGGTTGAAAAGATTTCTTAATAGGGATGCAAACAAATCGCCTTACAATTAATTGTCGAATAATGGTTTATTAGCTTAAAATTTCTTCCATTTGATTAATTGTAAACATCTGTTTAAACCTTATTTCAGTGTAGCTTTCCCTTTATCCAGTAGATGGCGTCGCTGCATTCTCAGCCTGGCCTACTCTACCCCGGCCCTACGCTGTGCTGAGCAGAGAACCGGACAGTCGCATCTATGTGGGCGGCACCATATTTAAATCTTGTTTAGTTTTATTTGCGACACAACAATAATAGACTACACTAAACTCAAAGGAAAAGTACCAAAAGCTGTACCAGACTATCCAGGAGTAGCACGCTTAAAACAAGAGCGCAGGACGACAGAGAACGGTAAGCTAACTTTAGCTAACGTTAGCCTAGTGCTGGGCGATTAATTGAATTTTAATCTTGATTATGATTTGGGTATTCAACAATCATAATGATCGAAGATTACACAACCCTTTTTACACAAAGCGTGTTGGCACCGACACTGTCAGTTTTTTTTAAAACGCCGTAAGTTTCTCGACCGTTTGCGCCATCTCAAAAATTCCAACAGTTCCTGAAAGCCAGGAGTCTAAGCTTCTCTTCGATGTTCAGGTTATTATGGTAATATCACGTGACCGGGTGCAGGAAGCCCGCAAACAACCTCTTTGTTTACCCTCGTCCATATAGACGCTCGGTCGGTGCAGAGTGTAGTGGAAAG
The DNA here is from genome assembly GCA_031762555.1 of Cynodonichthys magdalenae. Classification (NCBI taxonomy): domain Eukaryota; kingdom Metazoa; phylum Chordata; class Actinopteri; order Cyprinodontiformes; family Rivulidae; genus Cynodonichthys; species Cynodonichthys magdalenae. The sequence continues at coordinate 504,521 of JARVJO010000330.1, forward strand.
TTACGAGCAACAACCTGTTTTTTTTCAGAGCGGAGATGAAATATTTTGTTAGAATACTGTCTGGAAGACGTTCAACAGTCATAAAACCACCATGAAGATTCCAGGAGGATTTTGAGACCCAAGAAGACGTTGAGGAACCGGCTTCTTGGGAAGAAAGGTAATGTTAGTTTGATGGAGTTTCTGAGCTCATCATTCTTGTGAATGAAGCAAGTTTTTACTTTTATGTTATTTTATGAATATTTGGATAGTTGTTTGTATGTTGATTTTTACAACAGTGTAACGGGTTTGTTACTTTGTACAGTATATGTATATTTAGAGTTAGTTTGTCTAAATACTGTGCGTATTTTCCCCCTTAAAAACGTGTTTTTATCATCAGCCTACTGATCTTTGCTCAGTTAAACCTGAATATTTATTGCTTCTTTCTTTTTGTCTTGTAGTGAGAACCAACCATCTTGAAGTTTGGGAGGAGGTGGAGGCAGGAGCCAGAAAGAGAGCAGCAGTGAGGATGCTGAAGGTGAT
>JARVJO010000330.1:513947-528284 GCA_031762555.1 Cynodonichthys magdalenae
TGTTATATATATATATATATATATATGTGTGTGTGTGTGTGTGTGTGTGTGTGTGTCCACATTGATACGTTCCTTTCTTAGTTCAATCTGTTGTATGTGCATAGAAACCCGGAAATGACCTCTAACTGGCGCAATGACATCATTCACGTTCATCTACCCGGACGGGAAGCTGACCGGAGATCCGTGCTCTGAGGGAACTTGGTGCTTTCTGTGGGGCTTCGGGACCACCAGAACACGTTTGGGAGTCATTTAACACAAACCGACAGAAAGACGTCACAGACATGTCGGAGGAAGCGAACAGTCCAGTAAGTTTCGATCAAAACAATCTTGTTGTTTCTAATATTTATACACGTCGTTCATTCAGTGCACTAACGTTCAGCGTTACTTCCGCATGCGTCATCATCTTGTTCACCCTGATTGGATTGTGTTCGTGTCAGTTTGAAGGTAAAGCTTTTGATTTGACAGAAAAGCCGGAAAAGACCGAGGTGTCAAGTTGTGCTTGAAGAAACCGAGACTACTTTGGACCGGCATAATTGATATAAGTTGAATTTCAGTGCTGAAATACAAATGAAAAGACGTGTTGTACAAAATAAGTAATTGTTTCATCGCCTAACAAAATAAGTTGGTCAGTTGAGCGGACAAACTTTTGTTCAAAAACCTCACATGTCCTGTAGCACCTACACATCAGTCTCTTCAGTTGCAATAAATTATTCACCTACAGGGAGTAATGCTGCTTTCACCTAAATCTGTGTTAGAGATCAGTGTTTGACTCCAGAGTCCCTGGATCTAATGATTATTAACTTATTATAGTTGTCCTGAAGTCCAGGCTGGTCTACAGATGTGATCAGGTCTTTATTTGTCCTGAGGTCCAGGCTGGTCCACAGAGGTGATCAGGTCTTTAGTTGTCCTGAGGTCCAGGCTGGTCCACAGAGGTAATCAGGTCTTTAGTTGTCCTGAGGTCCAGGCTGGTCCACAGAGGTGATATTTGTCCTGAGGTCCAGGCTGGTCCACAAAGTTGATCAGGTCTTTATTTGTCCTGAGGTCCAGGCTGGTCCACAGAGGTGATCAGGTCTTTAGTTGTCTTGAGGTCCAGGCTGGTCCACAAAGTTGATCAGGTCTTTAGTTGTCCTGAGTTCCAGGTTGGTCCACAGAGGTGATCAGGTCTTTAGTTGCCCTGAGGTCCAGGCTGGTCTACAGTTTGGTGTGGCAGGGTAGGGTTTAATCATCCTCGACACTCTGAGATCTAGATCTTTCAATATTCCATTAGATTTGTCCTAACCATGTTTACATAATGGTTCAAGTCCATGTCTTGTCATCATGACAGGGTAAATAACCCCTGACATAAAGCCAGCAGATGATCAGGTCTTTGAATTTAACACACTGTTTTTATAACTTCTATTTGTCAACAGTCTTCCATCATTAATTCAGCTGTATTAAAGTGTAGTGTTGAGGGACACTGTATTGTATTGAGACAGAGGGGTCCCCCACTCAGACTTCTCTATGACCACACCTTATTACCAGACCCCCAGCAGCAGCCCAGCCCTGCTTTTAATAACGGCCGTGATGAATTGTCTCATTTATCTTTTGGGAACAGACATCTGTAGGTGTGGGTGTCCTAAAGGGGAGGATCAGTCAGTAAGACCCCTTTTTAGCATGCCTGTTTTGAGGCTTTATGACCTCAGTCAGCTCAGTTTTTTCATGAAGACACAGCGCACACACACAGAGGAACACACACACAAACAATAGGCTTCACTGTGCAGACACCGGTGCAGTGTGTGCAGACACAATGATGGAGGAAGGACCTTACAAGTACATCAGGGTGAGACCAGCAGGGAAAACGCTTCAGCTCATTCAGACATGCAGCAGAATGATGAGAAACACAGAAATAACTGGCAGAGTATGTATCTAACCTTGTGTGGCTGATATGTTTTTACCCCTGCAGGAAGGAAATGGCAAGGTTAGTCGTGTGATCAGGATTGGAACCCGCAAGAGCCAGGTACAGTTCTACAGTTCTTCTTTCTGCTTGATAGCCTTTACTCTGATCCTACACAGATTCTTCTAGTACTCTTCTTTAGTTTCACCTGTAGGGTGATTTAACCCTCTAACTCCTAACACAACTCAATGCAGACGTGTGAACATTTTGTTCTGACTAAATGAATTGAATACATTAAATATTTGATCTAATCATTAACATTACAGTATGTATGTTTCCAAAAGGAAAGGCAAATTTATTTGCATTGCACATTTTACAGCAGAGGGCAACTCAAGGTGCTTTACAGAATTAAAATAATTCAATGTTAAACACCAAGATACAGCATCAAAACATAAAAAAGGTTACAATACAATATAAACAATTTAAGAGAGCAATAGCATGTAATAATGCCTTTAATTTGGATTTAAATAAGGTCAGATCAGACTCAAGTCTGAGGTTCTTAGGCAGTTTATTCCACATGTGAGGTGCAGAAAAACTAAAAGCAGCTTCACCACATTTGGTCCTGATTTGTGGATCAACTAATAATCCTGTTTGCTGATCTGGAAGGTCTGGATGGTTGAAGTAATTTGTTACAATAATTTAGTCGACTGGATCAGGTTTTGAAACACAGCCTCTGACTTTTACAATAATTTTAAGATGGTAAACACAACAACCTCTGTTTTGTCCTTATTTAAGTGAAGACATTTTTCTGACATCCAATTGCTTATTTGTTTGATGCATTGTTCCAATGTGTTTTTTATTTAACTTGATGACTCAGAAATGTATTTAAGTGTCATCTGCATGCATGTGGTATGAGACGTTACAGGACTGCAAGAACTTGGTTATTGGAAACATCTACAGACTGAATAACAGAGGTTCAAGAATTGAGCCTCGTGGCACCCCACTTTAAAAAGAAGCTTCCAGTGGATTTTATTTATTCCACCTTCAGCGCAGACATCTTCAGCGTAGAACTAACTTTTCATAAGTTGTTTAAAATGTTACAGTGTGGTGGGTCCTGCATCTTCTGAGCTTTTATTTGATTTGCATTCAGATTAGCAACACTTCATATATACCAAAAATATTCTGAACAGTTAGTAAATTTAAAAAAATCTCAAATTGAATCAGGACGTTCAAATAAACGTAAATAAATAAAAGCAGGTGCCTTTGATTAGGAGGTTTATTAACTGTAGGGCAGCCTGCACGAGGAGGAGCTGCATTGTCCGTTAAAAGTAAATTATCTGATGTGCCACTCCTCCATGCAGCTCCAGATACGGCAGGATGTCTGAGGCTTCTCCTGGCAGAGATAACCTCTGAGGAAAGTCTTGTCATGATGAGACTGACGTGTTTGTTTCTTGCTCACTATCCAGCTAATGTGCAGGATTTCTCTGCAGGCTGGATCTAGTTAGGATCTTTAAAAATAAACCAATTTCTAATCTACCATTTCTCTGCAACATACTTAAAAAACCATCTATAATCATGAAAATTAGTACTTTCAGTTAAACGATGTATTAGATTTCTGTATGGTTTTTAATACATAGATAAATCTCAATGATTTAAATATTTTAGTTACAAGAAATGTAAAAATGAATCCAAAAGTCCAAAAATGTAGTACAAAACCTTTCTATTAAACAATTATTTAGATTTTAAAAATTACATCATTCACATTACTAAATTAGTTTTATGTGAAAATTAGGATATGAGTCAAAAGTCAGAATCACAAATCCTATAGTTATAACTGGGAGGTTGGAAATGATGATAATCTGATTGAAAATACTGCTTTTCTCCCAGGTTTACAGATGGAATCTCTCTCTAATTCTTTTATTTGTGTAAAAAGCATTCAGTGGCTTTAAACGACACGTTGACTAATTAAATGTTCTAAACTTTTCTTTGTGCCAGAGCTTATGAATATTTTTTAACTGCTTGAGGATTTTGCGTCATACTTTTCTGACTCTGTGTGTCTGTATGTGATGATGTAAAAAAGATAAAGCATGTTCTCCTCTGTTTGAAGCTGAGGTAAAACACTGGTTAGATCTGCAGGAAATGCTCTTTAGAAAGGAAGTTTGCTGTGATTCTGTTGCAGCTCGCTCGCATCCAAACAGACAGTGTGGCTGAAAAGTTAAAGGAGCTCTACCCTGAGGTGCACTTAGAGATAGGTGAGATTTTTGTTTTTGTTTGGTGAATAAATAATCAAAATCATACTCTCCCAGTAATGTCTGTCAGAAAAGCCCCACTGTTCAGTGATCGGATTACATCTGCGAGATTTAATCATGTTTGTTCTGTAAATATCAAAGTTGTTTGTCCAAGAGAGAAAAGTCAGAATTAAAATTTTGATTGCACCTCACACTCCTCCTAGTTCCTCAGCTGAACCACGCCTCTTCCTGTCTTTCAGTTGCCATGTCAACAACAGGAGATAAGATTCTGGACACGGCTTTATCTAAGGTGAGTTTTTATGGTTGTGGTGGACGTGCTTTGTTACTGTAATTATAACTCAATGTTCTATCTCTGATGTACAAAACTGACAAACACTTTGGATTTAGTACATAAAGCTTCCAGAAGAAATATAAATATTGCTTCTGTTTTCCTCAGATTGGTGAGAAGAGTTTGTTCACCAAAGAGTTGGAGAACGCTCTGGAGAGGAACGAGTGAGTGGAGCTCAGACCAACAAAAAGGACATATTTGTGTTTTTAAATATCGTCTGTGAGAGCTTTCATTAAGAAACATGATCTTAGTTTGCTTAATTCATTCAGTCAGTTTACAAGAAACAAAAAAGCAAAATAAACTGTTGAAGAGAGATATGAGAATATGGAGGTTCTGCTCTGCAGCTGACTCATCCTGTGTGGCCTACAGGGTGGATCTGGTTGTTCACTCACTGAAAGACCTCCCCACCACACTGCCTCCAGGGTTCACCATTGGAGCTGTGCTAAAGTGAGTACCCCCCCCCCCCGCCCCACATCAAACTGAGGACTTTTTATTGAATTCATTCATTTCTGTCCCGTCGCCAAGGCAGGGGACTTAGAAATGCTCTCCGTCCATCTGTCCGTAACAAATTCAGAAAGCTGGAACTTTCACATACAAAGGCTAAAATACACCAAACTTGGTATGAGTCATCCATGCTGCACAGAATTGTCAAGTAGTGAAGTACAAACACTTTGTTACTATACATAAGTAGAAATTTTGGTTATTTAAACGTTACTGGAGTAATTATTTTTCAGCCTACTTTTTACTTCTACATCTTACATTTTTATGCAATTATTTGTACTTTCTACTCCTTACTATATAAAAATGCAAAAAATATTTTTGTTCTATTTCACTTTGGCTTGTTTTCATCCTGCCTGGTCATCATACTGAATATGAGGCACTGTGGCTCAGTTGATAAAGATGTTGCCTCTGAGCAAGAAGGTCGTTGGATCGAAACCTGGCCTGAGGACCTTTGTGTGTAGAGTTTGCATGTTCTCTCTTAGTCCATGAGCCAGGGTGGCTCACCATGCACCCCTCACTACTGAACTTCTCTGGTATTTCATGTACCTTAGGGTCCACTCTTTCAGAAAATGCATATTAACAAGAAAATTTTGGTCTCACGGTCCCCCAGGGACCTCTTTTGATGTGACCATTAAAGTCAGGTATATACAGGAAACTTAACTGCCAATAACTTTGCTTTAAACCAACCAAATTTTATAAACAAGGTATCAGCAGATTCATATTGATTAGCTCTTCGATTTAAATGACATTTCATTAACAAATATGCAAACAATGATGTCAGTGGGGTGTCAAAAAGTTACAATCCCAACAGAAGACGAAAAATGTCGTATTTTATCTGAGTTTATCACCAGATCCTAAATATTCAAGATAAATCCTCTTATTCAGAAAACGCCTGTTAACAATGCACTAGACTAGGCCAGTGGTTCCCAACCTCAGGGGGCCCAAATATTTCAACATTATATAGCCTTTATTTTACCATGTAAGCTAGTTGAGAATTAACCCTCATTTACATTACAAGTACATTAATGACCTGGTCAATATTTTAATACAGCATTATACTGTAGTCATTATGGTCTAAAGAACAAGGCTTTTTGGGAGGTGGTTGTGCACTATAGATCCCTGTGGCATGACCTAAGCTTTGATCTTTAATTGTTTTTTTACCGTTACTTTTACTTTTATATTTTAAGTAGTTTTACAACTAGTACTTTAATACTTTTAATTGAGTAAAAAGCTTGAGTCGATACTTCTACTTTAAAAAAAGTATTTTTAAACCTTAGTATCTATACTTTTACCTGAGTAATGAATGTGAATACTTTTGACACCTCTGATGCTGCATGTCGGACCATACCACGTGGTCATATGACATCATCAAAGCCCCGTCCCCTGACAAAAGGAAGTCACGTTATTTTTGGCTTGGAAAGCTCTATTTCTGACCCTCTTGATCTAATCAGCAACAAATTGTGTCAGAACAGGTGCGACGACGTTTGGCTCTTAGTTCCACATATTTCAGCCAATCTGTAGGTAATTTGCTATGATCAGTCCTAATTCACCCGACTGCAGGAATGCAGTCCAATTTGTGGGTGGGGGGGGGGCGTAATGCCTCCACAATACCCTTACAAAAATTGGCCGCAAGCCATGCTTGGACCTGGAATTATGAAATTTGGTACACATGTGTATCGCCTCAGGACCTACAAAAAAAGTCTCTTGGCGTTATGGTCCAATCCCCACTGGAAGTCAGTCATTTGGGATCAAATCTGTCACTTTGTCTTTTTTTCTATCTGAGCTAACTCCACCTACAGCTTTGAACATGCAGGCTTTACATGCTGCTTCTCTCAACACTGACTGGTGGTGGGATGGTGTGGCAGAGTGGCGAATGCTTGGTTTCTCTGGTGCTGCTTCTTCAAAGCCAATGAATTCTTAAAAAAAATAAATTAAAACAATTTAAAATTGGTACCTGCACCCCACTATTTGAGACGCACCGCCCTAAGCTGACCTCCATTCACACCTGAAGCCAGAGTCTCACCGGTCTCCAAATGGTGAACAGAAAAGTGTTCCTGTAAAATATCTATGTATTGGAGATATTTGAACTTTCCTCAAAAGTTGCAGCACTTGTTGCAGAGCCTGCGAGGGGACACGAGAATTCTGAAATATCTGGTTACTGAAACAGGATGTGTTGCCACAGTTTGGATAAATTGACATTCATAATACACAACCACAAAAATATCACAAATGTTCATTAAGAAGTCTGATTACTGCAGGTATAAATGAGTTTTCTCTGGGCCACTGATACCTGGAATGATGACAAACCTAACCCTTAGTTTAGTTTCTGTAATTGGACAGCACCAGAACTGTGTTTTTTTTAAATTTGACACTGTATGCATTGTTTGTACTTGACACCACTCAGGTCTCACCTCCAGCCTCAAGTTGGAAAAATAATCCAAGTAGTGAAGTTTTATCACAGCTGATTGAGTGAGAACACGTCCAGCGATGCACTCAGACCAGACTAACAGCTGATGTTCCTGCAGTCAGTGCTGCAGTCTCCACTCTGCAGCTGTAGCTGGACTAGATGCTACTTGTAGAAAAAGCTCAACCTGACATTCCTGTGGTTTTAGGCCAACATTCATTTCTTCAAGATCTTCATTTTGTTAGAACTGGGTTGTAAAGTTTCTTCTGTCTTGAGAATTGGGGTTACCGAAAAATATCTAAAGCTACAGTCCTCCATGTCTAACCACACCAATCAAATCATGGTTATTAAAAATAAACTGATCCAAATCTTTCCTGGTCCATTTCTGATGTGTTTTTTAACAAAATAATGTGCACTGCTTACAATACAATTATGCTAGATTTAAGCTTACTTATCATTCCCACCCTAGATCAGTTCTATCTGTGTGTTCCTGTCAGTCTGTGATGTAATCTGACTGTAGCTAAAGTTTAATAAGACTTTAATATTTTTGTTTTTTTTTTTTAGGAGAGAGAACCCTCATGATGCTGTGGTGCTACATCCAAACAATGCTGGGAAAACTCTGGACACTCTGCCCCAGCACAGGTAGGGTTCATTCCAAGCTGTTTGTTTTTCACGTCTGAAGGATGACCTGACTTTCTGCTGTGTTTGTCAACAGTGTGGTGGGGACGAGTTCATTACGCCGTGCTGCTCAGCTGAAGAAAAGATTCCCCCACCTGGACTTTAAGGATATTGTATCCTTCCTAACATCATTTTCCTGTTTTATTACTATATTTTCATTCTGAATCATTCAGAAAGCACTTTGATTTAAAGGGCAGAAAAATAAAGACACCCTCATCCTAAAGGAAAGGATTTTTCTGAAAACTCACAGAAATGTTTTGGGTTTACAGGAATTTAGAAAAGCCTTAATTGAAAGCTGGCATGAAAGGCAGCTGGCGGTATGCATTTCTTCAAGGAATTCAGTTCCTTCACTTGTTGGCATTTCTAGTGTTTTTCTTGACTGCAGTCGTCAGCGTGGAAACCTGAACACTCGTCTGAAGAAACTTGATGAAAAGCAGGACTTTGCTGCCATCATCCTGGCTGCTGCCGGACTGAAACGGATGGGCTGGGAGAACCGAATCAGCACGGTATCAGCATGGTTCTGTAGAATTCACTGAGTGATGCTGGTAGCGTTTCATTCTCTAACACTCTTTAATTTATCTCACAGATCCTGGAGCCTGAAGACTGTATGTATGCTGTGGGACAGGTAGGAGCTATGTGGAGAAAATGTCATCAGTATGTAGAAGAGAAAGCCAATTAACCCATCCATCCATTCATCCATTCATCCATCCATCCATCTGCTATCACAGGGACACTTAGAGACAAATGTGACCCATCAAATAGAAATCAGGATTAAGTCCAATTTGGTCAAAATGACCTAATCACATTTTCAGATTCCTGACTTTAAAAGCTACATTTTGACACCTGGATCATTCTGATATCATAAGTGGACTCAGAGATATGCCCTAATTTGTCATGAATAAGTTGATACATTAAAATTTGGTCTGAATTCTAACTTTATGTAATTTTAATGAGGATTTTCTATGTCATTATAAAGAGGAAACCTCAAATAGTATTTGAATATTGAGATAAGCTGGAAAGAAACTAAAGCTTTGATAACTCACAGGGAAAATCTCAAAATTTAAAGGTGTTTTTCCTCAAAATCAGTTCTTTTGTTGCTTATTCTCAAAAAAACGCTTATATATTTCAGCCAGATCATTAAAAAGATACATTGAAAAGGCATTTTTTTGTTTTATATTTTGTCAAAAATGCAATTTTTGCAAATGTTTTAATGAAAACACTATATCTGCCTATTTCTCTACATCCCACTTTTAGACTTAATCATTGTTTCTATATGATGGGTCACAAATGAGACAAACAACCATTCACCCTCTCACTTACACCTTTAGAGTTAAAAAATGTGATTTCCACTAACAAAAAGATGTGTAATATTGAGTTTAAAAAAAATCAATTCAATTCAGTTTTTTTATATAACCCCAAGTCACAACTGTCTTCTCAGGGCACTGTACACAAAAAAACAATAAATCTAAAGAAGCAGCAGATTGTGTTGAATCTTCACTTCATCACAGTCTCCCATCCTGAGCAGCTCAGGACAGGCAGCCATCTGCCTCGACCAGCTGGGGACAGGAGTCATGAACTAAATCTAAAATCAAATAGAAAAAGCCAAAACAGTACTACAGATACACAAGAATGTTTGATAAGAAAAAAGGAGGTGCCATAAACAAGTGGGAGGAGCCTAGAACCAAAAGGGCCCAACAGTGTGCTTTTAGACCCAGGGGGGTTAGTGAGGTTATGACCCCACAATAATTTGATCCAGCCAACCCCCCCCCTAAAAAAACATAATTTTTATAACTGGTTAATTACACAGCTGCAACTCTCTTGTGTCTTCAAAATTTATGATGTGAGTTTAAACATAATTGCTGAAAGTAACATGCAGGGTTTTAGTCTGTTCTGTCACATTATGGCTGGTAAATACATACTGTTGGAAATTTTAGAAATTTAGGTAAGTCATATAAAACATCATAAAAATGTAAAATTTTTGTTACTGTTCGAAAAATGGAGAAAAAAAGTCATCCTTTTCTTAATTGTTGAACTGACTTGGAACAGAAAAGCTGCAGAGTAAATACAAAGAAACAGGAACGTTAGGTAAATCACAGTAAAAGCATTACAATGTATTTAAAGCCCAAAATATCCTGAGTAGTTTTATCAAAGTAATGATTCAATAAATAAATAGCTAGCTGCCCCCCCCCCCCAATGGTAGATCTAAAGTTACGGCCTTGTTTGGACCTGATGAAAACTAAAACAAGTCGACACATCACAGAAGCACACACAAGGGGAATACATGGTGAAAAGAACAGAAAGAGAACAAGACAAAGGGGGGTTGCCATTGAAAACCAACGAAAAACCAGAGACCTGTAAAAAAAGAAATACCGTACTTACCTAAAGCCTGGAACCTAAAAAACAGAAACACTTACCTGATCTCAAAAAATTTAAAACTTGAAAGAAAATTACATTCTGAGCCTAAAAACTGGAAACCTGAAAGAGAACTGAAACAAAAAATACAAGTGGAAACCAGAATAATAATACTTACTGATAGCCTAAACATTGGAATAAAAAAATGAAAGCGGGTCCTGAGAACCTGACTTTCCATTCCAAGTCCTTGATGGTCCGTGCACCTCCAGGTCCCCGGCTCATATACCTAACCCAGACACTTCAGAGTTACTGATGAACCTGATACACATGTATTTGGTCTGAGGGAGGAAACTTCTCTTCCTTCTTGGATATTTTCATTATGTATGTCTCAGACAAGAGCTCAGAAAAGTCAAATTTGTGTGTTTTCTCAGGGGGCTTTAGCAGTGGAGGTCCGAGCCAGAGATGCAGACATCCTGGAGATGGTGTCCGTCCTCCATGACCCTGATACTGTGCTGCGCTGCATCGCTGAGAGAGCCTTTCTCAAACAGCTGGTACACACACACACACACACACACACACACACACTCACTCATCTTCCACACTGGAACCAGAAACACATTTATTGAGTATAACTGTTTGTCTGTAGGAGGGTGGCTGCAGTGTCCCGGTGGCTGTGCACACCCAGGTGAAAGACTCACATGTAAGGATGCTCACTACTCCTCTCTGTTGTTCACTTACTGCTTCTCTTACACAGTTTTCAAAAAGTAAACACCACCTTCAGGCTTCTTGTGTGTGAAACTCACCTCAGACCATCAGACATATCTGCAAAATCCACTTATTTAGTCTCTAGGAGGCAGAAAAGTACCGCAGCAGATATAGTTAGATTCTGTTTGGGTTATATATAGTTTTCTCTATTTTTATAAGATTTTCTGAACTATTATGTCAAAATTATCTTCAACAAAATTTCCAAATAAGGTCTGGACTTACCAACTACAATTTCCTCATCTTAATTCTTCTCTGGTTCTGGTTCAGACTCTGGCTCCAACATGTAAGGCTGGCAGGATGAACAAGTCTTCTGTAGTTAACATCTTTTGAATAAATTGTAAATTAAATGTTTCTGCAAGCTAGAAAACATACCCCCCCCCTCTCAAACTGAAGTGGACCGTTCTGAAAGCCTGAGGGGGCGGGGCTTGAAGCGCCTTAAAGAAACAGTATCAAAACGAGTTGCTTTGAGACACAGCAGAAAATTGGTGAAAGTACGCTGGTGAAATTAGAGTAAGGAGGAATTCAGACCAAAGTATTATAGTTCCACTTCATAAAAATCCAACTGAATTATTTAAATGCATGATTTTTCTACTTTAATATTAGTCAAAGAGAGCACTTTTTATCAGTGGTTCTATTTATTGATTCAAAAATACTATCCAAACCAACCCGTCACCAGGTTTAGATAAAACTTTTGCATCTGCTGAGAAATAATGACCTCAGTCAGAATTACATGATCAGAGTTAAATATATGTTCCACGCCATTGAAGAAATTTATTGTGTCAGGGCTTGAAGAAGTTGTTAAAACCATAGATATATATAATGTGAGTAGATAAATCATCCCCACTGTTGGCCAATGGAGACTGACGTCATCACATGGCGGCCATCTTGGTACAGGGAGCACTCCCACTTTTAACATGAATGTGTGTGGTGCATTTACTAATAAAATAACCATAACTTGCTGAAATTGCATCGGACTTTCAGACAGATTTTTTTGTTGTGAATGTGAGACATGTTATATTATGGCATACTTACCACATTTATTCCAATATAATACGAAAATTTTAATCCATAAAACCATCCACAAAGTTGGGGGGTAGTACTATACTCGGATCAATAATTTTGCTTATGTATTTTAACAGAAATATTGGCCTCATTTTTAAAATGTCTGAGTCTGGAAATGAGAGCACGTCATAAAAAGCAGTGAAGCGAGCTTACCTCGAACACTCCTTCGTGCCTCTGAGCAAGGTAGTAACAAATCCAGGCAGGTGACATGATGTGAAAAAAAAGCAGTCCAGCAGCTTAGTAATGATAACAAACTAATGGCATTAATGTGTGACCGGGTCACTCCTGGAACAACAACAACAAACATACGTGCCTGTAATGGCTGCCATCTACCTGTGTTTGTTCGCCCTGAAAAAATTTGTTGTTGTGTACCTGTTTAGTACATATGATAAGATAAAATTTAAAAAAGACTGATACAACAGTCAGATTATCATTTTATTGATATGTATAAAGATTACAAAGGCTGAAAATCCTGAAGTCTGAATGAAATTAGAGGTAGTATGAGAATTAAATTTTTTATGCTTTTTAAGTTAAAAAGGGGGGGGGGGTCATATTATACATGAGATTGTATTGAAGAAATTTTATAATTAATCAACTGAATGTTTGATGCAGTTTAACATTTTTCACTTTTTGTTCATTGCAGCAGTAAGTTTAAAACAGACAGAGTTGGTGTCTCTCTTATCAGTGTGCTTTCTGTCTGTATAAACAAAAATGAGCTACGTTCTACGTCTGACGTAAAGGTACCACCTTCTAACCAGGAAGAGACAGAAGAGTTTATGATGTTGATGTTTTTGAGAAGTTGGGGAGTTCTGGGAGAGTCTCTGTGCAGATCAGTCTGGATGGACTGGGATGTTTTGGTTTGGTTGAAGGTCACTGAGGCCTGGGGCCTGTGTTGTGTACTGCTGAAATTGGATAACACGCTCCAGAAGCCCTGTAGCAAAATGGCCGCCAGTGAACGCCGCCTCGAGAAATCTAGTCATTCTCTATATATCTATGGTTAAAACTCTGAGCATTTCCGGTCTCGTGGCTGACTGGAGAAATAAACTTACTCAGTCCAGCCCTGAGTGTGTGGTTATATGAATCTCTTTACATTCAAACATTCTGGTTGTGAACACGTAATGAAGTAAACGAACACTTTTAATATTTTTTCACATTCGTGTCTCATTTTGACCTTCCAGTTTACAGTAACTGTTATTCTTAAATAAAAGAATGAAACATAATTACCACCAGTTTCTTTGTTTTTAATGATGGTGAAACTTTGTTCCCTCAGCTCTACCTGACTGGTGCTGTGTACAGCTTAGATGGATCAGACAGTCTGAAGGAAACGATGCAGACTAGCATGGTTGCTGGTGAGAAGGTAAGTTATTTATGTAAACACACTAGTTTATACCCTTTTGTAAGAGAAATAAAACTCCACACAGATCACTGAAACAACTTGAAATTGACAGAGGTAACAAAAAAGAACAGAAAGCCTGTAATCAGTCTGTTAAAAGGCTGACAGGCAGTCACAGGGCTGTTTGATATCACGGTGTGTAACACACTGAACATGGAGCACAGGAAGCTGAGGTAAAGACTATAAGACTTCTGCTCCTGTGCCCTCAGCTGCACAGATTATTCTGAAGTTTAAGATCCACAGGGACATGTCCACAAGAGGACAGTTCATGACTTTGAAGGATTTTTTGTCTTGCATCTTTATTTGTGATCAGTTTTATTAACTTTACAACAGGCGGTCATCTGCCTCGACCGGCTGGGTTTGGGGACAGGAAAGAGACACAGTCAAACACAAAAGAACTGGGGCCTTATGTACAAAGACTTGAGTGGATTTCTTACTAAAACTTGGCGTAAGGTCAAACACAGAAAACGTTGTACGCACAGAAAAATTCAGATGTATCAAACTGTGCGTACATCCGAATCCACACACATTTCTTTTGTACATCATAATGAACATAGTTCTGAACGCATGTTAGACACCTCCCTAGACACGCCTTCATTTACATATGTAAATGATTACCATAAATGATGTAAATGATTACTGATTACTGATTACGGATGCAAATTACTTCCTGCATGTGTGATGGACATGTTTGCGTGATCAGAAATGATTTCTAGATTTAGGAAATCAATG
>JARVJO010000330.1:622815-636789 GCA_031762555.1 Cynodonichthys magdalenae
TAGAGCCGCTGCTCCTCCACGTCGAGAGGAGCCAGTTGAGGTGGTTCATCTAGTTAGGATGCCTCCTGGACGCCTCCTTGGTGAGGTGTTCCGGGCACGTCCCACTGGGAGGAGACCCAGAGGAAGACCAGGACACACTGGAGGGACTATGTTTCTCAGCTGGCCTGGGAACGCCTTGGAATTCCCTCAGAGGAGCTGGCCCAATGGCTGGGAAGAGGGAAGTCTGGGTCTCTCTGCTTAGGCTGCTGCCCCTGTGACCCGACCCCGGATACAAGGAAGAAAACGGACTGATAATCATTCTACCCTGGATGAAGAACTGTTCAAATATAATAGCCCCAACTTAATATCTATAATGATTATAGGTAAACTTCTTACTGCAGCTGAATGTTGAGTTCCAGTCATTTCTTTCTGTTTTTACATTTGAAGTAACCAAAGCTTCATACCTGTTCAGGCAGGTGACACACATCCAGCAGGGTCAACGGGACCTCATTTTTAAAGTGTTGCCCCCACACAGGCTTCAGGTGAAAGCGAACGGTCCAGTCCAGTTTCTCCACCTTGTTGTGGAACCAGAACAGAGCTCTAGACCAACTACTGGGGGCTGCTGCCACCTCTGCCCCCACTACCTGCCCTAGAATGGTAAGCACTGACTCCAGCAGCTCTTTGGTGTCCATGGAAAGGAGGTGGACACCGCCACCTGGTGGCTGCTTCCAGCATCTAGAAGAGCCCAGAAGGGTTGATAATGAAAATGAGTAATTCTGCAGTGTAAAAAAATGAATACAAGTTGGATCTGTGTTGGGAGTTTTGAGAACAGTCACAATACATACCTGAGAGTCTGATTGTAAAGCTGGGCCAGAACATAGAGGAGGGGGAAGGGAGAACAGTCCATTATCCAGTGGGGAGAAGTGGAAGCTTCCTGGATGTCCATAGACAAAGAAGAGTGGAGGAGTTTCAGACTGAACTCTGTATCAATGCTTCCATTACCTGGAGAAATATGAAGATGAGATGAACACAGGTGGACTGCTACATCGTGTTTCAGGTTAAAAGAATCCTGCCAAGAATGGTCACAATACTGAGTCATAGATGAGGGCAGATTTTAAATATCTGCAACAACACAGTTCACCTACACAATATGATGTGCAAAAGAAACTTTATGCTGACATGTCAAAGCTCGTTATTGTGATATGAGGCATTCTGAATATTTATTTATTCATTCCCTTTCATCAGGGTTCACCAGAGCGAGACAACCTGCAAGAAAATTTGTCAATTGTTTTTATGCCAGATGTCCTTCCTGACAACAACTGACCAAGCTATTGCAGACCACGTGTGGAACAGGGGGCTGCAATGATTCGGCTCAGTCTGCTGGCTTCGTCTTTAGCTTTTATTGTTTTTTGTACAATGCCCTGAGACAACAATTGTTGTGACTTGGCACTATATAAATAAACTGAATTGAATTGCCATTGAGGGCACCCAGGGGAGCAGCTGGCAGGGTTTAAGTGCCAGGCTAAAGGGCACAAAGTGGGGCAAATGAGGGTGGAGAGACAGGTGCGGGTGCTTCACCTTTCCCACCCACATTTTGATATGACGTTCAGGGGATTCAACTGAACATCTTTGAACAAAAATGCAGTGTGTCAGAGTTCAATCTGATGGCAAACATAATCAAAGATCCATGTTGATCGTTTTCCTGGTAGAGTAAACAGAGGCAGAAGTTAATTGATAAATTTTAATCCAAGTTAAGGATGCATGATATATCGGCATTAACATCAGTATCAGCTTATGTTGGTCATTTTTTAGATTATCGTATCAGTCTGATAACTAAAACTGGGCTGATATTAATGTCCAATATCAATTTCCCACTTTTTAACTTTGTGTTTCTGTCTTGGGAGGGGGTACGGTTGGTCGAGTGGTCTCTGTTTGATCAGGATAGTGTTAGTGACGCTGCTCAGCCAGGAAGAACAGAAGTGGAGCCATGTCAGAGGTCTGGTTGTTTTTTTATGGTATTGAAAAAAGACACAAGTGTGTTTGTGTGTATAAATAATTTGTGTTTGTGTAATATCAGTAAATATTTGGTTATGAGCCATAACACCAATAATAATATTGGATATCGATATTAGTTTAAATTTTCATGTCGGTGCATCCCTAATCCAAGTTGTAGGTAAATGAAGCTTTAAAAAGTTTCCTCTAAAGGGTTTCCCAACTCTCAGAGATAGAGTCAGTTAGCATTTCTTCATTTTCTCTCCTCTCCAGCTTTAACCATTAGTTGGTTAGTTATTTAAAAGATGGGGAAAGTCCTTTATTTACATAAAAGCTAAATCAGAAAATTATTCTATCTTCAAAAAAATTTGTTAAATTTGACAATTTTAGTTTTTACAACATATAAATTTTTTTTAATCTAATGTTAAGGTGGAGCAATGTGTAAGTATTTGTCTGCACCATAAACGGGCAATATCATGTAAAATCAACATTTTTGAGTTTTATATCATGTTATAATGTTCTCCTCTCATCAAAAACATGTTCAGAGTCTTGCTTTGACTCATTCATGCATGTTTGAGAAATCCTGGGCTGTTCTGAGGCAGTCAAGCAGGAGAGCAAAAACGACCAGTCGGGTCTAGAACCGCCTTTTGGTAACATCTCCTTCCCTGGGCTGGGTCTCTGAACTGAGCCTCCGCATCACAGAGCACACCTCCCCACCCCCGCCCCGCGACTCCTGCAGGCTATCGGCAGTAACAACTAGTAAACATCTGGTGAAAACCATGTCTGCTGAGCTCCAATACTAACCACTTCTCCCTCCAGTCCTTAAGGAAATGTATTTTCAGATGCCAAGTAAACTACGCCAAACTTTCGCATATATTTGGTTAATTTGTTAGCATTACAGTATGTACACAACTAAGAGAGGCTTCCAGTAGATTGTTTTAATTCCATCATCAACGTAGATGTTTTTAAACTTTTCATAAGTTTGCACAAGTTGTCTAAAACAATGTTATAGTGTGACAGGGCCTTTAGCAAGACAAGAGAAGGTGAAGGAATATATGCCCCAAGGGATAAAAATACATTTGCCTTAACCTACTTTTTTAAATTCCATCTTTAGTGTATACATCTTCCATTTTGGACAAAAAGTTCATAAGTTGGTGGTGTGACAGGGCCTTAACAATGAACAGATGACCCTTATTGTATCATAACAACCCTTTCAGCAAATAATAGTTTTACATCAAGTTTTTCAGATACTGAGCTATAATTAGTGTGGTAGAAACTGAGCATCAATCCTAAATGCCTGTTGGCAAAAACCAAACCAAGTTAGTATAGGCAGTATCTAGAACAAATATCCTTTAAGAGTCAAATCAATTAATTTCACAAAAACTTCTATAACTTAGTGAACTTTACAGATATTTAGCTAGGATTTCCTGAGGTTGTAGAGCTGAGAGTCATTTACGGCACACATTGCAATTGCTAACAGATCAAATGACATCATAATAAATGAATTAATAAAAATCACAAAAATTGCACATCATGTTATTTTTAAGGTTAGACCAAAATGACTACACCTATCATTTCTGACCACAGGATGACTTTAGTCTAAAACTCTGAACTGAAAGATGGTGGGTGATACACATTGCTTCCAGGAAAGCATGGTCTTAATTACTGCTGACAATTATGCTATGTTATAAATTTAAACACAGCTCGGCAAAATCCAATCATATCCAAATGTCTGTGTCTTGTTGATATTTTATGGTTTATTACTTATGGTTGATCACATGCTGGTAGTATCAAACCCCTGTGAATTAAAGCCACATTAACGTGCTGTAGGATCCTTACCTTTGACTGAGAGATTGGGCAGAATGAAGGTTTTTACAACTTCCTCGGGAGACAGAAAGTTTTGTCTCTTGCCTCTTTCAGATACAACGTCAGATGTCATCAGCAGACCCAGAAACCTGAGAAGCTGTTCTTTTTCATTGACAGACAGGGATTTGTTCCTGGTCGTCTCCTGTAAACACCTGCAGAACAGACTACTACCACCAACATCATCTTCTTCACTTTCTTCTTTATCCTTTCCTCTCCACTGTCCTTGGAGTCCAGGCAGCTGCTGCAGGATTGTGGCCATTAGACAGAACGCTCCCTTATTGAAAACAGCTGAGTAACAGCAGGACTTTAACGCTGCCTCTGGGTTTTGGAAGGCTACTCTTGATACCAAACAGACTGCAGTGCTCAGGTTACCCTGTGACGTCGCTACAGAGGCTCTTTTCCCTTCCTGAATGATGCAGTTGAAGACCATGTTGAGCTCCTGTTGGAAGCCGTCTGTCACAGAAAGGGGGACGGAGCAGCTGAAGAACCCCCTGCTGGATAATCTCAGCATGGCAGCCAACACTTTGTTCTTGTCTTCTAAAGACAGAGCAGAGAAAATGTCTGCAGTGATTTTCATCACTTTCCTGCACTCGCTAAAGTTTAGGCTCTCAGTCTTTAGCTGAGTCATGAGGGCGGAGGAGAGGCTGATGAGGGTGGTGGGCTGCCTGAAGGCTGCTTGGTTTTTCTCCAGGCAGTCCATCCAGCACTTGTTCGAATAAGCCCAGGAGGCCTGGCTGACAAACAGCTCAACAAAGCTCTCATAGCCCTCTAGGCAGTGACTGATGATAGTAGTAGTGACCTGAAGCTGCACTTCAGGAGAGATATTTTTAGCAGGGAAATCCAGAGACTTAAGAAAACTTTTGAGTGTGTTCTTATCAATGATAGCTTCAGGAACTTTGTCCAGAGCTGTCAGAACGCTCTGGACACTACGTTGCAGCCGGAATGTGGGGTAAGAAGGATCGGAGCCACTTTGGACTCTGAAGAGTCCTTTTTCTTGCCAAAACTGTGCGAGTTCAGAAACAATCTTCAGGGCTTCACTAAGCTTTGTCCTCCTGGGTTTAAAATTAGAAGGTGAATGGGAAGCACGGAGGTCTCTAAGAGTCTCTTGAATAAGTTCAGGGCTCAGAGTCTCATTATTACTTTTGGTGGTGCTGGCTTTACATACGATGTGCAACTTCTCCTCTACTGGAAGAACAACTTCCTGCTCTATTAGGAAGGATGTGAGAAGAGCATCCAGGCAAACAGACATGGACAGAAAGCACAGGTCTGTGGAGGAGACGTGATCTGCCAGTTCTTTAAGGGCATGAAGGAGAATATGCAGAACCTCAGTGTTAGCCGAAGATGCTGGTGAATCAGACATGTCCATCTTTAACCTTTTAGCAGCCTGAGGGGAAAGTTGAGGAGAACTCGCAGAGAGACGAGCAAACTGGTTGGCAAACATTATCTCTATGCTTCCTTCTTTCCTCGAGTCTTCTTCTCTGCCTTTCCATAGTTCCCGCCACACATCCAGAAGAAAGAGGACATCGTCTTCCCCTATGGGATCAGTTCTCAGATGCTCAGCCAGTCGTTCCAGCTCTGTGCAGATTTGAGATTGAGGAAGACAAAGGAGAAAACTGGCAAAAACATTTGCAGCAGAAGTTGACTTCACCAACTCCAGCAGGACAACATGGTTTAACTCAGGCAGGCTGTTCTGGAGGGAGAAGAACGGATTCTCCATCCATGCCTTCTCAACATCCTCCTCAGCCTCTTTGCTCAATAACTTTAACCATACAACACAAACAATCCTCTTTTTCCAGGCTAGAGCTGAAAGGCTGGGCTGATCCCCAGGTTCATCAATGGCACAGATTTCTCTGAGGGCCTGCAGGACCAGGTCCTTCACACGGCTCCAGTCTGCCTTTTGAATCATGGACAGGGCGAAGGGGAGAGACAGTTTATCTGCTCGGAGGAACGCCCCCTGAAGTACTGCTAAATCTGAAAACAGAGCAACAGTCATTGTAAACTTTAAACTCAACAAGGCTGAATTACCAATATCAAATATGTTCAGGTTATTTCTTTAATATTTCTTTCTTATCTGACCAAGGTCTGGTAGACTGCTGCCTGCAATGAAAACTCAGGATTGCCCCAATATGTAAAACATTGTATTTCTGTGTACTAGATACTGACTTGAATGTCCTTTTTGAAAACTGATTCAATGGAATCATTTAAAAAAAAAATAAACGTTTTTCAAAAATGTAGTTATAATTCCTAATAGCATTTAAACAATTTAGCCTATATTAATAAAACAAACTTTAAACGTCATAATCCCAGAATTGTTGTAAAAAAAATATACTCTGACTTTGAATAACAGAGCATAAAAAAGAACATCTTGAAGAGTAAAAATGTTTTTACCTTTGTTCATAATCAGTGCCAAAGCTTCAGACATGAGTGCAGAGTGAAGTAAAAGCAGCTAAATGTTTTACTCTGTATCAGTAGGAACTACTACAAACAGTACTACTTAACCATGAACGAACTGCAGCAAAGCTTACATGAGTAAATGCAGCCGCCTTGTCAGAATGTGACGTCAAATACAGGCGACACACTGAGAAACTTGTTCTTGTTCTCCTCACAGCGACGCCCCTGGACACATTCAGTACTGCAATTTCGTTGTACAAATACTTCTGTTTGTTTTTCTACTAAAAAAAGATTTAATAAACTTTAATAAACCGTGTATTGTTCGTTTATTTATTATTATTGATTTTTCTATGACGACGCATTAGGACAATTTTGCAGATAAAAAGAAGGAGCAAACCTTCGCCAAAATAAATTTTGCGATTAATTTCATAAATTTTTAAGAACAAAAAAAAAAAAAAACTTATCTGAGCTCCAAAATCGTAAATCTGCGAGAGAGAAAAAAGACTCATTTAGGACATTTTCGAGAAAAAAAAAACAAAACAGGAAATTCTATGTAGAAAAGTCGTAAATTTGCAAGAAAACAGTCAGAAATTTCCATTATTAAAGGCTGACATACTCGATATTTAAACAAAATATTTCTGACATTGTAATGTCAGAAATTTACAAGAAAAAACACTCGTAAAATTTATGAGAAGAAAAAAACCGAAATCACCTTGAGCATTTTTAAACCGCTATAGTTTAAAAACTAAAACACGTAGAGACTTCAAACCTGGACTAGATTATTATACACTGATTGAAGAATATTTAAAACCAATTGTGTATTTGTGAAATGCCTAATGTGAAACTTCAGTTTAGGTCGATTTCAGCACTTTTTAATGTATTTTATGAACAAACTGAGCATGGCCAGATAGAGAATGAGAGTGATTGAAGCAATAGATGCATTAAAAATAATAAGAGAAAAATAATTTTTCAAAACTCTATAGCCACGTACCGTCAATTTCCCGAACTTGTGGTGAGTGACACGTCCTGTGTCTGTAACCGGATATTTCAAAATAAAGCCTATGAATCATTTGAATATATCTTTTTTTTTTCTGTAAGCACTTTATGATGTTCGTGTCTGCGATAGGTGCTACGTAAAAAAATTTCCTTACTTTATATCTTAATGCAATCTCGGATTCAAACAACCAGAAGGCTGTAAAAACAAAAACTATGTACAAGCTTATTCTGTAACTATCATTTCTGTTTTTATTTTATTTTTTTCCTTTTTTCCTCTCTTGTTTTATAGTACCGCCTTTGTTCTTGATCTGTTTTTGGGAATATTTTGTAAAATATGAAAAATTTGTTAAAAAAAAAAAATCCTTAATTATTGCTTGAAATCGTAACGCGCCAGAGTTCATGCCATGATGACTTTCGGGTGCACAGAACTTGTCTTTGCCCTCTTTCTAATTTGGTTTTAATAGAGCAATCTTAAAATAAATAAAAACTTTATTTTGAAACAGAAAAACGAAAGAACGAAACATACGAGACGGGTATTGCTGCAGCCTGAAACATACGCGAAGCCTTACACAAACCTGAAAATAACAACTATACAATAACAACACATTTAAGTAACGCACAGTTAGTGAAGTTATTTGCATGCATTCACAATTGTCTGAAACATATGTAAAGTTTTATTGTGACTCAGTCGTCATGTGATACGAACTACAGGCTCCTGTGAAATGAAAGCGAAAGCTTCCTGAGTCATTCACCGTGCTGCCGAACCAACAAGAAGAACCAAAGTACTAATGAATAATCACCATGAGTCGACTGTTGGGAAATTTGGCTTACTTTTTTATTTTAGCAGGTAAGTTCGAATTGTCATTACTGCAGAAACTGGAGATTCTGGAGAGTTAGTTTGTGTTTAGTCAGCAGCAAAACTGGAACCCCCCCCCGCCACACACACACTCTCAAAAACCTCAAGCTTTGCTGTAGTAAATATAAATTCTCTGCGTGTGTTCTCAGGTGTGCACTGTGTCCAACAAATGCAGTGGCTGCCCTGTCAGTTCACTGATGAACAGGTGACCAAGAACCAGGAAGGACATTTTGACACTCAGCTCATCCACAGACAGGCTATGCTGCAGTTTGGTCAAAAAGGAGACGCTCCTCTTAATCCCCACACCATCACCTTCCTGATCACTGGTAAGCTAATGAGATCTGAGCGTCAGGATGGTAGCACTGAAAATGATTAAAGTCTATTACTTCTAATTTGGCTTTAGGATCCAAGCTAGACCTTCGACGATATGTGGAGCAGGTAGAAGCCGAGCAGTTGGAGTGTGAGCTGCGTAGATACAGCACAGAGGGCATCCATGTCCACTGGCCTAGTCAGGAGGCCAAGGAGTACAACCACTGGTTCACATGCACTCTCAAGCACAATCAGGGGCTTTTCACCGTCACTGGCTTTCTCAGACATCCATCTGATCATTCTCCACCAGGACAGCAGGACTTCCGCCGCTGGCCTGCTATCTCTGATACAGAGACGCTCACTACAACAGGTAAACTCAGTCATAAATAGTTTAACAAAAATCCATACTTTAATTCTAGGGGTTAACAGATCAGAACATAACAAAAATGATCTTGGGCCTCATGTATAAATGGTGCAATTACATTATTTATTGTACACTCAGTTCAGATATGGTACATGGCCTGCACTTGTATAGCACTCTATCACTCCAAAACACGTCACACTACAATCATATCACTGATGGTGGTAAGTACATTGTAGCTACAGCTGCCCTGGGCCAGAAAGACAGACGTGAGACTGCCATTCAATCAATGCCACCGAGCCCTCTGACCACCAGCCATTGAAGATATTTTAGGGACTACTTTGCTCTTTGCGTTTATATCCACCCATCTGACTGCATGTAGCTGTATTAATTGTTAATCATTTGTCTGGTGTGAACAATAATTATTTTCACATCAATAACAGTTTCTCAGTATCACCAATGGAACCAGAACCACAGAGACGTTCGTACGCCACCCATGACCTTGGCGTTGGGCTGCACGTGCTGTATTTCCACTCTCATTTCATTCTTGATACAGCTGAAGATTTATATGAAAATGTGCATATGCACCATTGATATACAAGGCCCCTGATCATTTTTTATGTTTTTATTAGTAAAATCCTAGAACTGAAAGAGGATGGACTTTTTCCAATGATTAGCAATGGCTTAAATTGAGCTCAGATACACAACACAACAACCCTGGCACTATTTATTAAAGGTAAGCCTGTCGGTATGTCTGAATGTGTTTCTTCATGCTTCTGTCGTTGCCCTATCTGTTTCCACAGTTGCCATGGTAATTAAAACACAACGGCCATCAGTGAAAGCCAGCCTGGGGTCACAGCAAAAGCTCCACTGTCAGTTTAACATTGACCACCGAGGAGCAAACGTCACTGTGGAGTGGCACCAGCAACAGCGTGGAGAGAGGAACAAACTCTTCAGCCACACCAGTCGTACCAAACAGGTCCAGGGCTCGGGTGTTGAGCTGAAGGCCCTCGCAGGAGGAGATGCTTCCTATAGTCTTCCCTTCACAAAGATGAAAAGTGAAGGAACCTACATCTGTTCTGTGCTTGTGAATCCACTGTTTGGGAGTGTGGACATAAACCTGCACATTGAAGGTGAGGATGGGGGGGGGGGGGGGTATTCTGTGGAGAGAAGAGGAATAAAATCAGAAGTAAAACAGAATCTATGCTAATGAATGAGAGGAAGATGGCTGGATCAGTGAAGCTGACAGGAGTAGAGGAGATGAAGGTAGATGAGTTTTAAGTACGTGGGGTCAACCATCAAGGTAATTGTCGAAGAAGAGAGTGCAGCAGGCTATGGACCAAAACTAGCATAATTAAAAATAAAAAAGCATCTTTATACACACACACACACACACATATATATACATGGAATAAATAAATATTCTTAAAATGCACCAAATGATTTATTTTTTAATTTTATTAATTCATTCATTAAAACAAAAGAAAATCTGCTTACATTATTCACGTGGTTGCTAATATTCAGATAACTAGACACCTACTGTAGTGCTAATCCTCTAATGCCGTATTTGTTCAACTTTTCAATAAATATTCATTTCTTTCCATGAATTGAACTGACCTGGTTACAAATAATTTTTCTACAATTTTTGACAACTGTGGCAACAAAGATATTGGTCTGTAATTTGTAAACACAAGTTTGTAAATTGTCACTATTTATAAATAGTGAAACCCACATTTAAAATTTCACTCACCAGGCACAGATTTGGGGTTTTAGTCAATATTGCTGGAAGCTGTGTGACCCACAAGGGTCTGGACAACCCACCTGTCTTAGCTCAGATAGCACTCTAGATCTGGATGAATATCCATGGGATTTTTGTCAAAAAAAATAAAAATAACAAAAATTCTCTTTGGTGGGTTTTTGCAGCCACGTTAGTTTACGATCTTCCATCGTCGGCATAAAATGCAGTTTGTAGGGCGCTTGGCATGATGCCTTTACTACATCTTGTTCCAGGCAAAATGTTTCTAAAGCCTATCTCAGATTTCTCCAATTGTTGTGGCAGCCGACAAAAACACAAGTTGAACCCAAACTCATGATTGAACGCCGCCAGTTAAAGCAAAAATAAACTGGTTTTGTTATCATAACTCTCTGAATAAATGAATCTCTGGTTTTCACTTTACGTACTGGAAATATGAACCCAGTGGGCGGGACTAATGGTCTGTCATGGCAGCCTATACGCTTTTACAGAAACCTGTGGAGAGAGGCGTAAGGAAGCATCCTTACCAAATGTTTGAACCAACTCACCTGAAGATTTGAAACCATTTGGGTTTGAAATCAAAAATCACCATGATTCAATTTTTTTCCCAACTACAATCCATTCCTAAATGATGTTTCTTCACTGTCCTTTTACTTTTTAATAATACACTGAACTATTCTCAATCTGATTTGAATAGTTTTAGCAGTCTCCTATGATGATTTTTCTACTAGGCGCATCATAATTTAACACTTCTGAAACTGATTAGTTCTTGATTTATTTTAATTCTTTTAGTTCAGTACTTTTGCTCACCTAAAAATCTGTGTTGGTGGTGCTCCATTACAAATAATACTGTCTTCTAAAGTTCTGTATCTGATCCCAGTGTAAACACCTGGAAACAAATGTTGCTCTCGTTTCAAAATTATCTTTTGATGTCAAACCCAAATGTTTTCATTTGACTGTGGAAGTGAAGGTAATTGCCTCATTGTTCTAATACTTTTAGAGGGAAGTGTATTTCATGAACCATTGGATGGAATTTGATGAAACCTTTCATTGGATATACTTCCACAACTGATTTATATCTGAAGTCACCCTGATTCAATTTAAGGCTGATCCCCAACACATTATCTGAGTACTAGTGCAAAATCTTTATTTTACTTTTGCTATTAACTATTTGGAGTCAATTCTGTCTGTTAGCAAAATATCATATAAGCCACTGAACAGATTTTAGTGAAACTTCAGGAAGTATTTTTTTGGCTGTACATCTGAATCTAAATAGGTTTTGGAGCCAACCCAGTTCAAATAGCCTCTAATCTAATTTTAGAAAACACAAAAATGGACATGTTTCATGTATTCTGAAATTTCACTTAATTGTATGTATTGTACTAACTGAGAGTCATTCACAACACATACTGAGTGTAAGAATTCACATATTTCCAAGGTTTGATCAAAACTGTTTTTCCCAAACACAAAATGATCTGTTGTGAAAGGCAGTGGGTGCTATGCATTCTTTCAAGGATTGCTAAATCTTTAATTTATATTTGTGTTTACAGCAAAAGTTAATATTTCTATTTGTCCCTTCTCCACTCAGAGCCTCCGCGTGTCTCCCTGAACGTGGGACCCACCCTTGTCCTGCAGGCGGAGAGCGAGCACAAAGTTATCTGTGAGGCAGAGAACTACTATCCTCTGGATGTGGACATTGTGTGGTATGAGCAGGACCCGAACACATCGGGTCAGCGTGTTGGTCTTCCTCTCCCCAAAGTGCTGCCAAACATCCTGCTTTCCAGCCACAAACACAACCAAGACATGACATACTCGGTGTCAGCCTTCTTCTACCTAACGGCTTCCACCAGGCATTCTGACAGAGAATATATTTGCAGCGTTTCCCATCAGTCTCTCAGGATGCCCATCAAAAAACGCTTCATTCTAAAAGTTGAAGGTGAGAGCAGTGTTCTTCTGCAGTACTGCAAAATACCAGATGGGAGCAGAGGTTCATGTCACTCATCTGTGCTTATTTTTGTTTTTGTGCAGAACCATTAAGCTGGATGTTTATCCTTATTGTTAGCTTCATAATACTCGTGCTGTTGGCTGTTCTGGTTATGATGCTGCCCTATCTGAATTCAGGTGAGTAAGCTCAGTCACAACAAATGTAGAGGCTGATACAAATAATGAAAGGCCCAGGGGTCGGATTTATAAAGCTTGCGTACGCACAAAACAAGCCCAGAAACTTGAGTACGCCACTTTTCACGCAAAGGTTGTGATTTATAAAATCCAAACTTGGCGTGAAAATGTGCGGTCCCTCATGCCAGCTCTGACCCGTGCTACGCTCATTTTGGAGACAGGAAGCTGGAGACACAGGAGGTGAAGTGAGGAATTATAACCACACTGCATCATGATCACTCTCAGATATTTAATTTCACTTCATAATCAAACTTAGATTTTAGATCATCTTTATCAGAAGCTTTGTTAACAGTATTATTTATGCTTCTGTTGGTGAGCCAGAAGGACCTTTTAAATAAAAAAGACCAACTTAAATCTAAAAGTTCATGCAGCTCCATCCATCTCTCTCCTGGCTCGCCCTCCTCCTCAGACGACCCCCACAGACCCCTTCAACAAGAGAAATATGATAAATTTCAACATGAATCACCACAGCAATGTAGTTTACTTTATAAAGTCCGTATTCCTTACGTGCGTGGGGGGGGGGGGATCAGCCGCAGATAACGCTGGAGTGTAAAGCAGGAGGGAACGTGGTGAACTTAGGGGAAAAACGGGGCAATGGTTGGGTTATTTAATTTTATTTA
Organism: Cynodonichthys magdalenae; assembly: GCA_031762555.1. NCBI lineage: Eukaryota > Metazoa > Chordata > Actinopteri > Cyprinodontiformes > Rivulidae > Cynodonichthys > Cynodonichthys magdalenae. The sequence goes on from JARVJO010000330.1 coordinate 636,117, forward strand.
TTGTTTTATTGTCCTACAGGCTCAGAGAAAAATAAATTTAAAGCTGAGTTTTTGAAAAGATCCATGAGATTGTTCTAAACATCTGTATATCTACAAAATGAGGGAAAACCTGTGTAAATTACAGACATTCTGTTGATGTGAGCAGTCATCAGCACCTGCCCTCCTCCAGACGCAGGACGGAGCGCGTGTCTGAAGGCGGATTTACAATAAATGCATCTCCACTGCACTGCGGTGTGCAGTTCGCAGCTGTTCGTTTGCACCCCAATTTATACAGCGTCCGCTCAGCTCCAGTGAGACACAGAGGAGGGAGCGCGTGCAGGATTGGGGATCGGGCGATAAATCCAGTGATAAATGAGGTAGTCAGAGCAAAAATTTGTTAATTCTGTTAAAGTCGAACTCCAAACACAGCTGAAAACATATATATAAAGGCTTTTGATATATTTGGTTTAAACTGTATCGCTGTCGTCTTTTTGAAACTTCTGATTTCAAAATAAAATAATGTGTATTGGGTGTTCACATATGCTTCAGGCTACATGTTGCCATCTGCTTCCCAAACAGAACGATACATTCTGACAGCGTTTGTGTAGAAATATATCCATATATTTATTAATATAGCTGGGATTTCGGCAAAATAAGTCTGCCTGTGGTGACTTATTCTGAAAATACGGATGTT
>JARVJO010000330.1:653611-663754 GCA_031762555.1 Cynodonichthys magdalenae
CTGCTTTTTTTCTACAAAATTAAACAACTAAATGAACATCCTCCGAGGCCGGTGATTCCATAATTTTTGCCAGGGGTTGTAGGCTCTCTGAGATGTCCTCATTAGATGAAACTAAAGTGTCCTGCAGCGTGCATATTTGTTTGAAAGTTTAATATTAGATCATGCTTCTCTGTAAGGGATGCAGCCTTCCAGTTAGGACATGTCTAACAAATAAAACTTTGTCCAAATGAGCACTGCCTGCTCGTCTGGGGTTGGACAGGTTCTGCCTCTTGGATCTGTCTCATTCTTGTTCTGCTTTACATTTTTTAAATACATTGGTAGAACTTAACCTGTTAGCCATGTAGTTTTGTTACTACATTGAATAGTTCACAATCAGCTAAATTTATTAACTAAAGAAGCCTCAACAAAAATCAGCATCACAATGACCCCCCCCCCCAAAAAAAAGAAAAAAAATTATTTAGGTAAAGGCCCTGTCACACTATAATGGTTATAACTTTTGCCAACTTATGAAAATTTTAAAAACATCTACGTTGAAGATGGAATTAAACAAATCAACTGGAAGCGTCTATTAGGCGTGTACATACTGTAATGCTAGCAAATAGATCAAATATATACCCTTTATTAGTAATTTAGACATTAAAAAATGTTCATAGGTTGGCACAAGTTGTCTAAAATGACCTTAAGAAAGCTTCGGTTTTAAAGTATGACATGACAAAAAAAAAAAGACAGTACGAGGCACCCAAAGGACGTTCACTACATGTTAGACCCTCCATTTTCAACATTTTGAATATAGAAACAGAAAATTAAATTACACATTGATCTAAATGTAGTGTGGAGGTTTGTCATATACCTGAGTGTTAACATTACGTGTCATCCTGTTGTACTCCTCATTTGCAAGTTTTGCTTTGATCTTCCCGAGACGAGCCACAAGCTCAGGATTCTGTGGAAGATAAAGTCCATCACAACGACACAAAACATCACTTTGTGGACAGTTTTGAAGCTAAATCTTAAAATAATAAATGAAAAACTAACATTTGTCTAGCAACATACAGACACAATATAAATTTGAAAATGTTGTCCTTGATCATTTTTCTAGAACTGACGTGTTTAAAGGTGTACATTTCAAGTAATTAAGGGCTTGCATTCATTATAAGAATTCATTCTTATAATGAATGCAAAGTTTTAGACCAAGTTCATCTGGTGCTGATAATCCACAAAATTGTAACTGTTGTGTTGAAATCTTGGAAATAACTTTATGAACAATTTCGTATATTATAATGAGATGTCCTGTTCTGAGTACATGTGAATGATTTCAACTAGCTACTACCACATCAGATTTCAGCTTAATATAGCCATTTTTGCATTTTTGTTCATGGCAATTAGCTGTATCAGTCACCTTCAATTAGTCTAACTCCAAATGTAATAATTTCTAGATGTATATCCAGTGGGAATTCTCTATATGCTTTATTAAAGATTATCAGACAAACATGGCTCTCTGCAACACATATGTTAAAGTTTAAAGCAAAGATCTTGTGCTTGCAGTAGTATTTACATGCAGTTTTAAATGTATAGCTAATGATTGTTTTCTGAAAGTTTTCTGAAAATTAGTCTAGTGGGTCCTGATGTCTAAACAAAGATTTTCTGCAATCTGTTAGTGCTCAGAATAGGAGGTGGGGCGGAGTATCAGCTACTTTTGACCAAGCTACAGTCTGCTTTCTTTGTTTACTATGGCCAGTTAAGTGTGACTGTCATCTTACTGTATTTGGGATGATTTCAAAATGCAATGGGGTAAATGTAGGTGTACAATCAGTGATTACTTTATGCAAGTTTCTGTACAATCCATCTTGTTGTTCGTGTGATATTTTGGTTAAAAACATGTGTACACGAAACCATTATTGTCCACCTTTATGTGGCGAATGATGTAAACAATGGCGGGCACAGCCAACCAAAATATTAGCTTCACTAACATCTAAACCAATACCACCGCTGGATAAAAAGTACAAGGACTGAACTTACTCTTGGGGGCTTCACAACCTCAGGCAGGTGCAGTGAACTATCCTCCAGAAGCTCGTGCAGGTAGAAAATATAACCTGGATAATACAAGGTAAAAGAAAAAGCTACTCTGTAAGGTAACGAGACATATTTGTGTGAATGCTGAACAAGCACATTGTTGTTTTCTCTACATGTGTGTGTTTGGCATCCAGCTATTTCTGCATACTGTGTACTATTTTAATCATTCAACTTGTTCAGGAGATGGGTGATGTGACTTTTATTTTATTTTTTATCTTTTATTGTTTCAAACGATTTAACTTCGACTATAACAAAAAATGCTAACATTTCTAGCAATAATACCTCTTCAAATTATTCAAAAACATTGTTTACTTAAATCTGCTTCCATTTACTTCTAATACTACTGTTAATTCCACTTCTTCTGGTACCAATTCTGCTAATGCTAAATTAACTAACATTAATTACTTTATCACTAATAATGTTAGTTCTACAAATGCAATTGCCATTTAACTTTTGCTTCTGCTAATCCTAAAGACTTTTACGTTTTTAATCTTTTGTTACTTTTAAATGTACAGCTACCATTTGCTAACGATTTTTCCCTTTTAGCTAGTATTGTAATTTTTTAATTAGTGGGTTGCTACTTTTAGCTAGCTTGTTGTTACATTTAGCTGTATTTTGATGTTTTAGCTTTTGGTTAGCAGTGTGCTACAGTTAGCTTTTAGCTAGCATTATTTTAAAATTTAACTTTTGTCTCTGTTTCACCTTTCATTCAGAACTCAGCATTCACAGTGCATTTTCACATAAATGTACTTGTACTTCTTTCATAAAGTATTTGCTGAGGTGGGTAGAGTACCCCAAAAAATTTACTTAAGTATGAGTAGCACTACTTCAACATATCTTTACTCAAGTAAAAGTAAAAAGTAGCCACCAAGAAGTGACAGTGTAAGTAAAGAGTAAAAAAGTAAAGTAAGAGTAAACAAGTATTTGGTAAAAACGCAACTCAAGTACTGAGTAACTGATCAAGACATCAATCATTTAATAATAAAAATATATCAACAGACAAACCAAAATATACAGCTATGTAGAAATTTTGCTATTTTAAAGATCAAAATGAAAATAATTCATAGAAATTACATAATTACAAAATAACAAATTCAAGAAAAAGAAACATTTTTTCAAATCCATTTCTTTCAATATAAAATTTACCTAACAAAAACTGCAGGTGTGTGGGTGAACGGGTTTTTTGTGACAAATGAGGGCTATTTTAAGACAAAACACCTACATGTGGGGATTGATGGTGCATATGGGGACCTAAGCAGAGTCCCTGTTTGGTTTAAAAGCCATTGGTGGGCTGGGGGTTCGGTTTAGGACCGAGCTGTGAATTGAGTTTAGGTTACGTTTAGGGTCAGGTATCTATCTGTAAGGTTAGTTTTAGAGTAGGAGGTCAGGATTAGGCTGTAGAAATTAATGTATAGGTCCCAATATGTATAGGTGGACACAGCTGTGTGTGTGTGTGTGTGTGTCTGTGTATATTTTGGTGAAAACAAGCGTCTTTCAGTAAAGTTGTGAGTAGAATATCCAGAATTTTTTTCTCAGTAGGAGTAGCAATACTTCATAATAAATTACTCAAGTAAAAGTAAAAAGTATAGCATAGTAAATGTAAATGTTTTTCAAAAAGTTACTCAAGTAAATGTAACTGAATAAATGTAACTAGTTACTACCCAACTCTGAGTATTTGTATTACTAAATAATGTTATTGACATAAGGTGAAATAGTAACGTATTGATTAAGGAAATTGTTGTTTGATGGCTCCTGACCTGAACACTTGTTTGTCCTTTTAAATCCAAATTAGATCATTTTTAATTAAATCAATTTATAAGTGAAGACGTTTATACATTAAAAATTATGAACTGCGTGGATTGAGCTCACCTTTGTCCTCAATGTGTTTTTTAAGTTTTCTTGCCGTACTGAAGGACAACAGTGTTGGTTGTGGATTCTCTAAAATCCCTTGCACTTCTTCTTTTAATCCTTGCGGCAGAGATGCGCCCTGGTTCTCCAGCAACTCTGTCACGCGATTTCTGAATTTATCCCCGACAACAAACGACGATGCCATGATGATTTTTGATTTAGCCAATCAATTATGTAACTAACTATAAGCGATATAACTGACCAAAAACACCTTTATGTCAAGTCAATCCACACTACCAGCTGAAAATAACAAACACTGTAATGTAGGCGGCCATATTGTTTGTCTTGTGACACGCTGTCCCACGTGACCAATTCAAGATAATGTTAAAAAAAAACTAAATCGTATTTGTAGTCTTAAAAGTAATACAATTTTAATTTTCACACCTTATGTAGAAAAAAATACGTATTTAATATTTAGAATATATGTTGCCTCTGTCTTTAGCACTTTTGGTGCATTCAATGTAACCTCGGAAACTGCAATCTCCTCCTTTTCTAAATTTACGCATTGTTTCAGGAGCCTGTCGTACCGAAGCTGGCGTGTGAGTGCAATACATTAACAATTACATGCCACTTTTGGTTGTAAGCAATTTATCAAAATCAGTAAGGTACGACGAGGTTTGAGAAGAAACGTGTAAATACCCCTGGAAAGCAAGAGTACTTTAGAAGTTGACCTACGTTGTTCCTATTGTACCGAGATTCTCTGAAGGCACCATCAGTACTCTAGCGTGAGCGTAAACGTGCAGCAGTGTAGGTAGGAGAAACGATGGCGGCCTGTGCCCTACGACGAGGCTTGTTGAGTAGCGTTAGCAAATATAGCAGGAAACACACTCACAGGATATTGAGTGTCAGTGACACCAACAGCGGGTTTGAGGCATACAAACCACGGTTACAGTGCCGAGCCTGCGGGCTGCTCAGCGGGGCTCAGCAGAGGAGGTTTATGTCGTCACGGTAAGATTGTAGACAGCGTACTTTCTGCTAAAGCTAATATGCTAAAGTCAGGACGGTAAGCCTTTCGAGATGGCACTGTAACTATAATACTTTGGCTCCCTGTCAAAGTATGCAGCTCAAGTTAAGTCGGTGGCCTTATCATGGTGTATTTTCTCCGGCTGGCATTTCTCAGGGGAACATAAAGTTTGCAGTCGTCGTGTACCTTCGCTAACTTGTCTTTGTTAAGGAACAGCTTAACTGCGTAAATTCCTCCCAACCTGCTGAGACACATTAATATGCGTTAGGTTATACACCCACTGTACAGAATTATCCGCTTTAATGACGTATAATTTAATATTGGTTTTCTAAGAGTTATATGTAACACAAATTATTTCCAACGAAAGAGTTCGTAAATAACTTTACAAGAAAAATAGGTAAACTTTGTTTTCTAAAACTCAAAAGTTTGGTATAATGTCTAGAGTTTGTATTAGTTAATGGAAACTTTCTCACCGAAATTGATGAAATTTCTACATTTATTTAAGAAAAAAGATATTACGCCTATGTTGTGACAATTGTATATTGTCACAAAATTTCCAGCTAACAGACATTAATGTTAAAAATGCTATAGTTTTTCTGTGATTAGAAAAATACTAATTGGCAATAAAATGTATTGGTGGTCAGCATTGTGTCCTCATAGCAAGAGGTTCCTGGGTTCAGTCCCTAGATTGACAGATGTTCTCCTTGTGCTTGTGTGAGTTTTCTCTGGGTACTCTGGTTTCCTCCCATAGTCCAAAAACATGTATGTTAGACTGCCTTCAGGCCCAGGCCCCCTGAGCATGAAACACCTGTGATGTCAAAAGGATTTGCCTGGTTAAATAAAGTTAAATTAAAACAAAGTCTGCACCTAACAATTATTTTGATAATCAATTACTTTTTTTTAATGGATTAGTTGATTAGTCATTGTTATTTCTGTCACAAGGTTCCTGTGACCACTGCACATCTCATCACAATCAAAAAATACCTGTAAGGTATTAAATACCTTTAATAGCTCAATCACATGTATTTCTAACATTAATGTACCTTATTATTATTAAAACATTTAAATACAAATTAAACTGCAAGTAGTCTTTTAAACAAACAACTAATGTACAAATAACTCAAAACAGCTGCCTCTCTCCAGCATGAGGGGCTGTTAACCTGCCCTGCAAGGTGTAGATGTAGCTTTGAGTCCAAAATAAACTAAAGAATAACTTTGGTTATGAGTGCATTCACACCAGCCATGTTAGTCCGCTTTAATTGAAATCTAGTTTGTTTGCCTACAAAGTCCGGTTCGTTTGGGGAGGTGTGAATGCGTAATCCAACTCTGATGTGGACCAAAGAAGCGGACTCTGGTCCACCTGAAAACCTAGGTCTCGGTTCAAAGTGAACTCTGCGGTTTGATTGCATGTGTGAACGCAAAGCAGACCGGAGACCACTCCAATAGCAGCCTTGCAATAGAGGCAATTCGGCCCCCATCAGTTTGTGTATTAAATCTTTCAGATTGTCTGTCAGACAACCTGTTGACAAAATCTGGTTGTCTGCAAATGTAATTTAATAAGTATAATCTGTATACAAAGTTTACTATTTACAAATGATCTCAGTCAGCCAGGTTGACAGTTTTAGGAGATGCTTGAATAAAACTTCCTCGTCGTCCTCATCCTCTTCACAAACAGATGTACACAGAGTATTTTTGGGCTCGGGGATTAAAGCACCAAAAATACTGCTACTAAAATTTTTCTACACCTAGAGGTTAGCCAACATTAATAAGCTTCTTTCTGCTTACAGGTCAAACATTTATATAGAATAGAAGTACTGCGTACATGACCTTATTAAAAGTTAAAGTTTAGTGTTCTTAGGACTGAAGACATAAAGAAAGAGGTTTTAAACGGCTTCTCTCTGTCATTTGAGTGTTTTCAACGGAGGAGCTTTGATATATTTATTTAAAAAAATATAGCAGAAGAAGTTCTTTGCACAGATAAAAAAATATATATATTTTTACTGTTTTTTTTAACAAACTGACAAGTTTATCAACTAAAATAATTATTTAATTCAAACACTCGAAGCGTACTCGGAGAACTCTGTGATTTTAGAAGAAAATCAAAGTCAAATGTAGATATGTCTTTGTTAGAATAGCCTATTTTGTCTTTAACATTTTTACAGTGTTATTAAGGAACACTCCTTTGAGAATTAGGAGTTCAAGCATAAGTTGTAGCTACATGTCTAAGAAAACAACGCTCCAAACACATTAATATTTAAATAATACATAGATTTTAGACTCTGAAGTCCCAGGCTGGTCAGAGGCGTGCTTCGGGTGGAGCGATGCAGCAGACACAGTCAAGCTGCCTCTGAGCCCCCGCATTGAAAACAACGTTCAGGTGTTGCCACTTTGGATAATGTGAAGAGCTCACTGCACAGTTTCCCTGTGTTTGGTTGAAAGCGTTCCACCAAATATAGATTTCTGAATGCTTCCGGAGTTAAAACATTAGTATTCTTGTTTCTAAATGAACATGAACTTGTTTTCTGTGCATTATTTGAGGTCTGAAAGCTCTGCATCTGTGTTGTCATTTTGTCCATTTCTCATTTTCTGCAGATATTAAGTTTTTGCTCTGTATTTTGGAGACATGTCATGTGGTCAAAATTTTTTAGGATCAATATTATAGATTAGTTTGAATAATTTGTGCAACTCTAGTTGATTCAACACATTTTGTTACTAGTACCCATGTTTTGTATTTCATGCAGACACACAGTACACAGTGTGTAATTGTGTTGCCTGTTTTTGGCAGGAACAGGCCTGAAGGAAAGATTTTGGAGACTGTTGGAGTGTTTGAGGCTGTGAAGCAGCATGGCAAATATGAAACAGGACAGGTAAGAATTAATTATACTTTAGCACAGAGAACTTGGTCTGTTTTTATCATTTTTATTTTCTAATTCAACGTTTCTCTAGTGTGTGATGTTTGCTGTCAAAGCTGTTTTGTTGCCATTAAAATAAATCTGTCGTTCAGTATTATTACAGTACTTCTACATGATCTTGTCAAGTGACTGTAATCCCATTTGATCTGTGCTGCATTAAACTGTAGTGATAAAATCCCAGAATGATTTTCCTTCCTTTTGTTCTCAGCTCTTTCTCCACAGTGTATTTGGCTACAGAGGTATCGTCTTGTTTCCTTGGCACGCCCGTCTCTATGACAGAGACATCACCCCACCTGTGTCCGACAGGTAAACTGTTACAACCAGTGGTGCCTGAAATCTCCACTCTACTTACCATTGTGGGGTTTTATGCTGTGATTTTGAAATAAATTTGTGTTTTCTCCTCCTTTAGCAAACCTGAGCCCCCTATAGCCCACGGCTCCAAGGAGGTCAAGGGAAAAACTCACACCTACTACCAGGTCCTCATCGACACCAGGGACTGTCCGCACATAGTGAGTTACGTTTTCATATTTGATCATTTTCAAAACATTAGCAATTAGCTGAGTGAAGGGTTTTTTTATTTTAATGAACTTTTTCTTTTTTAAATTTAAATTTTGCCAATTTAATTGTATTCAGGAGCTTTGACATGTAAAGCTTTTCAAATTAACAAAAATCATACTAAATTACTTTATACCATTAGGCTTTACAATATATCAAAAAACGAGTGCAATAATATACAAGACTGCTTGGATTTCAATAAATCAGGTTTTTTTAAAGTTTACAATTTTGTGTACAGCAATATATGTAATTGCTATAATTTCTGTCACAATTTTTATTGTAGCTATATTAAATTTTCTGTTCATACTTTCAGAAATTATTTACATTTTTTTTTCTTTTACACAATTAGAAAATTTGTGCTTTTTAAAATAAATTTAACATGTTTTTCTTTTTAATCATCTTACAACAATCCCTTCTTTCCTTTTAGGTTGCGTTCACACTGCAGGCAAATGTGGCTCAAATCAGATTGTTTTTAGCCCTTATGCAATGCATCAAATGTTTTACCTAACAGATTTCTTAACTAAGCATTAAACAAATTTAGCCCATGTTAACCAAAATAAAATATATCACTGCAGCTTTAAAAATGTAGCCGAATTTTTAATTGATGCTAAACGGCCTTCCCATATTTTTTAAGAGTTGAGAACCTGCTAAAGATGCTTTTTTTAATGTATTTTTCTGAATCTTTCATCAAATGCAGCCTGCATTACCATTTTTGCACGTTGGCAATATTCACAGTTAATGTGATTGTGTTTTTCTTTGAAATCTTTAAGACCATGAAAATGAGAGCTTGCTTCTCTGCACCTGTCGGTCACCTCTGCTCACCTGCTGGACAGCAGCAGATCTGTCTGCTGTGACACGTGGTTGGGTTGACAAATTATTAAAATCTTTTCTTATGTCAATGTTAAAGTATCACATCGACATTCAAGGTAACTGTACAACAACAAAAAGTAATGAAAGAAATAAAAATTAAACTAATAAAATACTTTTGTCAAGGCTAAAAAGAGTCAGAAGATGCAGATCTGGAGCAGCGAGTTGTTGACCTCTGTTCTATTAAAAATAAATAAATCTCCTGTTACACTGAATTTTATTGTCTGCTTTGCCTCAGTGACGCATGTTAATCCTAATTTCAGTAGGGCGGTCCTCACCACCGCTGCACCTGTAATGATCTGGGCACGCAGTTTTAGTAAATCACACGCAACTCGCCCTCTTTTAACAGACTTTTTTTATTTGCTCATGGTATTTGGTCAAGGTTATCTGCCTTGTTGAAAAATGAAGGCTTAAGTGCACTGACAGATTTTAACACATTGTGTTCTCAGTAGAAACATTGTTTTTTCAAATGTGTAATCTAAAGTTTGTTAGTTTTTTATTGTTCAGGCATGTGATTGAGTTCTGCTTTTTAGTCTCAGAGGTCTCAGACAGAAGCAGTCACATTTCTGGCCAACCATGATGACAGCAGAGCCCTCTACGCCATCCCAGGTACAACTGGTCAGAGTGTTCTTGTTTCTCTGACAACTTTTAACATTTTAAATGCTTTCTATACATTTCTACTTGATAGTGTTTTGGTTATGAAAACAGAAAAGCCTGTGTTAATGTCAGTTAAACCACATTTACTACAGAGAGGACATTGTCTTTTTTTTGGGGGGGGGGCACATTCTGGTGTGTTGAATTTAGCTGAATTATGTAATTTATTTGTTAAAGGTTGAACATAAGAGCTTATACCTGGACCTTACCTGA
>JARVJO010000330.1:666970-678939 GCA_031762555.1 Cynodonichthys magdalenae
ATGACATTTTAGGTCAGCAAAAGAGGTCACTGACTCTTAGCCTGAGAAGAATCAGAGATGTATAAATTATTTTTCGACCACACAAGTTCACCCCCAGAGCAGACCATATGTTAAAAGAAGTCATAATAAAGCATAAAACTTCATCACAGGACTCACATCAGGCTCTTGCTACTGTCGATGTGAAAGTGCATGAATCAACTATCAGAAAGAGGCGTGGTTAATTTTCATGGGAGGTGTGCAAGGAGGAAAAAGACCATGACTTCTGGAATAATGTTCTGTGGACAGATGAGTCTAAAAATAGTTTTACCCACAAGAAAACCCTCAAACATCTCTCAGCTAAACAAATTCTATGTTGAGTGAAGCAAACTTTCTTCAGATTGATGTCAGAGATTAGTAGATGTCTACCAGCCAGAGAGCAGCACTAGTTATTAGAGGGTAGGGTGTCCAAACATGTCCTCCAATATAATCTGCATTTTTGTTCATATCTTTTTCATGAGTAAAACAGTGTTCATTTTTGTTTTTTAATTGCAGTTAAATCACTTTTTTCCAGAAATAAACAAAAACAAGATTGGACTCTGACATGTGAACATTTCTTAATAAATAACTTCCTATTTTTTTTTCACACAACTGTAGTTATCTCAGGTGGCTTTGTGGCCTTGCTCACAATGAATCATTTGCCTCCATCTTTAAATCATAACGTTCTCCTGTCAGTTCTTTTTATTTTGACTGAACACATCAATGTCAGTGTTTGACATCCTAGTAGCAGTTTTTTTCTGTTTTTAAAGGAGCCAGTGTTATCTAAGGAACAACCAGCCTTCCAGTACAGCAGCCATGTGTCTCTACAAGCCCCCAGTGGTCATATGTGGTGAGTTCATCATCTCACACACCCCACTCAAAATGTCTGTATTTTGTACATGAAGTTGATGAGTTACTGCTAACATTTACCTGTCAGTTTCAAATGAAGTCGTGTTTTCTGCTCTTCACGTCTTGTAGTCAAGTCACTCAGCCTTGTCTTTGTTTAGGGGAACGTTTCGTATTGAAAGATCTGACGGCTCGCACTTTGACGTCCGCATCCCTCCTTTCTCCCTGGAAAGCAATAAAGATGACAAAGCGCCCCCTGCTGGCTACACGTTTTAACAGCATCTTCTGTCAGCAAAGCCTCGGGTACCTTCCCGGTCTTGGTCAATTATTTACAGTTTCTCTGTAGCCCTGCTGCAGCATTCTGTCAGATCACGCTGAGGGAAATTGTAAGGGTGGTCTAGATGATCCAAATGCTGCTCCACCTAGCTTTTCTTCTGTTTGAATGCATCTAACAGCAGTATGTATAGGATTTAAATGACAGTGTAGAAACTCTGCTGTTCTGTGCATTTTCAGTCCATTTGGTTTGCAAAGACGTGTACAGTGAAATGTAAGATCAAACTGATGCTGCCAAATAAAACAGGATGGGTTCAGACAAGCAATGAGTGAAATGTTGAGCAGGTTCTAGGCTGGAGGTTTCACAAAGGTCTTTTAAACTGACACCCCAAAAACCCATATGATAAGCTTTTAGAGTTTACAGATACATATCAGTCCTTTTGCTCTGAACCTCTTGTCATGCTTTATAAACAACTTGAATAAACTCATGGTTCACTGGAAGTCGTGGGATGGAGAGAAAGCTTCAAAATTTGAACTGGTTTACGGTGCAGAGAACCACACTGGACTTCACTTTGGGACTAAATAGCCTTGATGTTTAAATAATATAAGATCTCTGTGAATCCTAAAGGTACAAATCATAATTCAAAGAATAATATTAAATTATTGACTAAATGGAGACGCATCTGTGACGGCTTTCGTCTGAAGAAAGGTTTTAAATTTTTTTCACACATCACTTCCGTATTAACAGGAAAACAAATCCATATGAAGCTTATTTATTTTTGTTTTAATATTTACATCCCAAACAAAAGCAGCTTAGGGCTGTTAGTGTGAGCTTACAAATGAAGCTTAGGCTGCAAAGTGACAGCAGTGTTATTAGTTGGCATATTTCATGTTGGGGATGGACATTTTTAAACAAACAATCTTCAAACAGAATTGTAATTATTTATTTTATAATACCTGACCCCACAAGTAGTTTTCGTCCTCGGGTCCTGTCCCTCCAAGTCCAACTACTAACTTCTCCTCTGAACATGTGACTTTAAATTTGCAGTGAGTCATGCTTCTTACAGTGTGGGCTGCTTTTGTTCTTTACTCATTCAGGGATAATTATGTGTCAACAGGTTTCAACACAAACAGTTTTAAAAGCAGAGATCTTAATGCTCTCTAATCTCTGCTTCAGCTTTCTGATTTAGGAACACTGCCTGTTTCATGTTTAGGTTTACAAATCATCTCCATGTGATTTGGACTTGCAGTAAATTACATTTTATTCACATCCTGCAGCTAAAAACTACAGAGACATGCTAATCATGTTTTATTTGATGGATCAAATATGGAGGGACATGTCTGTGGCAGTAAAACTAAACTCACTCATGATAATAATGTCCACCCTATAATCTTGTAAATACAATAGGATGGCAGAAGCAGATGCTTTGAGTGCTGTTTGTACCCAGGAGGGGAGTAGGCCTTATGTATGGCAAAAAAAAAAAGCACTCGGACTGAAAAAGCTCCGTTGAGAACAAACAACTTTGTGTCATTACCAAGTGCCAATGTAAAAATAAAATTAGGAGAACACAAAAGACTTTCAAGATGATGGTATAATATATTCAAATGCATCCATTCTGAATAAATGTAGAATCTCTAAAAAGGTCAGAACAAATTTATAGCTGGAGGAGAAAGGGGCTTTATACAATATGTTGAAAACAAAAAGTTTTGTCAAGTTTTCCAATCTCAGTAACTCAAGTTTGTCTGTTCCAATCTGATTAAATTCTGAAGTTGTACTTATCCTGCTGCAGACTAAAGATTAAAATAATCCCACTTTGAACGTTTATAATTAAGGATTTAGGATCTTTTCCACAGTGTAATGCTGCCACCTACAGGTTTATACTTCATATTGATGATTAAAATGTTCACAAACAAGTGTTTGATTTAGTTACATCAGTTGACTGTAAAATATCTGAGTATAAAGAGACAATAACTTCCAAGTTGAGAGCCACTCAAATATACATATTGTCTAAATTAAGAGCAATGTGACGAAAGATTTTCCAAGCATTGACTTTCATGTTGAAACTGGAACATCAGAAAATCTTTAACTTTTTTAATGGCCCTGATGAGCCATCATATGTTCATTTAGACAGTTTTTGTTTTAAACCACATGCAACACATTTGTTCTCATGATGCTGTTATAAAATAAAACCATCCCATCTGCAGATGAGCCGTCAGTACTTCTGTACAGTTTTCAGACTACCTGCAATATGTGGGACTTTTTGAGGTTTGATTTTTGTTTTCACGCTAATGTCCATTAGAAAATAAAAGAAAGATGTCCGCTGTGATTCTCTGTCAATAAGCTCAAACTAACCTCTTGCAGCCAGAGAACTACACTCACTGCTTACTGCAGGGAGATGGTCTATAAATAAACGTTGCTCGTCACAGATTAATGATTCACAGTGGTGTGTGTGTCATAAGGAAAGATGAGACATTTTTGTAAGTTTTTGGTTGTTTGACTTTGCAAAACAAGAGATGCAGCTTATGCATCTCCCTCAATGTGAAGAAACAAGTACTATTGCTTGAGTAAGAGATTGAAGCAACTATATTTGAAATACTGTAAATAGAGATGTAATTAAAGGCTAAATAAACTTCAGAAAATTATCAGAGTTGGTATTTATTGCACAGTGTTGGATGTGAAAGATGTTTTTGCATAGACAACAGTATTTTCTCATTTAATTTCATTTATTTAAAAAGACTAATATTCAAATGTTGAAAATCTATTGTAAGCAGGTAAAATATAAAAACAGTTTCTAAACAAGTGTACAAAATCAGTACAACTCAAAACAGTCCCCAGGGCAGCTGTGGCTACATTGTAGCTTACCACCTTCAGTGTGTGAATGAGTGTAAAGCACTTTAGAGTCAGACGGGACTTGATCCAGTATTCTGGAGGTTCAGTCCATTTACCACTTTCACATGAACACTTAGCCTTGAGCCATCTGCTGGCTGGGTAAAGTATTTTGGTGTTAAAGTGTTTCTCAATTGTTTACACACATTTACTGGTACTTGAGACGAAATAATCACAGAACATAACCTAAGCTCCAACCCTCTGAACCAGTTCCTGCTTTACACTCACATTTCAGTTCTAAAACACACCACACATTCGCTGCATTTAGCAATCAGAACTGTAATCTCTGACTTTGGAGCCACTTTGGTTGACTGTGTGGTCATAGCATATATATATATATATATATATATATATATATATATATATATATAGATTGTGTGTGCTATGTTCAACCAAAGATGTCTTGAAGTAAAAAAAAAAAAGATATATATATATATATTTTTTTTTTTACAGTATCTTTTACTGTAACCGTATACGGTAAAGTCTTCTGTTTTAAATGTCTTTTTGGAAAACATAACTGCTCACTTTAACTTTTAATACTTAAGTATATGTCAGAAATTTACTTTTGATACTTCCGTACAAAAATATCTGATACTTTAAGACTTTTACTCAAGTAATATATTTAAAGGAGATTTTAACTCTTACCAAAGTAATTTTATAGCAAGATACACTATATTGCCAAAAGTATTGTCTCACCTGTCTGACTCACATGAACTTAAGTGACCTCCCATTCCTAATCCATAGGGCTCTATATGACGTTGGTCCACCCTTTGCAGCTAGAACAGCTTCAACTCCTCTGGGAGGCTGTTCACAAGGTTTAGGAGTGTGTTTATGGGGATTTTAGACCATTCTTCCAGAAGTGCATTGTGAGGTCACATACTGATGTTAGTTGAGAAGGCCTGGCTCTCAGTCTCTGCTCCAATTCAACCAAAGGTGTTCTATGGGGTTGAGGTCAGGACTCTGCCATCCATGTCTTTATGGACCTTGCTTTGTGCACTGATCACAGTCATTTGGATGGGTGATCAAATAGTTTTGGCAATATAGTGTACTTGTACTTTTAATCAAGCATCACTTTGTGGTACTTTATACAACACTCTACCCTCCAAGATGACGAAGCTCATTCTCACAGAGTGGGATTTATCAAGACCATCTTCAAGTTGTAGGAGTGAAGAAGATTAAAGGGCCGTCCTGAATTCTTGACCTCAACCCCAATGAATCTTTTAGAACTTAGTGATGATTGTAGTTTTAGCATTGGTACATTCAGATCAGCCACCACAAGGTGGCAGCAGTCTCCTCACTGTCCATCATGCTCCATGGGGAGCACCACTGAGCTCATATTGGACAGATGTTTTTGTGCAAACTTCAACTGATGCACAGGGGAAATGCAAACGCCAATGAACAGAACAGAAATGTTCAAATAACAACCAAAATATTAATTAATTAGGATCAATTTTACTCTGCAAACTCAAATTAAATGTTCATATTAATGTTAACTAATACTAAACATTCAGAAACAGATTTTTTCCCATTATAAATCCCTGCTGACTGGAGACTCTAAAATCTGCAATTTATAATAAAAACTCCGACATGGACGCTCAGTTGTATAGAGATTTTCAAAGGTCTGACTCATCTTGTTTTTTCCACACCATGCTAATGGCCACAGTGTTAAGCCTGCGTGTTTTCAGTGGAAGTGGGTGCGGAGTTCCCATCGGAGCGGCTCTCAGTTCTCAGCCCTCCCTGCCTCCCTCCAGCACCGCGGGAGGATTTACGTCCCTACGCCTCCTTTCCCCTCAACACAGGCTGCGATGCATAATTCATCTGGAGCAAGGGGACACCACAGTCTCGCTGGTCCCGGGTCTTGCATGGAACTGCAGTCCGCTGTCAACCCGCGGATCGACGCCTCGCCGCGGACAGATCCTTAAAGGAGCGGTGGTGATGTGTTAAATGCGGGCTATTGCGTGACTTCCTGCGGCCGAGGAAGGACGAGGTGGAGCGGAGGAGCAGACGGAGCTCTGCAGACTGAACACTGCCTTCTCCTCCTCCTGTCCAGCACAGATGGTTCTGCTGCAGGGAGCAGAGCAGGAGGCGGCTCGATGCTGCGGAAGTGAAATATTTTGAAGTTGTTTTCGGGATGCAGCCCGTACTGTCCGACACCCTGACTCTGATGGGTCTGTGCTGGCGGCCATGCTGCAAGCAGCATCCTGCAATCTGTTCCCTACCCAAACTACAACAGCTTCTTGTTAGCAGCACTGGTTAAACTGGCCTCATTAGTTTTGCTGTATGTTGCAGTTGTTTGGACTCTTGTTCATGTTGCAGCCCTAAACTTACCTGTTTAACAAGGATGTGATCAGCAGCTGACTTTAATCAGCACATTGTCTCAAACATTCAACCAGCCTACCTCTGCATGACTGCCTGGTGGGACCAGGGTCCTTATTACCACAGTTCACACTGAGGCAACACCATGGGGGGCAAGCAGAGCAAAGGCCTGGAGCCCGGAGGAGACAGTCCTCAGCACAGCTGGAGGCGGACGCCCTCTAAGGAGCGAGGGGACATCTTGACCTCCCTCATGCTGAAGTCAGGAGATCGGCTGACCCGTGGGGGAACACCTCCGCCGCCCTATCAACGGCGTATTGGGATGATCCAGGAGATGATGCTGATGGCCAAGCAGGGCAAGCAGGACGAGGCCACAGAGATGCTGAAGACTCTCAGACAGGTGTGTGTGTCTGCACTGTAACGTCCAGCAGCTACCCCGACTTACATTAGTTAACATTAGGCTACTTGGTTATCAATACACTTGATTTGTACCTAAGTTACCTGCACTGTGACAACGAAAGGTCACTATTAACAATAGTAGCCAACATCACTCCCACTGTGCATTCAGTTCAGTCCATCCCAGTCAAGAACCAGTCCCATCTTTTAGTGTTAATAATATTTAATTATAAGAACTAAAGCAGCAGAAACTCTTCCTGCTCCTGTCAGCTGACACAGCAGAGTTCTACCTCAGCCTCTTGGCTTTGCTGAAACTCACCTCTGAAAAAGACTTGAATGCTTTTACCTGTGATTTGATGTAGTTTGAGTTGTGTTCACTCATGTTGTCACATTCAGGTTTGATTTGACATCTGTGTGAAGTGTTGGTTATTGGCTGTAGCTGACACGTTTTTATGTGAACAGTCTGAGTCACAGATGTATAGAGGGAAAATGACCGGACAGATGAGTGAATTCAAAGAAAAACCCAGGTTTGCATCACAGCGTTTTGGCCTTATTGACGGATGTAAATAAAAAAAATGTTGCCAACTTTTAGAAATGGGACAATCTCGAGGAGCTGTTGTCGTTCAATAGAGCAGTTTAATTTTGAATGAGTTACGTCTTCATGTGGTGAAATGTGGTGCAGTCATCACGTACGCCAGACAGAACCCCCTCCCCCTGAGCTGCTTCACTCCACCCCTCTGCCACTTCTCTGTGAACGAGCCATCATCTTGTGATTGAGGTCCAAAGTTTCAGGAGTAGGAGGCTATTTTTAAAATCTAGGGAGCTGACCAAGCAATTGATCAAGGCAGGTCTGGGGGTCCTCCTCCAGCAAAAATGTGAAATTTAGAACATTAGAAATGCATTTTCCTGGCATTTGGAACAAATCTGAGGGCATCTGAAGAGTCCAAAATCAGAAATGTATTGAGGACTATTTGTGAAATTGATTTATTTATTTTACATTTTATGTTAAAGTGTGTTGAGTTATTCTTTGTGAGAATAAGAATTTTAATAAGTTACTTTCATTTATTCTTCCATCTAATGCTCACAGCTTGGGGTGAAGTAAGAATAGGGAAAAAAAGGGTTGAATATTCAAGTGACATTTTATGACAGTAAAAATAATCACAGAACCGAATATATGAAAACTTCAGGGTAAATATTAATATATGAACAAACTAACATATGTTAACAAGGAGTTCAAAAAAAGCTCAAGAACTGGTTCATCAGCTCTTCAAACATGACACTTGGGACCTAAAAGCTTTGATTAAAACACAACGATTGTGCACAAAAATATATATAAATAAGAAAATTATATATAAAATGTAAAAAAAATAAAATACACATTCAGTTGTAATTAAAATGTTGTTTATATAAAAAATAAACATGACTTCTTATCATATCCGTTTCTAAACGCCTTGAAATTGGTCTCTGTCTCTTTAAGAACCTCCTTCCTCTTCTGTCCCGCCCATTGCAGCGTCATCACAGCCGCTTCTCTACAGGACTGTTTACAGTCTGGAGCAGACTTTGTTGTAATAATAATAAAAAAGAAGCAACATTATACAATATCTGTTTTGGAAAATTGCATCTCAGGATAAATATGAACCTTATTGTCGACCGTAAAGTATGTTTTCTAAAGCAGGGGTTCTCAAACGTTTTTTTTTTTTTGATTACAGAGATGACGTTTCAGTTGGTAAGATTATTTCAGTCGCTCACAGACACACATACTAATCGTAATAAGTTACAAATCTGAACACAAAGACCAAACAAGGATATAAACAAACTCTATGAGTCGTTATAACAAAATTTAAATTAAATTGATCTAAGACTGATTTAACCAGATTTTTTACCCAGCCGTATCCATCACGTTAAGGTGGTGATTCTGCAGAGGGCCTTGATGAAACACTGTGGAAGTATTGAACCTAGTACTAATATTGCAACTACTAATACAACTAAAAACTACAATGACAGGAATAAAACTGAATAACTAAATTTAAAAAGTAATTAAGATTTTATGAGTAATTCCCAAAGTTTAACTCAAGAATGTCAGTGTAATACCACTGTCAGGCCCTCTTTTTTCAATAGTATCTGTGTAACATTAATAGCAGGCTATAATTTTAAATGTATGAGTTATTCTGTCCTCTTTAATGCTGAGTGTATGAGTGTGATTTAAATTAGTCTCTATATATTGATTTACCTGTATTAGCTTTGTAGAGATCTTGTAGAGTTCTGAATGATGTGAATGAGGACAGATTGTAGTGTGAAGAAGTATCCTGATTAGATAAGTCGCTGTATAAGTACAGTCCACTTACCTTTTAATGTTAGCTTTAGCAACTTACCTTTGCATATGAAGATGTTTAAACATTTCCTGTTTGTGTTTTTACCAAGGTTTGTTTCCTCACATTCACACAGCATCTTGTTTTATTCAGTATTTTTGTAAAATGAGTTTTCTGTTTCCAGTTTTTTGTCTTAGTCCAGGAGAGTGCAGGGAAGCTAACTGCAACATCTTTCCTAGGCTAGATCAAATGTGTTCCTCTGCTCAGAAATGATTCCAGTTGGATATATTGTCAGTTTAGGATTTTTTTTGCAGATGCTGACAACTAGCTTATATTAAAAGATGAGTGGAAAAAGCAACTAATTTCTACTTCTGCTCACAGTAAACTACGAGTAAGGAAGAAAATTATCTCTGGTTCATTAAAAAAACACAATGTATTTTTTTATTAAAAAAATGTAATCACGTGTAAAATCATTCATTTTTTTCCTGATTTTTTTTTCTGATCCAGATTTTGTTATAACTGCATTAATCTCTCAAATAGCTACTGAAAGGTTTAAGTTTGCTATGTTTAGATATGCTAACAGTCTTTGTGTATTCTACCAGGAGTGGCAATCTTTAGGCCTCTCACAATTGAATTTAGTTAGGATTTAGGTAGCTGTGATCTGATTTTAAAACAATTGTTGATACATTGCAGTTATCTGAAAATAAAAATCATATCTCAGCTCATCTTAATACATTCATAAGCACACGTTAAATGTCTTGAAGTAGAGCTGCTTCTACTCCATAGACATGGTAGACGTGGTTCTGGCATTTAGTAAGGTTTTCCAGACATGTCTGAAAAGAATTATACGTGTTCGTTTAACGGAATTTCATGTCAGAACCAGATAAGAAACACACAAATGTTATACTGATTAAAATGTGAGGAAAGAAGTCATACAACACCACAGCGCTGGACTGAGTTGCTTTTAATGCAGCTCTCTCAGTGCAACCAGCAAGTCAGCCCCGAAACCAGGAAGCATCACATTTTTTTTCAGAATCTAACCACGCCTTTTTCTTACCTAGGGCTAAAAGGCAGATCCACAGAACAATTCACTAAATCTACTGTATAAAACCAACCTTAATGATGTGTTGTAAGTGACTCCAGGCATCTATCTAAATTAAACCTGTACAGACTGTCTTTTTGTGACTAGTTCATAATCACTCAGACCAGCCTGCACATAAAATCATCATTTCATTCATAAAAACAATGACACAATAGCTTATAAAAATATATCAATATTCACCTAAGAAAAACCTACAGAATGTGAAGTGCTTTTAAAATCAGTCAGTAAACACTCAATAAATTTCTTCATGTCCATCTGGTAGGAGACCCTGGGGAAGACCCAGGTCACACTGGAGAGATTGTCTTGCTCAGATGGCCTTGAGAATGCTTTGGAATTTCACAAAAGACCTGGAAGAGGTGTAAATGGAGAGTAATGTCAGGGCCACCTTGTTGCACCTGGAACAAGCAGTAGATGACTGATGTAAGGATTATCATAAATGTGGTTTTAAATCTGGACATGTTTTCTGTCAGAGCAGTATGTCAAAATACAGCTTTTTATAAGTTTTGAGATGGGTTCAAGATGCCTGCAACAACTGTGCGATTTCTTTGAAAGAAATTTTGTCTTAAATTTTATGACCCTGTTCAAAAGTCAAGCAAGAAGACAGTAAGCCTCTGTGACTCATGAGGAAATTGAAAAACCCTTCCTATAACCATTTTGAGAGACTCTGGAGACTCCCTTGCAAATGTTGTTTGTCATCTAGTCACACCCCAGTGACTTCTATGGTGGCAAAATCATGCCTTAACTCTCGCAAGCGTAAATGAGACTGTGTGCGAGCAAATTATTATCTGAGCAAGCAAAAACAATACCCTTGAGAAAGGAAGACAGATTTCTGCAAGCATAAATAGAGATCTGCTCATGGAGAACTTCTCTGCTCACATGCAGACACTTTATCCCCTCGTACGAGCTTACTCCTGTTTGCTGTTAATATTTTTGGCAGTAGGTGGGCAGATCCAGTTGGCATTCTGTTACTACACATGATTGGTTACAGTCCCTGTCCTCTGATTAGCTTAACAGTATTATTTTAAAAGAAACTTTATTGAACAAACTGCAAGTATACAACAAATATGTATTATACAACAGCTGGACAGCTGCATGGCAGACCATTGTCAAAAAGTAAGTGTCATAATCTGTGTCTTTCTGCTTTAGTTTTTCTAGTGCTTCTGTTTCCCCTGTGTAGCACACCTGTTTCCTCTTGTGTCTCCTCCAGGTGTTTCTTGTTGTCTCGTTAAGTCTCCCTTTATATTCAGTGTCTTGTCATCTTGTGTTGGTCGGATCATTGTGCTGCCTACCCAGCCAGTGTGGTTGTCCTCGTGTTCTTTCTGAGAAGTACTGTTGTGAGTTTTTTGCTACCACGACAGCTCTCCATGTTTAAATAAACCTTTTTGCTTTGATTGGAGGTTTTGCCTGTGCCCTGGGTCATTCTGCCTGCACACAATCGCACAGTAAGTTATGTATGTCTAGCAATGCATCATATTCTGGGTTCATAAAATGTATCATCTCCATTTTAGAAACTTACATTGCTGCTGCTATCTGCCGGCAAAATATAATTTAATGCTAGCTGACTATCTGACTGTTTGCCTGTTATACAGATGTAAACAGTTACAAATCGCTGCCAGATGGGAGCGGCTAAAGAAGGTAAGCTGTTATCAGTGTCCAGATAATTTACTATGATGGATAATTTACTCAGAGAATCCGAGATTCTCGGATTAAGGAAGAACAGTGTGGTTTTCGTCCTGGTAGTGGAACACTGGATCAGCTCTACACCCTCAGCAGGGTCCTGGAGGGTGCATGGGAGTTCGCCCAACCAGTCTACATGTGTTTTGTGGAC
>JARVJO010000330.1:695219-705842 GCA_031762555.1 Cynodonichthys magdalenae
ATGAGTTTCCTCTGCAGGGTGTCTGGGCTCTCCCTTAGAGATAGGGTGAGAAGCTCGGTCATCAGGGAGGGACTCAGTAGAGCTGCTGCTCCTCCACGTCCAGAGGAGCCAGTTGAGGTGGTTCATCTGGTTAGGATGCCTCCTGGACCCCTCCCTGGTGAGGTGTTCTGGGCAGGAGATTACAATCTAGTAACCAGGAAACTGCTGGTGGGCCAAATCAAATGGCTTGGTGGGCCAATTTTGGCCCGCAGGCCCCACTTTAGGCACCTCTGCTTTAGAGGAATGTAAGACCTGAGACAAAAGGGAAACTCTATCGTAAGCAGACGCTGGGCTATAGAAAGGGCTCTTGTTTTGGCCTTGAGCTGAACCTGGCCTCAGGTCCATCTCTGTGATCATAAAATTAACTGTGTTCTGGCTCATCTGTTTCTTCCAACGGCATAAATCTGTTTTGAAGGAAGACTGCCCTGTATTCATTTCTCTGGCTCTTATCAGTTGTTTTGATTCCATCCTGTCATTGACTTCTTCTCCTTGCTGGTGGAGAAAAACAATTTCTCTGTAATTCTGGCCATTTGTTGTCATCTAAGAGCTGAATTCTTCCTGAGAGATTTTTTTGCTCTGGCACCAAGGGAGTTCCATGAAGTTTTGCTCTCAATTTCTTCTCAAAAATGTATTCTTGTTTCTTCAGTTTCACAGCCCATGGCCTGTACTAGAAAAAAAAAAACAAGAAAAACAATCCCTGTCAAACAGGTCAGCTGCACCCAGAGACTCCCTATTCTTTTGCTTTGAGGACCTACTGCACATGCATCTAAATACACGTTTGTGCATTTATTTTCTAATCAATATAAAAAATTAAGGTGTTAATATGTTACTAAATGTGGAAAAAAAAAATCCTAGTGAAAAACAAAAACTAAAAACTTTTCATTAATGTAGATTTCATGTAGTTTTAGATCAGATTTCTTTTTATACTTGAAATTTTTTAATATATTTATTAAATAATTTTTTTTATGTAAAATATAACTTAAAAATAATTTTAACATTATTTCAATGGACTATTTTAAAGAGGAAATAGCATGCAAAATCCATTTATTTTGCCATTAAATACATTTTGATTTGTATTTGGAGTCTCTAGGACAATTTAGTTTATCCCAGTGCTGAGTAGATATTGTTATACTGTATATTCTGTTTGGTACAGATTTTTCAACCGGTTTCGTTTTTTTTACTTTCTATTACTTTTTCTGAACTATTTTTTTTTTTTTTTTGCATGTGCCGACTTGGCTTGGTTGGTTTGAACCCCAACTGCAGGACTGAGTGAAGGTGGCAAAAACAAGGAGGAAAAAAAAAACCAAAAGAGCTGATGTGGCAGAAAGATAACATACAAAACCAGGACTGTGAGAAGAACTACAAAGGTTATGGTAACCATGCACAAACAAAGCTCTGACACAGACTGAGGACAGAACAGAATATAAAGGAGAACTAATGAGCTAAGACAAGAAACACCTGGGAAAGAAACATGAGGAACAGGTGAGAGTGGGCGGGGCTGGAGCAAAGGCAGGCAGGAGGAAGAAAACAGGGAGGGACAAGACAGAAAACCAGAATAAAACATTAACACAGACACAGATCATAACATTGCAACAGAATTTCTGAATAAAGTTTGGACTTACCAACTACGGTTTCATCATCTTCATCCTCTCTCTGGGTCAGACTCTGGCTCCGACATGTGAGGCTGGCTGTAAAAGTCTATTGTTGACATCTTTTCATCCATTGATCTGAGACAAACCTCATAAAAGATGTGAAAGAGGGGCTTGTGGAGTTACATTAAGGAGGAATTCAGACCAAAGCATTGAAGTTCCACTTTATATAGACTGAATGATTTAAATGTGAACAAGGATTTAAAGCAGAATCAAATAAATTATGAAAATAAAAACCTGGTTTCATCTGAATAAATTATCAGTAAATTTGGACAAAACAAACTGATATTTAGTAACAGAAAGAAATATACAGAAACTCCATCCAGAATTAATGGTATTTAAATTCATAGTCAGTGAAATTAAATATTTGGGTGTCATCATCGACAAGAAACCGACATAGATCTCATTAATTATTTAACCAAGCCCCGCCCCTGCTCACCTGTTTCCCCTTGTGTCTTCCCCAGGTGTTTCTTGTTAGTCCTCATTAGTTTAGCTTTATATTCTGTGTCCTGTGTTCAGTCTGCGTCCGTTCATTGTTAATGTTACGTCCTCCTGCCTGTGATTCCTGTTGGTAACCTGGGGGTTTTTGAGCTGCCTTGGCAGCCTTTTGTTTTCTTTATTAAAGCTTTTTGTTACACGTTGGATTTATGCCTGTGCCCAGAGTCTGTCTTGCCTTTTGTGAAACGTGACACATACTAATATAAAACTTCTAAAACACTCAAAAAGGAGACTAAATGAAAGTTATAAAGGAAATGTGATACCATGTAATATTTAATAAAAATAAGTTATAAGACACCTAATAATTTTTTTTCTTTTGTTTTTGTAAATTTGGAGATTTTTCGCCTAAGTTCAGTTATTTTTTTGAAAATAAGGGACAGATATAAAATTTTTTTCTTTACTCTGCACCTTTTTAATTCAAAACTGTTTTTTATTATTGTATACATCTATGTTGTGAAATGAGTAAAATAAAATAGATAAATAAATTAGAAGTGCACACCAAGCAAAAACTATCTGGCCAAAGGGAGGGCCCAGCTTGTTTAGTTGTTGGGCTTTTATTAGCTCCGTCACCGTTGAAGTTGAGCTAAATCTATTTTCTTCTGGTTTTCAAACTGTTAGAAACTCAAGCTGGAACAAAGGCTTTGGAGATCTACATTTAAGATGCACAGGTTTATATAATCACACACTCTCAGTTGTATTAACGCACAGCAAAGAAAGTCAAAAAGCAGTGGTTTCAAAGAATACTGCTGCATGTAAAGATAAATCAGTGCACATACAGGAACTGCAAACTTATCCACATTTACTCAGACAGGTTGATACTTGTATTTTGGCCTGAATATCCAGAGTTCCTTTAATCTGAGGTCAGCTTGATGAGCCAATCAGTCCATATAAAAAAAATGCCAAATAAATGATGAGGAAAACAGATAATTTTAAATTAAGTCCAACTTCTTGTTCTTTTTAAAGGTTAGGTCACGTTTAAATTCTAAAATATCTGTATTTGATCCTCATGCTTGAAAACAGCTTGTGTAAACAGGATTGTATGAATTCTAGATTGAAGCTCTCTCTTCAGTCTCTGAGTGCCGGGTTGAGTCACATGTAATGAAAAAGAGGTTCTGTGCCGTCGCAGTCGTTTGGAGAACGGCACCGTCTGACCTGGAACATCTCAAGGCTAAAAACACAAACATTTTGATTTTATTTTTTTTTTACTGATTGCTGGGTGTTCTTCAGATTGTATCACTGGAGCAAAGTGTTTAAAAAACACATGAGTGGCAGAAGACATGCTGCTGTATTATGATACAGTCAAATCTGGAGCAGTTCCTGAGCTGTGAAAAGCAGGCATATGGAGAAACGGTCTGTATTTGTGTCTTGGTGATCCAGAGCCAAGTCCCAGAATGACTCCTTTTCTATTCGCAGCTGAGGCTAACTAAAGATTGGTATTTGTTTTTGGTGCAGGAAAGCTTTCCAAGAAATATGTGTGTCTGTAGCGTTTGTCAGTGTGTGTGTGCTAGTCTGCTTCTGGCTGTGTGTAACTCTCTGGAAGATGAGGCAGACAAGTGTGTGTGTGTGTGTGTGTGCATGTTTGTGTCAGCGTATCACACTGTTTTGGGAGGACAAGCAGTCAATGAGCAGTAGCTGTACCTGGACTTCACTGTCCCTCTTGTGTTTGAGTAGGGAGGAGGAGGTGGAAGGCGAGGAGAGGAGCATGGAGGGGGGAGGGAGGGAGGGAGCGGAGGCGGAACAAGGGGAGAGGTTCAGGGGTGACAGGAGGACGGCTTCATGGCTGCGTTTTCCCTTCGCTGAATCTCCACATTCCCTTTTCTCTTTTCTGTTTTGCCTCATTCAGCTCAGCGAGGGAGGGAGTCAAAGGGACAAGGAGAGTTTTACAGTTCAATTCTGAAAAGAGAGAGAAAAAAAAGCCTTTTTTCTACTTTTTTTAAGGCTGGGATCTTGGCTGTGTTACAAACAGATGTTGCTTGTCATTTGCTCGTAATGCAGCGAAGCAGTTTGTAGAATTACCAAGCTGAAAGATTTCTGTATCTCTTTTTTAGTAATACATTTACTGGCAAGCAGTTTAATTGATAAGAAAATAGTTTGTGCTTGTTTTCATTTTTTCCTTGCAGTTATTCTGTTTGTCTCATTCTTTCTTCACCATCTCCAGCAGTTTTTGGTTTGACTGTATTTTTTAGTATTTGCTTTATTTGGTTTATTTTTTGACGGGCCACAGTGGAAATGAGAGCCTTTACCTTCTACACCAGCAAAGGCCTCACACAGCAGAACAACCAAACTAAAGACAAACTGGTGAGTCAACATATTGTTCTCTAACTTTTGCTTTCTTTTTTACATCTTTGCTTTGTGGCTGCTTCTACTCCTGAATGTTCTTATTAGTTGTTTTTATTTTTGTTTCTGAAGTAGTTTAGCTGAAAGGGGCCTGCAGTGACTGCTAACTGTTTCCATACTGAGATATATCATAAAGTGGTAGCTTGCTTTATCCTCACCTCTTCTCTATTCTTCATATCCACTGGCCCCTCTTCCTTCGTCCACGTGCTCAGTGTGGCTCTGTTGCTGGGTAGATTGTGTGAGTGGCTGGGTTTGGCTGGTGACACCGCTCAGTGCCGAACAATGCAAGCGGTGGCCTTTAGCCGCTCTGAGTTTTGTCCCTAGTCTCTCAGTCTCACACATGTTGGAGCGGCGGTGGCGGTGTGGGCTGGCAGGGTGCTGCAGACCCTGCTGAACTCTTTGTTCCACCATTCTCAAGGTGTCTTTCAGCCCCCTGGCAAAGACCCACTGACATACTTTAGGCAACTTGGCAACGGCTTCAAAGTCTCATTTAAATTCAGGCAGATGGAAGAGAGCAGAGAAAACTACAGTTGGGAGTCTGAAAGTTTATATTGGACCACTTCTTTTTTATTTTGTTTTGCATTTGTGTTTTAAAGGTTTTTACTTTGTATCTGCAAGGAAATAATTTGTTTGATAATAAGCAGGAACGAAGTGACGACACAAAGCTGATGCTTTCAAAATGTGACAAAAAACAACTGTGGAGACGTGGATTTTATTTTCAGTCAATTAGTTTATTATGTTCATCTTTTATCAAAACTGTTTGTGACATTTTTTATTGAAGAGAACTGGATAAAGTGTTTTCTTTAAATAAAAGATCAATGTCATGATTTGTGTTAATTTTATTAAATGAGAAACATTTACATTTTTTGGTAAAATGTGCTAATTAAAATCCTGAAAAGCAAACAAATTCTAAAAAAAAACAACTTAACCTGTTTTTCAATTTTTCTTGCATTGTTTACTGTTTAATACAACTCAGTAGTTTCAGAAGATTATTTCTGACACACCAAACTCACACAGTTCTGTGTTTCTGATCAGAACTCAGACTCTATCTGGAACTTTCCACCTGTCAAATAAACCAGCAGTTTATACAAGTGTTTTACCTTAATAATGGACTTGAAGCTGAATCTAAAAGTCATGTTGAAAATGCAGGAAATCTGAAAGTGACTGCGTTATTTATTGAACTATAGATGATCTTTTTTTTATTATTTTTTTAAAGATTGATCCTGTAGCTGCATATTAAATAAAGATGATAAATAAAGGAAATGTATGAAATTTACTTTTAATAGAAATTAGTTTTATTCTGAAATAATTGTCCATGTGAACCTTTCAAATGGAAGAACTGAATCATTTTTGCCAAAGTCAAGTTTGAAGCTTTAAGCAGAAAATGATTAGTGTTTTAGTATTGGTCTTTTTACACAAACACACAGAAATACGATACTTCAGTCTAACTTGCTCACAGCTCCAAACCCGTAGATCCGAACTTGTGTGAACTGACACCACAAGCTTGTATCTACAGGTCTGTGTCTGTGCAGCACCAGCAGCTTCAGTTTCAGGCCCAGTTTCTTATCTGTTTCTGTGTCACAGACCTCCAAAGTGATGGAAAAACTTTCTTCTTCAGATGTCAGTGATTTTTTTTATTTAAATGACATCATATATTTTTGACTTCTTAAAACACTGAACACTTTCCAAATGTTTTCTTTTCACAAATAACTGAACTTGAATGTCTAAAAGGATGTCACAGAGGAGGGAGCTGAAGTGGAAAACACAAGGACATATTTTGTTTACTTGTGTGTATTTTAGATGGAAGAGTTTAAAGCAGCCGGTCAGCTGCAGGCTGGCTGTTCTCCAGCTAAAGAGAAATCTGTATCAAAGGGAGCAATTTTAAGGTTTGTTTTCTTCCAACAGGTTTTGTTCATGAGTTAAAGGTAAAAAATAAAAAACTCCCAGCTTGATGAGGTCATTCTGACTCTTCTATTGTTTGCTAAAATGACTAATCTTCATCAGGTAAAATCATCATCACATTTGAAGTCATTTTTACACTGAATAATACAATTTAAGGACGGTTAGCACCAGGGCACACACATGCCATCGCTGCCTTTTGTTTGGGTGTGTGTGTGGTAGTGATGTGCAGGGGGGCACTACTCCAGGTATTCCTTTTAAATACATATATTCTGCTGTATTTGCCCATCCAATCCATACACAAAAGATTTCCAATGAGAAAACATTTTTTTAAACGCTTTCTAGAAGGAAGCTTATTTTAAAATGTATTTTTATTTGGATTCATGTCGACTCGTATTATGGAGCTTTTCAGACACGATGTCCTGAAACCATTCAGTGTTCCAATATGTGTGCTAAAACTAGGGCTGCTAAATTTAAAAAATCACTAAGTTATAATCATGATTATTTTGCTCAGTAATGTAATCATCAATATTGAAATCAAATTTTCAACGAGTTTTGATAATCTTGAATTTTTTGCAAAGGAATTACCACAAATATGTTTTCTTTTTCTTACCACTTCTCTGTTTTCCTTTTCAAATCACTGGCAAAAAAATATACTAAAGTGTAGAAAGTCGTAAACACAATTACACAAACTCAGCAATAAATGTTTTTTTGTCTTGTCCTTTCAGCTGTTGTCTCTTCAGGGGTCGATTCAGCGAGTGTAGAGCCCACACCCCCGCAGTTTTAATTTCCCATTTTAAATGTCAGATTTTATGATGTGACCACATTTTATATGGAGGAGTTACAATAATTAAATATTAAAATATAAACAAATACAAACAAAGCTTAATCTGCCTGTAGGGCCTAAATTATATATTTATTAACATTCAGTATTTTTACTAAATAAAATTACCCAGGCTACATATTTGAACATAAAATTCACTTTAAATTTCATAATTTAAAAGTAAATATAATATAAGGCCCTGTTTACACGAAACTGCAACATTTTTGTTGTAATCCAGCTGCTTGTTTACACGACTGATGATCGGAGTCTCTGACACCGACCTCATCTGAGTCATCTGAGTCCCTGACGACGAAGAAGAAGAAGATGATGATGATGATGATGATGATGATGTAGTGTGTCTGATGTGAGCTGCGGAGAGTTACAGTAATAAGAGAGAGAGAGCATTTTTAATAACTGTTTATTGTGTACTGTTCCTTTAGAGTAAAAATCAAAACTACTAGTTTTCTTAATTGTACAGCTCAGCTTGTAACCTAAACACACATGAAGCTGTTTTTACTTCTTTTTCTGCAGCTGACTTGTTTTATTCGGGTTCTGTTTTCAGTAAAATTTATTTACTGGTAAAACTGATAACTTTTACAATTTTCATTCAGTTATAAAGGACTTAAAGGAAGGGAGAGGAGGAGAAAAGAAACGGGTGGCAAATGTTAGGATAATCTGTAGGCAACCTAAAAATAATGTTTTTAAGCATTTTAAAGTTTTTTTTTACCTGGTAACCCATGGATATTTCATAGTTTGTTTCAATCATGCAAAACAAGATTTTTAATTGAATTTCATTTTAATTTAAAAGTAAATTTGTGTTAAAGAAATATCTGCAGCAGAGAGGGTCTAAATGTGGTGATTCTGAACACAGCTTGTAGCACTGATAGCTTTCAGAATGAGGATAGTTTTGTACACATTAAACCAAATATAAAACATGAAGCCTACACAGAAAACTGTCTCCATCTGCTACTGAAAGCAAACCAAGAGTCCTAATAGAAGAAAAAGGTGTGTTTTAAACTGTGGGGGAAAGGAAAGAACCTGTTTGATCACGGTTGATATGCAGGGGTTTGTAGTGATGTTAGTCATTCAGGAAGTAAAGAAGCTTTAGAGACATGTTTGCTGTACTGGCTGCTGTAAGAAGACTGAAGATAAGATCCAGGTGTGCACCACACATCAGATAGAAAGATAACAAGACAAAGTTTTTAAAATTATTTTTCTTTCTGATAGCTGAAGAGTCCCAAAGCTCAGCTGACCAGGTCTGCTTGCTCCCAGGTTGAGGTAGTAGGTTGTATAGTTGAGAATTACACGGTGGGAGATAACTGTACAACCTCCTGTCTTTCCCTGAGGTCTGCACTGCACTCTTCACAGCTGGGTCAATACGCTTCACTGTTAGTATTTAGCAGGCTGCTAAAGCTAGATAATGGATCCTTGCCATGTTCAATAAGAGTCCCGGTTGTTTGCAGATGGAGCAGCACTTTCTATTGCATTTTAAATTATGTGCTAATTTTAAAAGGTGCTTCTGGATTTTCTCTCAGGTATCAGTGTTTTTTTACTTTCAAGTATTTAATCCACAAATATCAAAGATTTGTTTCAGCTAACTATTATTTTGTAGTCATAGAAATACACAAAACAAAACAAAAATGCTCTAACAAATGAATTTAAAAGCAAATCAAGTTAATTTTATTAAGGAGACCTAATTCAAACAGAACTGAATACTTTTGCTTTGATCAGACTAACATTTCCTTCAAATTCAGGAGCCGACATATTAACTGTAGGTCATTTTTTTTTTTAAATGTGTCTGAAGTAGAACTTAAGAAATTAAACTTAGATGCATAAAATAGAAACATTAATTATATACAATTTCTTTACTGTGTGTTCCATGTCAACACAATGGATATGGAGAGGAGCAGATTTGATCAAAACTACTGTTTTGTTACAAAAATGACCAAACAGCAGCAGCTTCTATCCACATGTAACATCACTGCACTGGGTTTTCATTCTCAAGCAGCGTTTTAGTACCATATATGATCATTTTTTTCACGTGTGTGTGTGTGTGTGTGTGTGTAAAAGCAATAATTGGATGTATGCAGTGGTGGACCAAGTTAAAATACAAACAAGAATTTGTTAAAATAAAACAAAGTCACAAAATATATATATTTTTGTAAAATTTCCTCCTTTGCAACTGGGATGTGATTCTGCCACTGAAAGCATTTCCTGAGTTTGTTGCAAAATAAAAAAAAAAACAAAAACTGAAAGGAAGACACATGTTTGCTTTAGTCTGGGCATACAAATATTCATGTTTTAGCGTAAATGATGTTTAAGTATAAGAAAGAAACTAGCAGAAACACAAGTTGAAAGGCAGAGATTTCTCATGGCCTTTTTCCTCCTGCTCCTCTCTTCCTGCCTGCCAATCAGTAGACTTCTAGCTCCGCCTCCTGGCTCTGCTGAAACAAACACTTTACCTTTAAACAAAACAAACGCTTTTATCTGTGATTTATGAACCCTTTTAATACGTGTTGACTTGCGTTTGTCACATTCAGGTTGGTTTGACATCTGTATTGCAGTTTTGTTTATTGATTGTAAAATTGTACCACGGTCCGAGCCAGGACCAGAGGGAAGTGTGAGACCAAGGGACACGTTCTAAGACATTGCACCAAGTGCTGATGCAAGGCTTTGTTGTTAGTGACCCGTGGTGGACTGGTCAGCGGTTCAGCTTTAGCTTTCATTGTTGTCTGTGTAGCATCTTAACGGTAGCAGAACGAAGTAATGCGTAGCAGTTTAGAGGTTAGTGAAGCTAACATTTGGTTAGCTGTGCCCACCACTGGATCTACATCTTGATTTGATTAACTTTTGAAGACCATGTGCTTCAAGATGTCCGTTATTCAGTGAGTTTTACCTGAGCAATGTTCCAAATATGTAGTTTGAACACAACAAATTGTGCCACATATTTGGTTAAAACTTTGACATTAATAGATGAAAGTAAGCCTGTTAGTCTAACAAAATATCTCATAACCATGATATTAGAACTCAGTCATTGGCAGTACATCCACACCTGAAAAACTGTTAGTGTCAATCTAATTCAAGAGGACACCACAGTTAGATTTGTGCTAGAAAAATAATTGATACATTGGAAACATTTATACATCTGATTCGTCTCAGGCTAAGCGTCAGTGACCTCTTTTTTCTGACCTAAAATGTCATCAAAAACTGAACTGATTATGTTCTGTTTTCTCACAGACAAAGAGTTTTACAGGATCTGCTAGAGGGTTTACATTCTTGCTGTGATATGTTATCTAATGTCCTGTTCTCCCGACGCCAGCAGTGTTACCGTCATTGTCTGTTTGATAAACATTCTGTATAAATAAGTGTATCTGAGAC
>JARVJO010000330.1:708570-725542 GCA_031762555.1 Cynodonichthys magdalenae
TATTTGGGAAAAAGGGGCAGACAATATAAGATTTTTTCTTCTTCTGCTACCTTTCATTTAGTTTGATTGTATTTTTTCTTTTTCTGTTGTATGTTGAATTTATGTTGTTTTTAAATGAATAAACTTAAGGATTAAGAAAAAAATAATAAGGATTTTTTATTAATAAAGTTTATGGCAAAACATCAAAATCAAATATTTCTACATTTCAAAACCTGTTTGATGGTTAAGGTTAGGTTAAAAGTTAGAATAAAAGCTCACAGCAACTAACAGCTGAAATATTTCTAATTAAAGGCCAGCATTCTTTGAAGGAATTCATATCACCCACAGCCTCATGACGGAGGTCTGAGCATCGTCCAGCAACAGTTGGCAAATCATTAACTGTCATTGTGCCAAAGTTTTCAAATCCCAATTTTCTAACAACAACATGATAGAAGTTTTTCTGTTAAGTCTTTTTGAAGGTTTCTGTGTGTTTGACTGAAACAGCTACAACTCCTCTGAACATAAAATGATTTAGTTTAAAACAGGATAAATCTATTCCTTTAAAAAGGATAGGCCTTTAATTACTAAAATTATTTTTTTTAAATGTGTTTATTGCTAAACAGTCAGTTGCCAAAGTTGTTGAGAATATAAGTTATTTCATTCTAAATTACAGTATAAATATAGACTTGGCTCCTGTTTGGGACGGGTCCTCTGGACTGAACAAAAGATTTTGTGTGTAAACAGCAGGTTTTAGACGCACATGGTCTGATGATACATGTGTCACTTCCTCCGTTAGCAAACCCACCTATCTCCAGTCTGGTCTCAGAGCCAGAGGTAAGATTAACACTTCAAATGTAAAATAAAACAGACTTTACTGTAATGTACCTAATGCTGGTGTTGTAGTTATAAATTCAGTGTTGATGAATGGATTTGTTGATTATAGAATTCTGTAAAGTTTCACAGCAGTTTTATCTGACAGATACTCTGATGGAAATATGTTGGGAAATGTTGCGAAGAATTTATAGAAGAAAAAGACAAGTCAGTATTTTTCTTTCACTTTTATTTATTTAGTTTTTAGTCTACAAAACCTTGAGGTTTTAACATTCATTCAAGACGGCATGAAATGATTTGATCAATTAGACAAAATAAAAAAAACTGTTTTAATTTTAGACACTTGTTTTTAGTAATTTCTACAAATAGTAAAAGAAACAAACTGACTAATAACAAATAAACAGAGTTATAATCTGTTTTAATTTAATTAAAAGCTGCTTCATTTTAATTGATCTCTTTTTATAAATCATATTCTGTGATGGACTTGTGACCCCCCCCCTCCCCCCTCCCCCCCGTACAGACACTGCTGGACCACTGACCCTGAAAGGAAGAAGATGATGGATGGATGGATTCTGTCTGCATTTGATTTGAATTAAATTTAATACCAGGGATCTCTGGGGCCACATGTGGCCGTTTGGTGACTTTAGCATGTTTTTGTAGCATTGACTATAAATAACATTTAAAACTAAAATATGAAACTAATTGTAAGTTCTGTCACCCAGTTTCCAGCAACATCCAAATAAATGTCTATAACAAAATGATACTATTAAAACAAGGAGAAAAAAGCACGTCTGTTTACCTGAACTCTTTGTTAGCCTGTTTACTGCTCAGTAATTTAACTTCCAGACACACTGTGCTCTTTCTTTGGAAGACAAAGTGCAGGTTTGCAAAAGTAGTCCTCCATATTTTACCAAGATTCTAATGCAAGTTTGTTTGCTTTGGTGATCCCTGAAGAGGGCAGCAGCTGAAAGAGAAACATTCATGTTGTGTTGTTACAATCTTTAGTAAGATTTGTGATTCTGATCACAAATCATTTTAGTGGGAAAAGAAGGTAGATTGTAGACTTCCTGTTCTGTACCTCAGTCAAATACAAAATGTACACAGAAAAGTTCATCCAGTATCCTGTCAGTTTGTTTGATCCAAGAGTAAAAAAAAAACTGACATAATAATATTAAGATGCCAAAAGTAGTTCATTAAAAATACAAAGATAATAATCTGATGTAAAACAATCTTGTTGTTGACTTGTTGTCCTGTCCCACCCGTCTCTACCTCCCTGCCTCTGCCTGCGTCTCTCAGCTCTGTCCTCAGATGGTTTTGGACCAGGTTCGGCTGCAGAGCTCCAGAGTCGGAGCCAAGTCTCAGCAAGAACTTTTATTTGGAGCGCGTGAGACAAAGCAATGCAGAGAGACAGGGACAGGAAATAAAGGACCAAAAAAAAAAAAGACAGAGTTAAACAGATAAGCTCATCATTTGTGTTTAGTTCTGTTTCTGATTCAATAATGACATAAACCATATGTGCTTCATTTAGTTCTACTTTCATTATTTACTTTATTTATTTATTTGTATTTATTTCTAAAAGCATTTGAAAAATAGCCACAAATGATCCACATTACATGGGATTAAACTGCAACAGTTTTTTGTTTGTTGTAATTTTAAAATTTTAAAATTTTTAATTTTATGTTTTTTTTCTAATGTATGTTTTTTTATAATTACCAAATTTAGAAAAATATGTATTTTAACTGCATAAATATA
Source organism: Cynodonichthys magdalenae (assembly GCA_031762555.1). Taxonomy (NCBI): domain Eukaryota; kingdom Metazoa; phylum Chordata; class Actinopteri; order Cyprinodontiformes; family Rivulidae; genus Cynodonichthys; species Cynodonichthys magdalenae. The sequence continues at coordinate 711,133 of JARVJO010000330.1, forward strand.
TAATTTGGAACATTTTCAACAATGACAGTGCTGAATTAATGAAAAGAATTGCATAAATGCTGTGAAATTTATTTAAGTTTTGATATAATGATAAAAACTAAGAACAAAATAAAATAATTATATTAATTAATTATTGTCACAGTCATAATAAATGTAAAATATGGTTTATAATCTATGATGTTTGGCAGCACAATGGTTCAGTGGTTAGCATCGACGCCTCACAGCAAGAAGGTCCTGAGTTCGATCGCTGGTTCGGACCTGGGGTCTTTCTGTGTGGAGTTTGCATGTTTCCCTCGTGTTTGCGTGGGTTTTCTCTGGGTACTCCAGGTTCCCTCACAACACAAAAACATGTAGAACAGGCTGCCTTCAGGTCAGGCTGCACTGGAAACAGATCTGAGATCTCAACAGGATTTGCCTGGTTAAACAGTAAATAAATGTAGTGACATTGTAAGATAATCATTTATTCTTGGCTCAGTATTTTTTCAGAGGAAATACTTTTGGCCACATGTCCATTTATTACATTTATCTCATAAGTGCCCAAGATTAGAAGTTATTATTATTTATGAATACTGGTTCATTTTGTTAATAATATATCACTTGACTAGTATTAAATATAAATGGCTTCTGTAATAAATAAAACAACAGTTTCTGACAGGTCAGTTACGTTATTCAAAAACAAACAATATATAAATACAAACATCTATTAGTAATTAAATAAATAAACTATGACCATGTTGCTTTAAAATTTGTAATAAATACTTTCACATAATACCCAAAGTAATATTATGTCAATTACGTGAAATTGAAAAAAAACAAATGGTTTAAAAATCAACAAGTCTTTGTTTCTTCACTTCTTATAACTGTCAAGTTTTATGCACGTTTTTTAAATGTTGCATAAAATAACTAATTCTAAATTCTTATACAAAATAAAGAATTTGGCAGCACTGCACAATGTTTTAAGAAAGAATTCACAAAACAAAAGCAAAAACCTGCCTTATTGAAAAATCAGTTTGGTCAGGGGTCTGCAGCCTGTGGCTCTGTGACCCCCCCCCCCCCAGCTTTGACCAAACAACATGAAGACATTTTTACATTTTAATGACAATAGGAAATGATAATTGTAACAATTTAACCATCAACATTTTGAAACGTGCATGAAATGTCTGCAGCACAATGACCCTGATGATCCAAGCATCCTGGCCTCTGGTGGAACTTTTTTATTTGTTTTTAAAACAGTATTTAGCAGATGTTACTGTGCGCACAGGTTCAGCTCAGATCTGCAGCAGAATCAGCTAAATATGGCTTAAAGTGTCACTAAAATGTCTTCAAAGCACAGTTTCATTGTTCAGCTAATAGTTTGTCAGGAAACTGTTGAAAGAAAAAGTCAAGTTTGTTAAAACTTGAGGCCAATTGTTGGAAAACTTTAAAGTGGTTCTTTTGCACCTTTTGGAAATGACTACTTTTAAAGTAAATATGTATCATAATAAGAACAAGTTATTTTTTATAAAAGTGAAGAATAAAAATAAAGACTTGCTTCTAGTTTGTAACCTTTAAGACAATAAAGATAAAACTTTTTTTATTTGATTTGTGTCTTAAAAGACTAATAAACTCTGTTTTTATACTATAGCTTATCAGTTTGTAACGTAAACTTTATATTTCTATTTAATTGAAAGATTTTCCATAATTATGGAAAAACAAATGAGTCTAAAAAATTGTGTGACTTAATCAAATAAACTCTTTTTTTCTTTTGTTTTTGTCAATTCACTCAATGAAGGGAAAATAAATAAATACAAAAGCACAATAAATATATATAATTTAATATATTTACTCAGAAACAAAATGTTATAAAATGTTTTATTTTATTTTAACAGATTTTGTGGCCTAAAACAAATCTTGTTTGGTGAAAGGACCAGATTGTTAGTCTAGGCTATAAATATTTTTTATATTTGCTAATTCTTGACACTTGTCTCAGTATAAACAATAAATATAAAAAATTTAATAAAATTGGCTCTTATAAATGTAAAGTTGCAGAGCCCTAAATAAATGTTTGACTCTATTAAGAATAAAGTGTACCGAACTTTAAATACAGAGACAAACAAACAAACATTTATTAGCAGGAAGTCTCTTGAAGTAAGTGATAAACTCCAACATTTATCAGTCTCTTGTGAGAACATGTGAGTAAATATTAGTGTGTTGGGGGCCATTATGTAAGATCATCATGTTAGTGCAGGTTTTTCTTCATGTCAAGGCCACACCAGCGTGTTTAGCTCAGTCCTACAAAGTAAAATCTTGATGGGGCTCACAAAAACAGGGACGTGTCAACGATTATACAAAAATGTTACAATAGAAATAAAAAGCACTTAGTTCAGAATAAGTGTTTGAAATAATATTAAAGCTATTTGCTATTAGCCCACTAATTTGGTTAGGGCTAACCTTTCCACAGAAATGTCTAAATAATGTCAACAACTTGGGAGGTATTATTTATTATATTAACATTACAGTTTATTACATATCAGAACTACAAAATGTAATATTAATAACAAACAAATGTGGGTATGGTCTAATCAAGTTTTTAATCTGTGTGTGTGTGTGTGTGTCTGTGTGGGTGTGTGTGTGTGTGTGTGTGTGTGTGAGTTTCTAAGTCTTGCAGATTGATTTTCAGATCCGTGTCAGTTTTCTGGACCGCTCCCCAACAGGATCCGAGCTGCTTTAATCATCTAAAAACAGAAAGACAAAAGTCTTTTTTACTCACTTTGTTTTCAACAATTTTACATTATTCACCCCCCCCCCCCCGTGTATAAAAATCCATTCCAATACAATAAAAACGGAATGTTTCACTAGAAATAAAAAAATTTTTATTGTCAATTTTGCACATTTGCACTTCAACAAAAGCCTTTATATTGTTATACTTTGACAGTAAAATGCTTTTGTAACACTTTTTGTAACTGAGCTGACAAATATTCATGATGAAACTTCACATTTTAACTCATGTCTTTATATAAATCTTCATACAGTCCATTACTGCCTGAATCTCTAGTGTTTAGGAGAAAAGGTGCTTCAGTTTGTCCTGACAACTTCACAGAGACAACACACACACACACACACACACACTAAAAAATAGCCTTGCTTCAATCAGCTGCATGTCTTTAGAAAATGTAAAAATACCTCAGATAAAATATAAAACAAGTCAGACATTCTATTAATATGTGACAGAAGAAAGAGTTGAGAATCAGGAGAAATTACAGCAGTAAAGCTTTATTTAGACCAAACTGTAAAATGTGTCCATCTCAATAACAGGCTTCTGATCGTTGCACTGGCTCAACATTAATGCTATAAAAAATAAATCTTTTTGGGTCTTCAGATAAAAATAAAAAACATTGTTTCAGTTTGTTTTTAAATTCACTCAAGCTTGGTCTTTTGTCATAAAGTTGCACACTGTTTATGATGAATGAGAGTTATAAACAAAATGAATTTACTAATTAATAAAAAATAATTAAATCATAAAAAATAAAAATGTTTAATTATAGCATTGTTTGTTCTGACCATGTCAACAAAGTCGAAAGGTTGAACAATTTCACCAAACAAAACTCTGAGCACATGAACCCAAAATAAAATATCTTTTCTGACGTCCCTCAGAGCAAAAGAAACATATTGGACTAAAACATATAAACTTTATAATGTAATAACTATGTTGCTATAAAATCACATTTAAAAATACTTAATTTCATAAAAAACCCAAAGAAAAAGTTAAAACAATTATGAATATCAACCAGATGACACAACACAAAAACAAGAGCTTGAATTATTGGTCAGATGACCTCTGATTCAAGATTCAAACAGGACCATTTTTTAAAAGTGTATCATTATAGATTATTTAATACCTAGTTAATAATGCAGATATTATTTAAATACTTTAAAAGCTCTTTATAAACGGTTACAAAGAATCTGACAAAAAGGAAACTATTGATTCATTTCTTCTCATCTATACTCTCAGTTCTGATTACCTGAACTCTTCATTATTTCACTTAGTTTTTTTAAAACACTTATTTTCAACTAGCCTAACTTAAATTAATTTACTCTGTATTTATAACAAGCCTTAGAAAACCTTGTGCTATGGTTTCTTCCTTTTCTTTCTTGATAATTGGTTAACTAAAACTAGCTAAAAGAAAGAAGATAATTGGTTAACTATAGACAGACATGTCAGAGTGCAGATTAAAAAAAAACATCCGAATAAAATTGGCAGATGTATTTTTGGTCCATCACTAATTACAATAAAGTTTAATATTTAATTAAATATACAAACATATAAAGCAAACCTCCAGTTACAGCTTTTTAAAACTTGAGTCAAAGTTACTTTGTGTGTCGAAAGCATCAGGAGGGTTAAAAACTGCAACTACTTTTCTTTTTTGTTTGAAGAGATTTTGATAGATAATATATGATATTTCATAAAGAGAATTTCTCTTTTTCATTTAAAAAAAGCCTGCAGGAGTGAACTGTGTAACAAATAATGAGCTGTTTTAAATAAAAACTCAATTATTCAGTAAAATCTTTTTGCTGTATTTATGATTTACTCTTATGTTATTTTGGTCTGTGATGCTTTAGCTCACATAGAACCAACATAATTATCCCTTTAGTTTAGAAAATGCCAACAAAAATGACAAAAATGTTTGTAGTTTTCAACATTTCAACTTGCTTTGACTTACTTTTTATATATCTTTCTTCCAATCCAAATTTATTTTGTAAAAAGTATCAAATATATGATTACAAATCTGTTCATCAACTGGAATTTTAACAAAAATATTCTGAGAAAATGAAGCAACAAGAAAATTTCTTTCTTTCTGTCTCACCGTGCAGCTTTCACATCGTCATGATATAGATGGACTTTAAAAACGTGTTGAGGAGACAACTTGAACCCAAATCTAATCAGTCTGTGCCGACACACATCTGCAAAGCTTCGTGAAGCTGCAGACAACACTTAGCAATTTTAACTACAGCCAAAACACAACAAAATGGTTTTGTCTTTTTCAAAAAATAAGTGTACAGCTTTATAAATTGATGTGGCAAGAAAGACCAAAGTTTGACTCTAAATTCAGAAAGTCCTGAAGAGTTTAATGAAGTGTGTGTGACCCTGTTGGTGACATTAGCTTGTTGGAGTTAGTGAGGTTAATATGCTGTTAGATTCATCTGCTGGTCTGATGTGGTTGTAGAAAATCCTCTTTTAAATTGGCCTCATGCAAACAAATTCTTAGAGAAATGTTGCTAAAAATGTCCTGGAGCATCCCAGCAGGACAGTTCATGTTGTTCAGATGGCAGACATGAACAAGGGAGACTGGAAACAAAAAGAGATTTAAAAATCCCATTAGATCTGCTCCAAATGTTTTAATGTGGCCAGGGATACAGGAAAAGCTTCTGCTAAGTAAAACAGCCCAGGTGTGAAGGAATTCCACAAAATGACCCCCAGCTTTAGCTTGAGGCATGTGTGCTGGGCACTAGTTGGAGCTAGAAGACCCACGTGGAGCTGCGACGCCATCTTGTTTTACAGACATACTGAAAAGAAAGGGTTAGGGACTGTTCTGCAGCAAAAAGCACTGCTCAAACACACTCACACAACACAGACATGTTGAAAGACACTGCAGGAAGCACACGCCCGCGCACTGACCAGCCCTGGGTATCGATGAGTGAGCTTGTCCCGCCTGCAGCTGAGCAGACAGCATGCTGAAGGGAGTGGCAGAATAAACTGCAGAATGGTGACTGTGAGCTCAACGCAGTAGTAACTGTCACTGCTGGCACAAAGACACTGTAGAAGACTGTCCTCCCCAGCTGGCTGTCGCCTTTAGTGCCGAGTTTTCACAGCATTTCACAATATCTGATTGTTTTTTAATGCTATTGTGATTTACGTACAACTGAGTTCACAGAGGGCGTTCTGAAGGAGGTTTGGGCTCAACAATCCATCGAATATTTACTGCACACACGCACCTGAAAGGAACTATCGCTTTAAAGGGTTGTATCCATCAGCGCCTGCCTGCTGGCATCCTCAGTCACGAGATGTGGGAACAGACGATATTTGGAGCCACAAAGACACATTTTGTTTCAAAACTGAAACTGAAGCCGACCGGGGGCTGGCAGATCTCTGAGATGCTTTGCTGCAGCAGGTTTTGTTACACGGACACATTTAAAGCTGCTGGGGAAAATCTAGTACAGACAGACATTTTCATTCATAATGAAGCAGATCTGAATTTAGCCAACATACTTCTGAGTCACAAACCTGTTCAGATAAGTCAGTTTTGAGACAATTCAGGCACCACTGAAATGATGCAGTAGTTTATCACAGCCAGTGCAAAGCCAGCAGTCTGTCTGACTGTGTAGCTGTCTTTACTTTCTGACTGAGCCATGGGGACATGGTGTACCCCCAGCATCTGCAGAAAGTGAACAATGGAGAGCTCCTGATAGATGCTCGTTCTCTCCAGGTTAGTGTTTGTTAAGCCGAGCTAGCTAAATATATATGTATATATAGTGCAAAGCATGCTGCCGAAGAACAACGTGACAAGATAGTAATGTCACAGAAAATCTTTTCTATTTGTAAAAAAAAAACAACTTCAAATTAATGAGCTACAAGCAGTTTCCAGCTGCAAAAAGACCTTATAAAACGTGTTTCTATTTGATAAGATTATACATGCTCAGTCAATTTTCTTGCAAAATAAAAAGCATCAATGAAAGCAAGTTTACATCAATATTCTTGCTAAGCATCATTAAAGCTAGAAAGACAAATTTTAGCTACAGTAAAATCCATGTGAAGGTTGGTTTCAATAAATCATGCTGGTAAGAGATGCTTATTTTAAAGAAATGTGGATCTATGACATGAGCATAACTAATAGGTGGGTGTGAAACTTGATGACTTTAATTAGAAAAGGAGCTCCAGTTTCAGAAAAAGGAAACAATTTACTACTTCGACCAACCATAATTGTATTGAATTAGGAAAAAGGAGTACTGCCAATGTGGGTGCAGCTGAACACACGAATCAAGAAGAGCTGCAGGCCAACAAGCTTTCAGATGTAGACTTCAGCATTCAAAGGGTTAGTTTATGTTTGTGTATGAGGTCATCACTAAGTTACTTTGTTAGCATGAGTGAGTGCTAACGTTGAAGAAAGTTTGCTGAGGTTAAGCACATAATGTACAGAGCTGTTATGGTCACGCAGCAGTACACACGTCCAGACATGCCACAGAAATGATTTCATATTGACAGATGACTCTTTATTTAAACTTGTCCACCAGTGTTAGAGATGTTAATGGTATTGTGACAGCATCAGCATTATCTTTTAAAAGCTGCTGATGCTAACCAGCTGTCGGCCCCAGCTAAGACTGTACATAAACATAGCTGCAACATGCATTCAGATTTGTTACATTGAGATGTGGAGGGTGAAAGATCAAATCAGTATTTTGTGTTTTCATGTGTGAATGCCTCCTTGTAGGCTAAAATAGCTACAGTGTCTCTTTAATATTACTGTTTCCTTGATGAGGGCAGTCATTTCAGGTCATCTGACTAATAAAATGAATCTGTAACATGAACAACATTCATTATATTCTGTATGTGTGTTGAACATAGACTGTCTGTACCAGTGGTGTTTAAGCTGCTAATGCATTAGTCAGTTAGTCAGTTGGGAGTTGAGTGAACTCTTGGACTGACGAGACATGCTGATCAGACACACTGATACATTTAACAGCACCAACAACATGATATACAGGATCTATGCTCAACAAATACATTTGTGGTAACAGATGTTCAGTGACAAACTGCCATGAAAAAACTGTAAGATGTTTAAGCCTAAATAAAACCTATTAAATATCCCTTGTTTGACTAGTTATTAGCTTAGCCTGCATGAAGACAGTTACATCTTCTCTCATGCTCTGTGCCTGGTGTCATGGTTAATAATAACTGAAGAAACATGTAGTTGTTTCACATCAGGCCTGCTGTCATCCATCTACACAACTGGAATTCAGTTGTCTTTACATGACATGAAACAAGATTCACACCCATCCTCCAAACCCCTCTGGTTTTTACCAGCCTATGTTATGTACCTGATTCAGAGTTTTGCTTGTGTGTGATGGAGCAAATCAGCAAGAAAAACAGTCTATGCTGCTCAGCATTACATCAAGGTGTGAGCCTAGCTGAAAAATGTGACACGAGGCTACAGTCAATGCCTCAGCTCGCTGTGCCAGCTCACTGTCTCCACCCCTTTCTCAGTTGCCATTGTTGGAGGTAGGAATGTGCAGGAGTTTGTGTTGGCCGTGCATCCCTCTCAGCTCCCGAGAGCCTAACCCGTGGACATGAAAACACAACGTCACAAGTTAGGGTCTCAGGGACGGAGAGAGACACAAATCTATCCAGCCTGCTCCGCTTCTCTACGTCCACTCTGGAATTTTCATATTTACTAATTACAGAGGGTTCATGCAAGAAGAAGCTCTGATGGTTCAGATCAGATGAAGACTCTGAACATTTCACAACTGCCCTGCATCCACTTCAACCTGTCAGACAGTAAACACACACCTGAAAGACATGATGCTACTGTATGTGATTTTGATCATACAAGTGCAAACCTCTGTCAGACAACACGGACCAGCCTCCTCTCAACTTACTCAGTCACCCTTCATCCCCTCCCCCACAGAGTAAAACAATACAGCATTTGAAAAATGCCTCCTGCCATCAGGTAGAAATCCTGCTACTGTACAGTATGCCCGAAGATTTCCTGCAGCGTCTGGGAAAACCTGAATTGGCAGATTATTTACGGTGCACGAGACAAAAGCCAAGCATGGATGCATCAATTAAAGCTCCAAAACTGAAGGCTAGGACTGCACAGCATCGCTGCAATCCATCTGACACCACAACTTGCACGCTTGTCCGACTGACACATCTTCCACCCTGCAACAAAATCATTCAGAGCACGAACCAATGGTTGCGAGAGCACGTCTCCGTTCAGCATGAGGTTCTGAATCCCAGAAAGGCTTTGCAGAAAGAAAAGAAGAAGCCAGATAACAAAGCTCAATGGCTTCTTCATGCTTCCACGGTGGTCTAAATGCTTAGGAAACAGATGGGGAGCTGAGAGGGAAGCAGAGAGGAAGAGCGTTCATTGGTGTCGACTCACCCTCCCCTCCAGATTCAGGATGCCCTGTCGCTTGGTGCTCTTCTAGCTTTCTGTCCGCTTAAGAAGGGAAAGAAAAAAAGGCAAAGAAAGAACAAGAAGGCTTCTACTTAAACTTACAGCACGTTTACAGGATTCCGGTTCTGCTCCAAAGAAAAATGATCTTTTCGATTATTTTCCCCCCCTTTAGATGTCAAAAGAAACGGATGAAAAAGGCCGGCCGGTCGGCCTGGGAGCTGCTCAAAGTCAGGCTGGATAAATGGAAGAAGAAGAAGAAAGGGTGGAAGGACTGAGCTGGAATGAACCATGTGAATGTTCTTTCTACCTCTATCTTTTCTCCCTCTCTCTCTCTCTCTCTCTCTCTCTCTCTCTCTCTCTCGCTCTCTTTCAAACACACGCACATGAACAAATGCGAGAACAAGCAGTCCAAGGAGAAACGTTGCAGGAAAGATTTGCCAAATGAATTCTTGAACCAGAAAAGAAATGCTAAGAAGTTAAAATTAAAGCCTAGACTGAACAGGCTGAGCGGCAATAGAAAGAGACACTAGTGTTGTTGGACAGAATCTATACTTTCAACCAGGACCACGGTGCCAGCAGAGCAAACCAGTGACCTCCAGAGGGCAAGAATAGGAGAGCTTGCATGTGTGTGTGTGTGGGGACATGTACACACACACACACACACATGGGTTACCTACATACACAAAAATGCCATTATCCTCATTTGCTCTTCCTCACAGCCAAGCTTCTACTTACTTCATATGCAAACCTGCACCTCCAAGGCAGGTGGGTCACAAGGGGCAGAAAAATGTGCTCACACACACACACACACACACACACACAAAAACACAAATCCAAGTTAAAGAACAAAACCAATGCGCCTGCTGGTCTCTTGTCTCGCTCTGCTTTCTCTCTTCCCTTGCATTGTTTTCTCTCAGTCACATGCAGAGGTGGAAAAGAGGGAAGACTGCAAAAAAAAACCACTCCCCACCCTCCTCCTCTCCTCCCTCTTCCCCCAACGTTCTACCTTTTTTCTCTCCAGCTTTCGTCTATACCTTTTCCCCCCAACTTCTGGAGGAGGAAAGATGTTTGCAAGGAGGAGAAAGAGGGGAGAGAAAGATCATCATTTAATTTACCTCACAGCTGTGATCACTTACAGCCAGAGGCCCTCTTTTCCTCTGTATCAGACCAACGGGGGAAAGAAAAAGAGGGATGTAAGGAGGGAGGGGGGTTATAGTAGTCCTCCTTTCGTTGTCCATTTTCCACCCAGAAAACAAATCCTCTGTTCTTCTGCTTGCATGCAAAAAAGACAGAAAAAAAGAAAAATCCACATTTGCAGTTTAGTCTCTTTCTCTATCCTCTCACGAGGGACGACATCTTTCACAGTGTCCTCTCAGGAGCAGGAGAGACCTGCAGACAGAGCAGCAGAGGAGACAGGCCACAGAAACATTGCTACATGATGTGCTTTGGCTTATAGAGGCTACATTTAATCTCTGCTGGCTCCCCCGGCTTTGGCATGGAGAGAAAGAGAGAGAGAGTAAGAGAGGGTGGGAGGAGGGAGGGAGAGCAAAAGAGAGAAAGGGAGAGAGAAAGAGAGAGAGGGGAGATGATGGGGGAGGGACAGATGGAGTGAAAAGAAGGAGAGCGACGACATGCAACCGGCTGGGAACTCAAAGAAGCGACGAGGCCTGACAGACGGGGAAGAGGGAAAAAAAGAAAAGAAATATCCCTGGGACCATACCGCCCTCTCGCTTTCCTTCTCCTCCCTCTCTGCCTGATCGACTGAGTGCACCCAACTAACCTCCAGTCTGACTGTTGTCTGGCAGATGCCCCATTGTGGCTTTTTTTACAAATTTTATACAAACATCTGGATCTACAAGTCTCTGTACCTGTGTACACAGAACCAGCTGTGAAAGAGTCAGTTTTTCTGATCGATAAACTACAATAAGAATTATTCAACAGTTTTCAAAACCTAACACTCAAGGGCCAATACACTAGCCTATGATGGAGTATTGGGGCCACACAAGATTAGTTTTTATTACGAGAATAAAGTCATAATTATGACATTAAAGTCGTAACATTACAAGAATATTTGGATGAGAATAAAGTCATATAAGTCGTAATATTAAGAGATTAAAGTCATGATATTACAAGAAAAATATCATGTTATGAGAATAAATTTGTAATATTATGAAAATACAGTCATATTACAAGAAAAAGTCATACTATAAAATAAAACTGTAGTATTAGGAGATTAAACTGAAGCTGTATTGTAATAATGGTTACATTGACAGATTTAATTGTCACATCATTTGAATGAAAGCAGATTTTACAGTAACAGGGACCCAAAAGCCGTGGCAGACCATCTCAAACACAGAGACATGCAGGGTTGTCCACAGCAGGGGTGAAGAAAATGAGTAACAAATCAGGAACAGAAAATGATTATGACTTTATTCTGGTAGCATTACGACTGTAATTTCATGATTAAAGAAATAATAATAATCTCGTTGTCTGTCCCTAACGCTCCATCGTACTAGCCTACATTTAGACAAATACAATATATTTAGCTTTTCTAAATCCCTGTGTGTTGGTTTGAACCAGAGATTCTCACCTGGTGGGTGGCCTCACTAAAGTGGGTTTCAGACTTTTTTAATAGGTTGTAGGTCTTTTCATGAACAAAATATTATTAAAATTTTTACAAGGGTTTTGATTTGAATTATGTTTCTTCTAACCAAATTTCCACATTAATAAATGATTGTTTGTGGATTTAAGTAACTCCAACTCATTGGGTATTTTGTAAAAACCGCATAAGAAAACAGCAAATATTCCTCTGTTGAAAACGTCATTTGGTGATCAGTAGCTCAGAATTTCTCAGCACAGCTGATTTTCATGTGGTTTTTAGCCCTAACACGCTGTATTTTTGTCAACACTTGTTCTTGCAGCTTTTAGTTGCATTTTTCTTTTCTTTAGACAAGAAGAAAAATCTTTACCTTTTCACGTTCGACCTGGTGTCTCTAATTTCATAGCTCTCATTTTTAACTTTTAGATTTGGGAATATTTTACTGACTCCTTATCCTATGTTTGCTGAGCCTGTCTGGATTCTACTTGTTATTGTTTGTATGGAAACTAGTCTGCAGATTTCTCACATTTAAATCATTTCTTCTGGAAGTAAAAGATGTTTATTTAGTGAATATTTGTTTATCATCAGTGACACACATATACCAAAACTGAGGGACAATAATGATTATTTCTATTATATTCTATCTTTATAAAAAGAAATATTTCCCTATGTGGCATCCCTGCATACTGGTCATTTTGTTTTCATTGTGTTTGAATATTGGTATTTTTTATTCTGCGATCTCAGGTTAAAACTGCATCATCTTTTCATCCCAAAATAACCACCATCATAAAGAGATTTAATGAATTTGAGACGTTGTCATTGAGGGATGATAATGGATTCTAAAGCAAGACCAGTTGAAAACCACTGGTTGAGAAAAAACACCCATCCACAGATTAAAAACTGTCCACAATGCTTCTGCTTAGCTTCTGACTAAGAACCTTCTTAATTAATTATAAAAACAAACAAACTTCATTAACGATATTCTCACATTAACATATTTGAAAGGTCACTTGTGTAAACAAATCAAATTCTCCTAAAGGTCTCATGATCTGGGTTACAATGTAAATACAGTGGCTGCATCAAACTTATAGAACAATTTCCTCAATATTTGCACAGTTCAGACTATAGAGATGTTTAAATCTCTGCTAAGATGTCACTTTATCCAGCAACCATAAAAACATAAAAATATCTTTTAAATCTGAAATGTAAGCTGTATTTACAAAAGTGTGCCTAATGAAACCCTTATAAAAACCTCCCTGTTTCCCTGTTGACACATGCAAAGTGTATCACATCCTTCATGTCCACACAGAGCTGGTTCTCAATAAGAAACTAACATTAGTGTGTTTTAAGAGTCGGCATCAGAAATACAAAGATCCACATGCATACAGAGGTATGGTTCAGCATGCAGAGAAGGACAGAACTGTGCAAAATATATTCAGAGAAGTGTTTATATCTGGGTGTATTTCGATTTATTGGATTTTTTTGTCTTCTAAAGCATTAAAATAAATTCCATGGAACAGATGAGTGATACTCTTTTCAGGTAAGTGACAGCTCAAGCAACACTTTTTCACAAGTCCCACTTTGCTTTCTTTGTTGTCTGCAGGTTACGATCAGGAATCAGCAGCTGGCTGTTCAAGTCGTACGTAAATAGAGACCCAGATCTGTCATGCAGTGCCCCACGCATCAAGGGAAGCAGCAGCAGCACTGCAGATAAGCACACAGCATCGAGCTTGTAGAAGTGGCAACAAAGACAGTGTGTGTGTGTGTGTGTGTGTGTGTGTGTGTGAATGAAGGCAGCGCAGGGTGAAAGCAGGGAACAATCTCTGGCTCCAGTGGCTGCATAGCTGATCGAAAGCTGTCAAAATATGTTTGGTATGAACATGATTGTGTGTACATGTCTTTTTTTCATTTATTAATTTTAGCATTTTGACATCATATAAGAACAACTTATGAGGACATCTGCATTGTCCACATGATGGAAAACCTGTTTATATGAATTAAGTTTAGGTTAATTTTAGAGTTATTAATGGAAGTCTATGCAAAATCCACACAAGCATAGAAAGACGAGTGTGTGTCTTTTCTACACCAGTTTCAATGACGTAAATAATAGTTCAGAAAAATGTCCCTGTTTTATTTTTGTCACCCCATGTCTTTGTGTATCTTTGGCAAATTATCGTGGGAAAAAACTCAAAGTATTAGATGCACACCTACAGTTAAAAAGACTATCCTACCTGTCCTGTCTACTGTTAGCATCTGTAACATCATAGAGGAGCAAAAATAATGAGCAAACAGGGCGACAGCTCACAGATGACAAAGCAACTATTTGATTGACAGCAAGCCCAACTTTTTTACAGTAAATTCATATAATTGTTAAGTATGTTGTATTCCTTAAATAATCATGTAAAACTATGAATGTATAAAGAATATACTAAAAAGGACAGATCAGTGTAATAGAACCTTAAAAACATTTCATATTACATTATGAATATTACATGAAACACAGACAAAATTAACTTCAATTCAATTCAGTTTATTTATATAGCACCAAGTCACAACATACATCATCTCAGGGCTCTGTACACAAAAATCAATCTAAAGAAGCAAGCAGATGGTGTTGAATCACTTCATCACATTCTCCCATCCTGAGCAATACATTGGC
>JARVJO010000330.1:752399-764225 GCA_031762555.1 Cynodonichthys magdalenae
TAAAGCGTTGGTCCGGACTTTTTGTGCAGGTGTGAATACACTCATGCGAACTCTGGTGCGGATCAAACAACCGGACCTAGACCCGCTTTTTGAGGTGGTCTCGGTCCGCTTCCAAAACGAACTCTGGCTTGCAAATCTGCTGGTGGTGTTTAGTAGAACTGTAACAAGATCTCTTGTCAACGTTAAAATTTGTCTCAGGAAACCAAGTTGTAGTCAAACTAACATCCATTGACCAAGGACTTGGAAAAATCAAAAAGGGAAATGCTAGTCAGATGAAATTGTGACCAAAAATTCAAGTGTGCTTCACCAAAGACTTTTAGTCAACATACAACAGTCAACACACTTAAATTTTCGAGATTTCTTTTATTAAATTGTTAATGTCTCATTTTGTTTTGGATCATGTAAATGTAAATATATGCATGTTTGTTTGTTTTGGATCTGTCTCATCATTACACTGTACACTGTGGAATGGCTCTTTTTTCCACTATCTGTTGTTAATAACCTTCTTTGTTTTGACTCTCAGGGTGTTACTTTGAAGGAGATCAGAAAATGCATGCTCCGGGAATATCATGGCATCCGTTTGTTCCTCCATTTGGTTACATTAAATGTGCTGTCTGCACCTGCAAGGTAAATAAACAGCAATAAAACCGTCTTTGGTTCATTGGATTCACATTCCAAGATGTCTAAATGAGTTTTATATATAAGCATGATTTGTTATGAGTCAGCTGTTAATTATATATTTTGTTAACAGGGGTCTTCGGGGGAGGTCCACTGTGAGAAGGTGACGTGTCCGGTGTTGTCCTGCAGTCACCCGGTGAGGCGTAATCCCTCAGACTGCTGTAAGGAGTGTCCAGAGGAGGAGAGGACCCCTGCAGGCCTGCAGCACAGTGACATGATGCAGGCAGACGGTCCGCGGCACTGTAAATTTGGAAAGAACTATTACCAGAACAGTGACAGTTGGCACCCCTGGGTGCCGCTGGTGGGCGAGATGAAGTGCATCAACTGCTGGTGTGACGTAAGCAGCTACGCAGCAAGATGTTGTGGTGTTTCTGAACATGTGGAGCTCATTTTAATGTCTTGTAAAGACTATTTTTGTATCAGCAATAGAGCCAAACAATGAGGAATATTATTACAGACATGAGGGGATTTATTATGTATTTCAAGTCCTCAGCCCCGCAGATTCCTGGATGTTCTTTTTTGTTCATTTTTCATTGCAGGATCTTGGATAGAAGTCTCTGGTCTTCAGTGTTTTGTTGCTGTTTTTATTTGTCAGGGATTTAAGCGGTTCAATTAAAAAAACTGAGATCTGAGAAAAACTGAGATTGTTATAAAATAATCAATATTAGTCAACACAAAAAGGCCTATAGCTCCTCAGTTTTATAGACATAGAGCTAACATTTGATGTGGTTGAAGCTGAATGTCCTCCTCAAAACATAATCTGAATGTGACATATCACAGACATTCATAATAATGAATTTAATATTATTTTCAAAATGTACAATTATTAAAGTAAGAGCAAGCAACATCTTCAAGGAAAGCTAAATCTTCCACAAAGGGGAACAAAAATGGAGAGTGGATGTTAGAATGGCACATGAATAGATTCAGTTAAATGTTTTGTAAGAGTTTTTCTCTTCCTACTTGAACCTCATTTTGTCTCTGTGACCTCTGACCTTCATCCTTCCTGTCTTCTTGTCTCCAGCACGGGGTGACTAAATGTCAGCGGAAACAGTGTGCAGTGCTGACCTGCTCCAACATCACTCGCACCGACAACTCCTGCTGTCCCGAATGTGCTGGTAAATATTGATCACACACAAGTTTGTGTTTCTGTTAGCGGTGCACCAACATATCGGCCTGCAGATTTATTGACACCAATTTTATTAATTTTGGGAGATCAGCTGATACTAGAAAAGATTAGCCTCTTATCTACCTCCACAAAGGTCTGAAAATCAGCTACTGTCCCCTTTTGCTCTGCTGTGAGCACTAATATCCACTTAAAACACGTTTGTATTGTTTCAGGGGTATTGTTCAGTGTTCTTCAATAAAATAAGATTGGAACATTAAAGGTGTATGGGGACCTTATAACACCTGACAGTAGCTACGTTTACATGGACATAAGTAATTGGATTAAACGGCCATTCGGAATAAAAATGCGTCATGTAAACACCTCATTCGGATTATTGTGATCCGATTCAGCTCGATCCGAATGAATTTGGAATCGGAATGAGAGGGGTGGTATATGCCGATTGATAATCCAAACAGCGCACATATAACCACTTAATCCAATAATTTTATTCTGATTGTGGAAATCTGACCTGTCTGCGCATGTCTTCTGACTTTCATCAATCGGTTTCTGCACTTCTGTGCAGGGAGGAGCAGCAGCGCTAGTTTCCAGCAGCACCGAACTTTTCCTCCTGTTTTCTCATCCAATAAAAAAGAAAGATCGCCCCCCACCAAAAAAAAAAAAAGAAATCCGCGCATCGCCTGCAGCTCAACCAGGAGAAGTAATGTCTCCACTGTTATAAAAACCTGTCACGTGTCCATTCTGGTCACTCATCACGGAAGTAGAATTTCTGTGTTTTTTAAGGGAAAGTTAACAACTCTGCGCATGTCAGTGCTTCTATTCTGAATAAAAGCCTGGTGCATGTAAACACTCCTCATGATCGGATTGTGCCCATGTAAATGATACATTTAGATTATTTAATCGGAATACATTTCTATCCGATCAAAGAATTTTGCACATGTAAACGTAGCTATTGTCAGTTATTTAAAAAATCTGTCAAAAATTGGAATTTCAGGCCGAAAGTTCTGTGATCGGCCAGAAAATTGCAATCTGTGCACCCCTAACTTCTGTCCTTATTAGGACCGTTAATTTCCAGTTGTTTCTGTAGCCTAAACTTGACCCCTTACACTCCCCCATACACACCTACCCCTAAACCTAACCTAAACTCAGTTCACACCTTAGTCCTAAATCGAACCCTCAACTATAAAATGGAGTTCCACCATATTAGGGCTGGTCTTTTGTCCCTGTAAGGACCAATGATCTTGACAAGATAGGTGTGTATACCAGAGACGGTCCTAAAAAGGTAACAAATACAAGTGCTCACACACACACACACATGTTATTATAAACTATGTGGACAAAGCACTGTAAGTACACTGTACATAATATGTAGTCAACAGTTACTGTGTTATTTTTATGACCTTTTATAAGGGTTGTTTTTAATGCTTTTAATTTTGAACGTTGCTGCTACAACAAACCAGTTTCTCTCCTTAAAATTTCTATTCTATTCTATTTAACTTAAAGCTTTACACATAAATGTTATTTATGTGTAAAGTAATTTAAAAGTTGATTTTGTTTTGTCACAGCGGAGTCTAAATCACTTTCCTTTTTGATGCTTTGGCTCATTTATGTCTGTTGATGTTCTGGTTAGATTCCAAAGAGCAAGATGACCTGATGATGAAAACACCGGACAGAAGACGAGCCTGGAGACACTAATGCTTTGGACTGCACACACCGCAAAGACAAATCCCCTTCTCTTAGCCCTTCAGCACCCTCTTCCTTCTTATCCCACACCCCAGAACTGCACACTGGGGTCTCCTATCCTCACCTCCTCTGACCCAACACCCACCTTGAGATCAGCTTCAAGATTGTAACAAGAAAAGACAAACGGACAAGAGAGGAAGTTGGAAACGAAAGACTTAATAAGTGAAGAGTCAAAGCTTTGAAGAGGGCCAGCCCAACCTTAAAGACCTTCTGCTTCCTGCCTTCAGTGTTTGTTAGAATTCAACAGAACACTGGAAATCCAGGAAAGGTGTCAAAAAGGGACTGAAATCCAGCTGGATTTTAAAAAAGCAAGCGTTGAAGGGACTGAAGGATTCGACTTAACGGAGCTTCTCTTTGAAGCACAGCCAGCACAACTGAGACTCTCACTGGACACGTAGATGAAGAAGGTTGCTTAAATCTGGGCCAGTGCATGTATTTATGTGTGACTTTTCTTCTTTAGGTTTTTGATAAAAAGGCATCTCTACCCATCTGTTTTATTGAAAGAATATATTTCCACTCAGTATCACTCCTGTTGCAGATTAAAATCAAAACTTGGAAACATTTCCTGTTGGTCTTCATTCTTCAGATTGTGTTGTTCCTGTTTTTATTATCTTTTTTACTCATTGTGAACTTTGTAGCAGGTTTGTATTTTGTATTTATTGAACAGTGTGGAAACAAAATAAAAAGCTGTTTTATTTGGTAAAAAGAGAATGTTTGTTCCTCTTCTATGCATTTCTATCTTTTTGCATCTGTTTTACTTTTCCAGTTTAGATGATTTTCTCCTTCATGTTCCTTTTAACAGATTTTCACATACTGGATTTGCTATCAGAGGACAAATAAGCCAGACGCACTGACTTCACTTAATGATTTTTTTTCCCAGCCTGCATTTCTTGCCCACGCCATCCTGTCGATGATGCCCTATCACTTGTCTTGCTTAATCTTTCTCTTTTTCTCTGAGCTCTACTTCCTTGCTTGCTTTTCCACACAGTCAGCACATGTGGTCTCTAATGTGTCATATATACACCTCTCCATGTGGCCTCATGCACACAGACAAACACACATGCAGAGTTCACACAGACTGAAACATAAACACAGCTTCACAGATGTACACAAGTCCAAACTCCTGAAATACGAACATGAAATTCTTTCCAACAGACAAATAAACTCTACTGCTCTCTGCTGGTCAAATATATCATTACACCAATAAAAACAATTTGTGTGTGTGTGTGAGGATGGTTATTTAGTGACCATTTTAAGACAAAACGTTTTAAGCTCAAAGATTTTATTTGTTTTGTCTTTCATTTTTGATGTTTTTATTTACTTCATAATCAAATAAATGAACTCAGGGACTGACATCTACAGATAATTTATTTGACAAAAAATGGTGGTTTTACATAATTTGGAAAGTGTTGCAATCTGGATCTCTCCTTGGGAGATTGGAAAAAAAACTAACATTCAAGATATGTCAGTTAACATTTGCAATTTGTAGCCCTTTGTACCTCTTTACCTTCCTTCCTTCCTTACACAAGAATATTACCCCTTTCTGATTTTAAGTACAATTTAAATTAGACTAAAAAACAAAATCAGTATTTAAAATCTATCCATAACTAGTTGAATGTTTTGTACTAATGTGAAGAGAATGCCAATAAAAATTGTTGATAAGGTTCTAAATTAAGGCAACTATGAGATTTTGGTTTCTTGGTCAAACACAAGATTTCGTTGAGATTTCAGAGAAGCGTCACAGAAACAAGGAGGGTTGGATGAAGTAGCTTGAAAGGACCGTGTTTTTCTAAACCTTACAAAAACACGTTTTTAAGCTTTCTCTAACATTCAGAATAAATGGTGGAAAGAAGACATAAATAAATTTACCTCTTAAAATCTGAGTGAGTGTTGTAAGATTTTGGAGCTCACTATAGTCACACCCCTCATGCTGGAGGACCTTCTGGTTCCTCTGCTAAGGACTTCAGGAAGACTGGACTGAACTACCTTTCTTCATATAAACACAAATAACAGTCTGTCCCCTCACCAGAGGGAAGGTGAACTACCCTCTCATCTACAGGAATAGTTGAATGCATCATTCCAAGCCAGGGTGTCATAAGTAGGTCCACACACCAGCCCTGCACCTCTCATCATGGGCAACAGAGTAAACAAGGTTCAATCTTTCTCAATGTTTGGTTCAAGATTGGTTCCAGAACCCACACTGCACCGAGGTGAGCCCAACTACATCTAGTCAGTACCCCTCAACCTCATGAACCAGCTCAGGATCTTTCCCCACTAAAGAGATTATATTCCATATTCCAAGAGCCAACTTAGATAAACTAGGGTAAGAGTGCCAAGGCTTCTATCCATAGCACTGTGCACACCACCTGTATGACCCCTCAGGTCATACTGTGGTGGATTCACAAGAAGTGTGGTGGTTTCTTTTATAAGGAACAAAAAGTAATCATCTCTGTTGGCTTCACTCGACAGGCTTCTTGTCTGTCAGCGAACAGTCTGGCCTCATCCTAAGAGTCGTATATATAACTAGAGTCCAGTAGAGTTTTAAAAACCTCTTAGGATTGTTGTGTTCTATACGAGTTTTAGAAACTACACCAACATCTAACCTCATCTTTTATCTGCTGTTCACTCCTGTGCTCATGTTCCTTTATAGAAAAATCCATCTCTCTATACAAGAACTGCTCATAATTTAGAAACTTTCAAGGTGCCTTTAAAGACATTTAACTTGAGTAGAGTTTGACAAAATTATATTTATTTATTATTTATTTATTGTGTTTAATATATTCCTTTATTACTTTCTAAAATCATTGCCATTCTTTGTAACTTCTTGTGTTTTAAATTATGTTTGTATTACACTTTATTTTATGATATTTGTGCTTCATAGCACTTTGGTGTAACATTTGTTACAGTAACATGGTGGCTGTGTCAGAAATGGATTTATCAAAGGCAGAGGTGTAGGGATCTTAAACTCACTCTCCTAAAAAAAAACTCCAGAGTAAGCAGAGTCTCATCAATGTTTTACCACTGCTGCCCTCTGCTGAGAACAGCTGAACTGACACTTAAATGCTCCTGAAATGGATATTTGTTGTATAACTGGCTGTATACACATGAGCCATATATAGTATGTTCCAGAGCTTACATCACTATTGCTGCAGCAACATTGTAAATTTTTACATGTACAGTGCTGAGACTGCTAGTGTTTCACACAGTTTCTTGCTTCACTGACACATTTGAAAGATCAAATCTAACAGAAACGAAAGAAAATGTTTTTTTTCTTTTACGTTTGTTGTTTTAGTTTGAAGTTCTCCAACCTTCAGGTTGATATCTGTAGGTCATACCAAAACTTATTTTTTTTCTCCCTCTGTTTCCAAATAGTTTTTTTTATCATATCAGAAGGGTTTTGACTGTAATACATTTGGAAACTCACCTTTGTGTTGAGACTGTGCCTGCAGCAATGAAACCCTCTGAAAGTCAAAGATGAAAGTAAAACATCCAATACTTTAAACTGGACCAAATAGTGAATGAAACACTGTGTTTGGAGGTTAGAGAACTTTAAAACTTTTATGAGGGGAAAGTTAACTCTCTTTCTTCACTGTGAAACAAGTGTCTGCACAGTTTGGATTTT
This sequence comes from Cynodonichthys magdalenae, assembly GCA_031762555.1. Classification (NCBI taxonomy): domain Eukaryota; kingdom Metazoa; phylum Chordata; class Actinopteri; order Cyprinodontiformes; family Rivulidae; genus Cynodonichthys; species Cynodonichthys magdalenae. The sequence goes on from JARVJO010000330.1 coordinate 759,566, forward strand.
CTAACTTTGCAAAACATTTCAAGCTATGTGCAAAACTCCAAACTGGCATTTAGTTACACAACAAATACTTAAAAATACTTCCTTGGATTTTACTGAGATTTTGACGGACAAAGACAAAGAGGGCATAACTATAAAATAAAGGGAAAATACACACAGTTTTACAGAAATGTTTACATGTAAATATATGCATGTTTGTTTGTATTCAGCCCGCTTCACTCAGAAACTTCTAACTAAAATCTAGTGCAACCAATCGCTTTTAGAATCGCTTCTCTGATTATCTAAGTGTAACTAACCCCGCTGAGAAACCATAACTCAGCCCCCAGTACTGATGGGTGTTCTGCCCCCTCAATTTATTCAGAAGACACAAGAGGCTCCCTTCTTCAAAGGGACAAAACAGAAGTCAAAATGCATGAGTTGGTCCTGTCCGGCACAATTCGTCACCTCTGAACAACACACGAACATACTTCACTAATTCACTACCAGAACAATTATACTCATATTGTAAATACAAACGAAGCAACACAACTGTTAGCCTAACAAGTCCTAAAACATGAATTACTAATTAAATCAATGACTACGGATTAAATAAAAAGACAGCAACTAAAGGATTTTTGTCATTATACAAAATACAAAGTATAATCACCAAATTATAAGCATTAATTGTGAAACAATTAAACATATTTGAGTTGAACAAATAAAATAAAAACTTTGGAGCATATACAGTAAATAGACGTCAAAGATCATTAAATGAACATTAAGTAGAAAATATATTTTTTTTCTTTTTTATGTATAAAGTTAAAATTACAGGAAGGACGTCCTTGGGCAAATCTTCGAAAATAGAGAGGGCAGAAAGGGAAAATGTTTAGTCTATGATTTTGAGTTTTCTTTAAAGGGAACCATCTTAGTCTCTGGGCCGTAGGGAGGCTGAGGAGATCAGGAAGTTCCTTACAGTAATCTGACACAGGTGAGCCGTAGGGGTGTAACGATACATCCATCTATATCGATACATTGATTTGTGTAATGGGTAATGATTCAGTTATATTGAGGCTAAATGAAAATATCGGTCAATATCGTCATCATATTCTCGATGTGAATCGATATCATATGCCAATCTAAGACAGTCATTGTGATAGATGGGCATATGATATCGTATTATATCGATCGCAGACTTGTGAATTGAATTGAATCAAAATCATATCGTGACAGACTTTGCGATATCGAGAAATATTGAATCGTCATCCAAACATATCGATGTAATATCGTATCGTGATAAAGATGGTGATTTACACCCCTAGTGAGCCATTCATTGATGGCATGAGGAAGCGATTGCAGAATTTTTAAAATTAAAGTTCTCATCACCATAGCTACACCATGGAGACATTTATCATATGATGAAAGACCACTCCAGCAGAAGGTGTAGCCTGATGTATCTTCATGAAGTTGCCCAGAATCCCCAAGGTGAGTTTTACTTAGAACTGCCACATTACTTTAGTCCAATGTTTGCTGTCTTATGCTCACTGTTAAGTGTATGGACATTCCAGGTAGCAACCTTGAGAAGTTTAACAAGTATTTTTTTAACTTGACCGCATTGAGGGATAGCCCGCCGTGAGCTAACCAGGTGAGGAGGAGCAACCAATGTTCAGGGTACCTTTTCTAACCCCTTCCCCATATAGAGAGATGAGTGCCCTCTCTAAATAGAGCTGCTCTGATATCTGGAAAGCTGCTGAACTGTTATATTGCTCCAAATGGTGCAACAGACCGATAATCAGTCCCAGACGGCCAACGTGCAGATTTATGACTACCACTGCCAGTGCTACCTTGTACCTGTTGCTTTGCTTGTCCCCCATTGCCGTTGGACTTCCTATCACCAGTTTCCTGCACAAAGGTTTGTTTTCAGTGGTGTAGCTGTTGCGCTGCAACTACCGCACCCTCTCCTCCTTGTCACCTGTATCCAGTGGCAAGCATTGCAAGATGACCGGAGGTGACTTGGACACAGTGATATAGAAACTGCAAGATGGAATACAGTTGCGCTTCCCAGACTTTCACAGTGATACCAGGAGTGCCGGAAATGCCATCAAGTGGATAACATAACCGCCATGCCGTAACCCTGGCGAGGGAGGCTACGGGTGTACTAAAGCCTGGAACATACTCGTTCCAAATCCGAACAGTGGATGTGCGGCCACGGAGTTGTTTGGCGTTCGTTTTTGCACACACCTTTCATAGCCCCAGAGACATACCGTGCCGAGTTCCTAGGGAACCCCTCCCACTGCAGCATTTGTCACTGCATGGAGTTTCTTCCTGCTGGAGTGTGATCCAGAAAAAAAAGTCTGAAACTCGTCCCTCACCCAACGTTATTATCCATAAATCTGTAGCAGTTAAAGCTCCACAGTTTTAATCAGATTCTTCTGTGCACATCTGTTTTTTCTCCATTCATAAGTTTTTCACAGTTTAACTCTCTTTATAAAGGTCAGCTTCCTGGTACAACAATCGGCTCTGGAAGCGAGTTTTTTTGTTGTTATTGTTTTTTAAGTGAGTGGTTGACGTAAAATGCAGCGTCCGAGAACTTTCAGCACAAACACACACGCCCACGAACTTCAGACCAGATACCGTCGTCGGGGGAAGATGGTAAAATTTCTGTCTGTGGGTTGTGCCAAAAGGGGTGGCCGGGTCGACGCTGTGACACAATTTTAGTTATGAAACTGCGACAATCTGTACCAACTTCGGCAGTTTGAAGTGAGTGTGAATTTGGCTTACCACTTGCCCAAGGTGCACATCCAAGGCTAGGCTAGTGGAGGGAAGGAGGCGCCTCACTGCTCTATTCTAGACTGGTGCCAAAGCAAAGTCTAGCCACTGCCTTGGCGCTGCTTTGTACTTAATAAAGTGGCCAGTAGCATTATTATATATATATATATATAATAGTGCTGGGCATAGATAAAAAAAATGTAATCACTAATAATCGCCATCATATTTTTAAAGATACAACTACTTTACTATGGCTGAATGTGTACGTTTGTATGTTGCAATACACTCCATCTGAGACACACTAAGCACTTGTACGTTCTTTTGTTTTGTTTTTTTCTTTCTGGCAACTGGGACCTCAGTATCTATCTTTCATTCCTCATGTAGTACTCATTTGGAATGACAAAAAAAAAGATTGATTTCTTGATTAATCTCAATATTATGAACACATTTTAACTCTTAACCGGTAGCTAACTGGTAGCTGATTGGTTGTAGCACCATGTGACAGCAAAAAAAGTTGAACATTTTTTTTACTTTCATACGTCGCATTGCAAGCTCGCGCGTGCACGTCTATGGGTACTAGCGTGAAATTTCACATGCACAAGGTTTGGTCGGTTGCTTGGCTGGAGGAGGACAAGCGAGTTTAGCTAGTTTACCTGTATTATTACCCATTGTAGTTTTTAATGTTCAAGTAGTGACAAGAAAGTTCATACTTTGTAATTTTAAAATTTAATGTCATAACAATGTGATTACTCACTGGTCAAAGCTGAATGATTTTGGCTTTATATGACGTTTTATTCAAAAGTTAGATTTTTTTTAAATATAGCATATGTAGCCCTGGTATTATTAATGTTTGTGCAGACAGGAGATAGTGATTTATTAGGTTAAATTGCATGTGTGTATGTGTGAGGGGCCACAAACACATGCAATTTGTGAGGGGCCACGGCTGGCCCTAGACATTTGGTGATTCTAATCAGGATATGTATCAGGGTCCCAACTTTCACATACTGTAAGTACACAAAAGAGAAAAAAAAGATACACAAAACCAAATGCTGTGTGTAATTAAAAACCTTGTGCATAAAATTTGACCTGTATGAACATATACCCTAGTTTACTGCTAACTGAGCACACTGACTAAATGCTGTATGAGTGTGTGGATGGGTGACTGAGGACACAGACTGGGTAGTTAAGTGCTTTGAGTAGTCTGGTTGGTTATAAATGTATAAGTACTGTTCATGTATCATATATTGATCTGAATACAAGCAATAATGTCATGAAAATTATTTTCCTTAAGTTTATTTGCAGTTCTAACTTTATTTTATGTTTTTATTCAGTTTTTTTTCCTTCAGTGTAGAGGTACATCTCTTCTACAGCACAATAATGGCAAATTTCCAAATATGCAAATCAGGTGATGATGTCTTTCACGGCTTTTAGGACAGCCAATAACAAATTTCCTTACTGATGGGTCAGTGGCTAAAAATCTCACTCCAAGCTCATATCCAACAGTCACAGTGTGAGGGGTGGGGTACACCCCGGACATGTCACAAGTCTATCACAGAGAGACATAGAGACAAACAAGACATACAACCATTTACTCTTTTACTTACACCTAGGGACAATTTAGAGTTACCAGTTAACCTAACAGTCATGTTTTTGGTCTGTGGGAGGAAGCTGGAGTAACTGGAGAGAACCCATGCATGCACTTGGAGAACATACATACTCTACCCAGAAAGGTCCTCAGGCTGGAATTCGATCCGGCTACCTTCTTGCTGAGAGGCATCAGCACTACCAGCTGTGATGTCATGACTGTATAAGGAATGAAAAAATAAAACTACAAATGGATCGTTACTGCCCACGACTCAGCTCCCATCGTACGTTGTTAAGAGCCGTTCAAAAGATTCTGATCATTCGTAAACATCAC
>JARVJO010000330.1:768484-783283 GCA_031762555.1 Cynodonichthys magdalenae
AATAGAACTTTATTGTCATTCAACACAACATCAGGGATGCAATGTAGAATGAAATTGAGTTAAGAACACCCATTCAATTAACAAGAAAAATTCAGAAGCATCATAACTGATTTTTATCACCATGAAAGTTGGGTGATCATGCAATGGGGACCTTCACTCGGGCTATGTTTAGAACACTAGTCACATGACTACGACTGCTCAACACTGGTACACATACAAACTCTCATAGCAGCTCCTTTGATTTCAATCAAGATGTGTTTAAACTTAAATTTATTTTGAAAAACAGCATCAAACTCCACCGGGAGGACCAAAAAACTCTGTGCTACAGTTCTTGTAACAGTGACTCAGGATATAGCCATCGTTTCCACAAGGAAGGAGTATTTTTGATCACTTTTCCAAAGCTAAGATGCTAGGCTAATTGCTGGATTCAAACAATGGGACCAGCTGAATTTGACCAGAAAAAAAGTGCAACCATGAACTTAATATCTGTTTCAAACATTTTATCAGAGGTAAAAGTCCAACGCTGGACCACCCGGATTCTATCCCTGAACTTTCTGTTGATAAACAGGCACAGTAAACCTTATTGTTTTTACTGTAGCCTACTGCTAGCTGTACTCCTTGCGTTCATGCTAGCCTCACACAGCAATCTACTGCAGTCAGTCACCCATACAGTGATAATATTATACATACACAAACTCTAAGCATCACCATTATGGTTAAACAATACAGAAGCGTTGGCTCAAGTGATTAAAAATACACCCAGACACACACACGATGGAGTGAGCTAAACTATAAAACGTGGGTATAAACATCAATCTTCGTACAGTTTGTACAGTGTACAGTTTACGGATGTGACAAAATTTGCTCCAGACATCTTTTTTCTGTTGTGGTATTAAAACGGACTGTCCGTAGAATCTAGTCTGTCTGTCTGATCTTTTGAGAGAGCGTCAGATAATGTAAGCAAATAATATGAGTGACGTCACGAGTGAAGTTCCCCAATGTCTCTGTGCTTTGTGTGGGTTTGTCTGTCAGCCTGTTAGCAAAATAATTCATGAAGCACCAAACAGATTTTAATCAATCTGATTGAAGATGGCCACCACTCCCAAACTTAGGTTAGAAGTGTCAACATTTTGGAACTGAAAGAGGTTAAACTTGTATGCTTATAATTATATTGACTCAATTACAACACACTACACTTTAGGTGAATTTACCATATTCAAGCACAAAGGTGGGATAAAAAACAACAACTACATTTTTTTATTCAAGTTATTTTCTTTTGGCAGCAAATACATTTATACCTGGTATTCCAATGTTCCGTTATCCTGGAGGTTAAAGACCGCAGATCCCACTCCTCCTGTCTTCCCTGGGGTCAACGCATCGCCACTGGACATCACACTTTGAATAACTGAGCCAGACAAAATAAGATAAGCATTAAAAATTTTGCTCAGGTAAATTACTTCAACCATTACACTTTCCTACCCAAACAACCTGAGCACAGCCTGACTGCATATAAGATGTGGTAAAGACTTCTGTCGTAATAAATATTTGTGTTGCCTTCATGTTATGCACAACAATAAAGTCATATATCTAATATTCTTTAGAAGGTTTACCAGCTGTCTCTTAAAATAAGGAATCATCTCCTATTTGGAACCAGAAAGACATGTTTCTTATTAAACTGATAAGGAAAGCATGGTGTTTCTTATTTTTAAGAGCCAGATGTTCTGCTTCAGTCTAAATAAAATTTATCACTCATTATGCAGAAGTCACATGTTTTGTGATCTTTAACTAATGAGAAATGATAACAACATACTTAAAAAAATCCCCACAACCACAGCTTCTCAACAAAACCAATGAAAAATTGCAAAAAAAAAGAATAAGAAAAACTCCAGAAGAAAAAAAAAATTGCTATCATAATCTATGATTAGAACATGTAAGGGAGAATATCTGAAGTGTGCATTGCTTAGTCTGATGTCTGGATGTCTGATTTAATTATAGAAGAATTTGTAACATTAGACCAAAGAAAAAATCCTTAAAAAAGTGGGGAGAAGGAAGAACAGTTTTTGTCTGTAGGGCTTAATTTGAGCTTATCCAGTGGTTCTCAATCACTTCTTAATGATTTCTCTTCAGTTTTAAACAAACATATCTGTACTTTATTGATTTTTGCAAATATTCACTCCTTTTGAAATTGATATCTGCAACAAAAATGGGACAGGGACGACAAAACACTAGGAAGGTTGAGGAAAGGACAACAAACACCTGGCAAATATTTCAACATAAGTACAACATTTGTCAATGTACAATTGCCAGAAATTTAGGGATTTCATCATCTACAATCTTTAATATCACCAAAAGATTCAGAAAATCTGAACAAATCTCTGCAAGTAATCAGCAAAGCCAAAAATCAACATTAAATGCCTGTGACCTTCGACCCCTCAGACATCACTGCATTAAAAACCAGCATCACTCTGTAAAAAAAATGATGACATGGACTCAGGAAGACTTCAGAAAACCATTGTCAATGAACACAGTTTGTCTCTACATCTACAAGTGCAAGTTAAAGCTCTACAATGCAAAGCCAAACACCCAGAAACACCTTCAGCTTATCTGGACCCAAGCTCATCTGAGATAAACTGACACAAAGTAGAAAAGTCTCCTGTGGTTTGATGAGTCCACATTTCTAATTGCTTTTAGAAATCACAGACATGGTGTCCTTCGGGCCAAAGAGCAGAAGGACTGTCCAGATTGTTTTCAGTGCAAAGTTCAAAAACCAGCCTCTCTGATGGTATAGAGGTGTATTAGCAGTAGTACCCATGCCATGGGTTACTTCACATCTGTGAAGACAGCATTAATGCTGAAAGCTACATCCAGGTTTTGGAGTAACATATGCTGCCATCCAAGCTACATCGTTTTCAGGGACGTCCTGCTGATTTCAGTAAGACAATGACGACACATCCTGCATGTGTTCCAACAGCGTGGCTTCATGGTAAGAGAGTGCAGGTACTAGACTGGCCAGCCTGCAGTCCACATCTGTCTCCCAGTGAAAATGTGTGGAGCATTATGAAGAACAACAGAGACCCTGGACTGTTAAACAGCTGAAGTTGTTCATCAAGAAAGAATAGAAAGAATTCTAACTACAAAGCTTCAACTATTAGTGTCCTCAGTTCACAAACACTTACTGAGTGTTGTTAAAAGGAAAGCTTATGGAACACAGAGGGAAACATGATCCTGTCCCGGTATTTAGGAACATGTTGCAGCATCAAATTCAAAATGAATGAATGTTTACAAAAAACTATAAAGCTTATCTGTTTGAACATTAAATATCTTGTTTTTGTAGCTTATTCAACTGAATATAGGTAGAAAAAGATTTGCAAATCATCGTATTCTTTTTTTATTTTTTTACACATCATCCCAACTTCACTGGAATAGGGGTTGTACAACCCACCAGTTGAAAATCTCTGGTCAATATAATACAGAAGAGTGATTTTCTGCAGATGTTGGACACAGAAACGCAGTGTAAATGGGTTAGCTGCAGGTACTCAGGAAAATGTTGTTACAGATTATTTTGTCTATTTAATTAAATGTCATTTAAAGTGAAAGAATGCTTCATATACAAATTTTGAAAATAATTAAAAAATCGGTCATATGGCAAAATTATGCAGACATTTTTATGAGTATTGTTTCAAATCTTTAAATTTAATACTGATATTACTTTTAGTTTCTTCAGAATCCCTTTTTATGAATGCTAAATAAAGAAAAGGTTTTGATTTCTACAGTACAGCACAGCTTGAACATTAAACAGCTACCTAAAAGTGCACGTTAAATACTTTCCTGTTTTATTTATGTTAGTAAAAAGAACAATACATGTACTTTTTTATGTTTTGCTTGGCCAAAATAAAAAAAATGAACTCTTAAAATATAGATTTGTTTATTTTTGTTTGATAAAGTTTTTTTTTTCAATGAAATTGCTTTAGTAGAAAGAATGTTTCATAGCTGAGTATGATGTGAACAAAAACGTACCAATTTCCGAAAGTGGACAACCCTACTCACTAGTGAAATAATTAAAGGGGCAGACTAAATCTATTCACCAGTCTAAAGGTATAACTGCTCATGTGTTTCTGTGTGGAACCAAAAGAATCCACATTGCTGGACAAACAGATACAAGTAAAAAACACCACCAAAGGTTCAGTCTGAGAATGATGTAACTTTGTTGAAGGAAGCAGAACTGGAAAGGCTGAGCTAGGGGGACAGGAGAAAATGAGAAATGGTGGGGGGAGTTTGCGGGGAAGTTTAGAGACAAGTTTTGAAAATGACACACCAAGGGAAAAACGCTACATATAAGACTGAATGTCAACAACATCCAAAGAAGACAACAGATGAAGAGACAGAGACATGAACGGAGAAGCAAAGCTGCAGAAAGGGAAAGAAGTTTGAGCCTGAATTCTTCAGGCATTACATCACCTGCTGTTAATCACAGCACTGGAGCAACATCATGGGGAGTCGAGGCCCAGCACACGGTGACCTTGGCAGTACCCATGTGTGTGTGAGCAGTTTATAAACAATCCTCGCATGGCATACATATGATATCTCTGCTTTATTGTAAAGAAAATGTGTTTCACAGTGTTTTATACAATTAGACTCACTGATGGTCAGGATTACGTTCAACTATGTGTCCCATGAAAAGGCCATGTGTGCTTTGATGCTTCCAGAAACTTGGAAAGCCTGCAAAAAATATGTCTTACTTTTTTTTTAAACCCACAAACACACACATGCCTGTTCAGTGGTGGTGAGGCCAAGCCCAACATAAGGTCTATAAACATGTTTTTGCCCAAAGTGATAAGACTTGAAAAGCGGTCAGAGAAAGTATTTATAGGAAAACCAAAACCAGTCTCAAGTTGACAAGCAAAGAGGTGACATCAAGGTGTGTCCAGGGGTGGAAATAGCACAACCTGTGTTTTTCATGCCCCCCACTGGCCTCTCTAACCAGACTGTCTTATCCTATTTTATATTTTTAATTTGCCAGAACCTTATAAAAAAGCATTGCTAAAAATAAATATTCTATACTTAAAAATTGTAGATAAAACCTTGAAGCTAACAGGATTAAACTGAAAAGACCAAAATATAATCTTGAAGCAAGTCAAAATCCTCATATCAGGATCTCAAAAGGTTAATAATTCACACGATTCATAAGTATGATAAAAGAAGAATGTAGTTAATTTAAAGAAATTTTGGCAGAATTAGTCTCCGTATTAACATTTTAAACAGTTAAAGACAAATAATTGAATTCCTGCAAAAAAAAGATTCCTCTTCCAAACTTGTCAACCCCCTTCGGACATTTACCTGCATCATGACCCTCAAAAATCTGTAATTTCCACACAAAAAAACCTGCATCTGTACAACTTGACATGTATGCTCTTCCCAATTTAATACAGTATTTAACAATAGTGACTTCACAACATGCTGAACATTTAGCATTTTCTTTTCTTTACATAAATAAGTAAGCTTTACTTTATTTATTTGTCATGTTGAACTGGCACTTTAGGTCTATTTTTACACGTCAATTTGCAGGTTTAGTGGGATGTCAAAATGTACTGATAAAATAATAAAAACTAAATATAATTGTAGATGTTTGGATGAAAATTAGTCTTTTAGATCATTTTAATATTAATTTAAAAAAGCATAGATTATTCAAAAGAAAAATAGTTGATAGTGGTATGCCTGGACAAGAACATTTTATGTTTGATGTCCCACATGTTTATGATGTGTCTTTGTGGAGGTGTACACCACAGCAAACCCTATTCTTATTCCCCTCAGGTTTTAGTGTTTTTATAGAAAGTAAATATGTGTTTGACCAGTCAAACATCTCTTACTGTCACAAGATTTTCTGCCAGTGATGAAGCCAGAGATTTGTCTTGGATCTTGATCCTCAGTTGCCGCAACAATCTCCAGCTGACCCCGTGACAACCAGAACAGCTCGCGGCTGTTCAGGTCTGTCAGCACCTCTGCGAAATCTGGATCCTACACAGATTGAAGTAGTTAGCGCAAAGCTAAAAGCTTACTTCACAGTCAGCAAGTGGGTACATTTTTTTTTAAAAAAGCACATTTCACTGTAAATAAACACATTTTTAGTACCAGGAAAAAAACTAATATGATGGTAGATTTTTTTATATATAATTTTGGTAAAAAACTAACATGTTACAAAAGTCATGCTGGTGATTTGTGTCCAGCTACATTTTGTTTTAGTTTGTTCTAAACAAAAAAGAAACAAGAGAGGAAAACAAATCTTGTGGCAGTTAAATCCTCTCAAGATTAAACAAATACAATGGTCATGAAGGCATGGCAAAGTCCAAAAACATTACAAACTCAAACATTTGGGTTGCATAAAAACACGACCCTGCCGTCACCCCAGTTCCAGGCACACAACTGGGCCTGATGGCAAAACCATGAGCTACTCTGCTTTAAACAAGCTTCAATCTGAGAGGAGTTTCATTTGAAGCACAGTAATATCATCCAAAAAAAAAAGAAAGATGTTAAGAAATGTTGGATTAATAGGACAGATGTATGAGCGTGTTGGAGAAATGTTACTTTTATGACCCTGGGGCCTCAGTTCAATATAAATATACATGAAGCATAAATCCAGAGAGCAAGCAGCCAAAACAGCACATGGACTGGACTGGGAGAGGGTTCCTTTTATAAAAAAAAAAAATATGGAAAGAATAATGAGGGGAGTAAGGTGCAGAATGACTGCTGTTCTGTGTGAGGAGTGTGCAAGAAGTGATTTACAGGATGTATCACCCGCTGCTAAATGTTAAAGGGTTATTATGGTTTTGGCTGTGTGTAGGTTTTAGCAAAATTTTGCATGACCTCTTTAAGCAATTTTAATGAAACTGCAGAACATAATTTTGGGATTATAATGAAACTTTCAGGAGACAAAGGTTGGATCTATCCTAACAACTGATCCTTTTTTGGAGCAAACCCGATTCAAATTTGCCATCACAGCCATTTGATCTTTAAAAAAAACATAAAAATAGTTGTAATTCAGTGAGTTTTATAGATACTGGGCTCGAGTTTGGTGTAGTTGGGCTGAGAGTGATTCATAACACATACTCTGATCGTGACATCTCACAATATCACATGAGACTATTTGTGAGCTACAACTCTGACATCTATCTTCATGGGATGAGCTTTGTCTAAAACTGGCATTTTCTGTATTCTGCCTGACAGACCCATCAACTCTTCCTGGCAGAATTAAAAACAGACCTTTCATCACCCCCCCCCCCCCTTTCTCAGACTACTAACCACAGACATGTGTGTGGAGTCCCCCCACCCTCCCCCCACACGCTTTTTTGTGTCTCATCCCCTGCTCTCATCTGTCTTGTCCTTAAGCTTCACACACACTTTCCCTCTTCCTTCACCCCCCCCCCACATTTTTCCTCGTTGCATATTGGAACAGTGATCTGTGCGGCAGCAACAACAGCACTGGGATGTGGTGACAAAACCACATCCTTCTCCAAAAGCAGTGGTGGTGGATACAAACGGGTGTGGGACTGTGTCTGCATCCATGTGTCATATGTTTCTAACCAAAAAGAAAACAATGCTGCTTTTCCAACAATTTACATTTGAAAACTTGTGCATTCCAAAGATGAGGTTTGATCCAACACTCCATGATCCGTGACAGTATTCAGCAAAATAACAACCAGCATGTTTATTTATCAGTTGTTTAATTTGACTTCAAAACTCATCCATCCATACATCCATCCACACATCCATCCATCCATCCATCCATCCATTTTTGCCTTTTCACAGGAAGCTTGGTTGCCAATCTCCAGCAGTAACTGTCAGAAAGGCAGGACATACCCTGACCAAAACGCAAACCTATCACAGGAACACATAAAAGCAAACAAGACCAAAAATTTCAGTCACACTTAGGGTCTATTTAGAGTTACCAATTAACCTAATACACATGGGACAATATGGGCCAGTGCCTGGAAAGAACCCGTGTGTGCAGATAGTGATCATTAAAACTTAACACAGAAAGGCCCCAGACCAAGAAGTGAACCTGCAATGTTGTTGCTATGAGGTGATAGCGCTAATCAACTGATAATAAATAATGAGTGATGTTACTCACATTAGCGGTGATGTTGGCTCGGATCTCTCTCAGGACATGTTGGCGGTACATCAGTTGAACTCGAATGGGCACTAAAATGGGCTCTGAACAGAGAAAGATATTTTAAGAATGACCTGTTGAAATTACCTTCATATTAACATAAGCAAATACATTTGTAAGATCTAATTCTAAGCAAATGACCTTACTTTATATAATTATTTATTCTTTATAATTAGCAGAATAAACTAAAACTCTAATTTTCTCATTGTTTTTTGTTCCCCTTCCTGTAACTTCGGTTGTTTCGTCACCGTTTCCCTCTTTTCTCCCCTCTCACCTTTGTCTCTGTGTCTGATAAGACCCTGCAGGATGAGGATGAAGTGGAGGTTGTTCTCAGAGTCACTCAGGGTCAACATGGCAATACCTCCCATACCAGAATTTTCCTCATCGGACGTCAACACTGAACTGAATGTTTCTGCACAGAAACCACATGCACATCAGTACAAAGTGTGAACACTAACCAGGCTCCATTTTCTCAATAAAGACAATATAGAAGCCGATTGTTGCAGGGCGTCGCTGAAATATGTTGAAGAAGCTGAAATTGAGTTGTTATAGCTAATGAAAAGTAGCAAAAGCGTAGATAAAAGCTAAAAGTTGCAAAATGCTGGATAAAAGCAGCAAGAGTTTTGTAGTTATAAATTATAAAGAACTAACTAAAAGCTAAAGGAATCAAAAAAGTAGCTAAATGCCAAACAAAAGACTAGCCATAAGTAAAAGTCTAACTCAAAGCTAAAACAAGCAAAATGCTAACAAATTGCAAAAAGTAGCAGAAAACTCTAGCTAAAAGTTTGAAATAGCAGGAAGATAGCTAAAGGCTAAACGTAGCCAGACAATAGCTAAAAGTTAAAAGTTGCAAGAAGCTGTCTGAAAACTTAAATAATTAAAAGCTAACTAAAAATTAAACAAATGAAAAGATTAGCTTAAGTATAAATAGTTAGCTAAAAGCTAAAAGTTGCCGAACAAACTAAAAGCTAAACGTAATAAAAGACTAGCTGAAAGCTAAATTATTCAAATGGCTAGCTAAAAGTTAAAGTAGGATAATAAACAAAAACACTGAATTTTCTAAAGCAAATTTAAAATAAATTTAAAAAATTAAGTGATTTTAATTTATTTTTGATGAGAAAATATTTTAAAATGAAATGAAATACTTGAGAACACCCACCTCCTTAATGAATTGAACATTTTTATGAACTTACTACACAGTAGTACTTAAGCCTGAAACTTACTCGTTCTGACACCGACCGGTCGACGCGTGGTCACGTGGTTGTTCTGCGTTCATTTGCGCACACACCTTTCACAGCCCAGGAGACGCACCGTGCTGAGCTCCTGGGAAACCCCTCCCACTGCAGCAAACGTCACCGCGTGGAGTTTCTACCGCTAGAGTCGACAATGCAGAAAAAAATTCCGAGACCCATCACCCGACGTTATTTATCGTCAATCTGTCCCGGTTAAAGCTCCACAGTTTTTATCAGTCAGATTCCTCTGCGCAAAACGTCTGTTTTACCTCCATTCACAGTTTAACTCTCTTTATAAATGTCTGCTCCCTGGTACAACAGTCGGCTCTGGAAGCGAGTCTTTTTCTTTTCTTTTTTTTTTAAACGAGTGGATGAATTAAATGCAGCAGCCGAGCGCTTTCAACACAAACAAACACGACCAAGAACTTCAGACCAATCATACATTATCGTCGTAGAGGGAGGAGGGTAAAATTTCTGCCGGTGGGTTGTGCCAAAAGGGGCAGCCGAGTTGACTCTGCGAACACGAGTGACATAATTTTCATCATGAAACTGCGACAACTCGTGTCGACGTCGGCAGTGCGGAGGGAGTATGTTTCAGGCTTTAGATCGCAAAACACAGTTTTGCGACTTTTACATGCAACGAACTGTTCTAATCAATACAACATACATAAAAGAACAAAAAGATAAACACATGCAGGTATTTTTAGGCCAAATGCAGACCCACCAGCAAACAGAGCCCTGTGTTTGATGATCTTTCCCTGGACTTCCTCCCGTTTGCCTGTAGATGTGGTCATACTAATGTGCATTTGCTCAGACTGCAGCTGTCGTAGAAGAGGCTTCGGCACATTCTTCCACACTCCACAGATCTACAGACCCACACAAACACAGGAAGGTAAGGTGTCTTGTTGTGGCAGTTAGGATTACACATGAACAAAAAAAAAAAAAAAGAAAATACGACACAGTTTTGATTTGTCTTTCCTTAAAAGTACTTTTAGACTTAAAGTCAAGGACAAGAACAGATGACACATTCACATCTGCTAGATTCATTAAATTCTTTGATTGTGCTTTTAAATCTTGGCTGCGACGCTTCAACATGAAACCACAACTTATCCCTCAGAGCAAAGAGGAGAAATGTGGCAGTGTGCCGGCACCTCATAACTCAGAGTTCAAGAGTAATCTCTATTTCAATTAGCAATCCTCTCTGTCCCCCTGCTACGCAGTGATGTAACGTGTGAAAAATTCCCTCTTCCTCCAAAGGTTCTGGTTCAACAAATTCCCTCCTCCTTCCTTTTCTGGGCTGAAGTGTTTTCTCTGAGGTCCTCTGGTGCTTGACACTGACATTTATCCAAAACTAATAAAAACAGGCCCATTTCTGGGACCTGTATTTAGGGGCTCCTGTCTCGTTGAACACAGTCTTTAGGTCGGAAATGGAATGCGAGAATGTGAGTATTTTAGCAGGAGATGATATAAATTGATAAAGTCAGACTTGTGGGAGTTTGTAGACAAGCAAGTAAGGTTACTACCCATCATCTAAGTTGTAGGTTACCTAATTTATGAAAATGAAACTGACTTTTTACGACTCTCCCTGGATTTCACCTCAAACTTGAAATATTGCTGTTTTGTGTGATAATGGCTGCAATCAGACTGACTTGAGAAAGCTTAGTCAAAAGCACTGAAGCAGAGAGGAAAGTATCCCTGCGTGTGTATACGAGTGTGTGTTTGAGTGTTTATTGTTAAATTTTTTACAGTGGGTTATGAGAAAACAAGTCCGACCCTGAACATTCAGTTCTGTGGTGAGAACATTCATCATATCAGCACCTAATTTCACTGCCTCCTTCAGGAAACACACCAACACACTATGAGAAACGCAGCACACTGCAGATGGAGGCAAGATGAAATTACGTTCTGTCCTCATGGAAGTAATGTCTTACCATGTCTGACTGACCCTTGGGGACTTTAAATTCAAAAGCATTGGTCCCATCTGAATCCAGGAAGACTATTTTAATGGGGCGGCCAAATCTGGAAAGTGGAGATGAGATTTCAGTGAGAATGATGGATAAAAATGCATAAAAAACAGAATTCAGCTTTTTTTTCACAGTGCTGTGAAAAAGTATTCTTCTATCTTTGCTTTTTTGTCCCACTTGCACATTTCAGATCATCAAACAAATATTAATATTAGACAAAAATACCCTAAACATTTTAAATTGACATTAAAATGACATTTTAAAAAGATAATTTCATTTTTTTACCTGAACAAAGCAACCTAGCTGTAAGTGAATATTTTATTCTACCCTACAGCTAATAACTAGCTGCACCACCACCATGTATTTACAATAACTGGCGATGAGTCTTTTGCATGGCTGTGGAGGAATGTTGCTGCTGTGCTTCGGATCTTTGACCTGCTGCAGAACCTTTGTGTTCTTGAGCTAAAGTTCAGAAACTGATGGCCCAACATTCTCCTTCAGGATGTTATGGTGGAGAGCAGAAATCCTGGTGTCATAAATTCCAGCAAGTAATCCCGATAACAAGCAGAAAAGCAGCCCCAGACCATCACACCTCCACCACTGTGCTTGTGTTTTTTTTTGTTTTTTTTTAATACAGCGTTAGTTTTATTCCAGATGTTTTGGGATGAATGTGTTCCAAAAAGTTCTTCTTTTGTCTCCTCAGTTCACAGAATGTCTTCCCAGAAGTATTGGGGATCATTAAAATGTTTTTTGGCAAATGTTAGACAGGCTTTGGTCTTTGTTTTGCTCTGAGGTGGTTTTGTTCTTGGAACACTTTCATGGAGGCAGTTTTGTCTCTTTCATATTGTTGAATCAGAATTCTTAACCTTAACTGAGGCGAGTGAGACCTGCAGAGATTTAGATGTTCTGGATTCTTCTTGGACCTCCAGGATGAATTGTTGATACACTATTGAAGCAATTCTGGTCAATCAATTTAATAGATTACTTCTACAGGTTTGGCAGTAAACAGTGTTGGGACTTTAGACTTAAAAACAGATGTGTTGGATTTACTTAAACAAGTTACAACAGTTCCACTCAACTGATTTGAAAAAGTGTAAACCGACATTCACATTTTCTTTTAAAGTAAAAGTGAAAATTGCAATAAACTTATTCAACTTAAAACTCAGTTGAGTGAAAATTGTTGACATAACTTGGTTAAGTGAATCCAACAACCTATTTTCTTAGTGCATTTTTATTTATTAACAAATTAAATCATCCATGTTCTATTTTATTAGGTTGTCATTGATTTAACTTTTTTTTTTTTACTAATCTCAAATATTTTGTGACAAATAGCAAAGGTTTTTGGAAGCACTGCATATTCAGAAATATACTCTCAAAAACTAAATTTATACAATCCCTGGAAAGAAAATAAATGGAATCACCACATTGAGAGGGTGTGCTGTCAATTATTTTATATTGTATTTAAAAATATCAGGCATACCAATAAACTATAACTTTTCAAAACTCCTGGCATAAGAAAAACAAAAAAATAAATGAAATATAATTCTTGTTGTAAGCAACAGTTGTTTATTTTAGATCAGGTAAAGAATAAAATATAAAATCATTCAGTTCTGAGGGGAAAAAAAGAAATCATGAGAAAAACCCTGCACCATTCGTTCTGTGTTGCACCACCTCTGGCTTTTACAACAGCTTGAATTCTCTGAGGACCTAACTAATGGCAAACAGTAATTTTCATTAATCTGGCTCCAAATGTCTCTAACTGCTGATGTCAGATCAGCTTTGAAGTTTGGAGCCTTGTCATGGACCGTTTTCTTCAATTTCCAACTGGATTGAGATCCTGACTATTTGCAGGCCATGTCATTGACAGCCATAACATTATATGTTTGTCTTGAAGAAAAGTTTCCACATTCTTTACCCTATGGCAAGATGCATATTCATCTTGAACAATGAAGTCAGTATCAAACATTCTTTCCTTTCAGCTGATGGAATAAGAAAAGTGTTGAAAATTACAATGTAGACTTTGGCATTTATTGACAATGTAATGACTGCCGTCTCCTTCATACCTTTACCTGACATAACACATAACAGTCACCGACAGTCCATGATTGTTTTTTATTATCCAACTGTCACCTTGTTTTTTTCTATTTAGGTGTTAATGATGGTTATTTATTGATTATTCTGTATTTAGTAAATCCTGTTTGTTTTAGGCAAGTTTTTACTTTTAGTCACAGACATTAACTACAGTTTCTACTCACTTGTTTCTCATTTGTTTTGTTGTGAATTTTCTGTTTTCAATATATTTTAAGTTTTCTATCCTGACACTTTGATGTCTTCTTTGTTCTACCAGTATGCTTCCTTTTTGCAACCTTCCCATTTTGTTTGTACTTGGTCCAGATTTTAGCCACGTCTGACAACAACCAACATACTTTGCAACATTTCTTGATGACTTTGCTTCTTGAAGACGTTTTATAATCCTCTACTTTGTTTCAATCGACATATGTCATGTTGGAACCATTATTCATGTCATTTGCTTTGTACAACAGCTCACCAAGATATGGGCACTGTTTTTTTTAACTGGAGATCTTAATGCCAAAAGGCTGAAGTTGGTAGAATAATAGTTTTTTGGTATGTCTGTGATTTATTTTTCTAATTAAACAATTGAAAGAACATCCCCCAAGAATGGCAATTCCACATGTATTTGGGGTTGTAATGACAACTGACACATTCAACAAAAACGTGAAAAGAATACAAGGAAACAAACATGTTTATCTCGATGATGAAACATTTTACCTCAGGGATGTAATGGAGAATGTGATGCTGGTTCTGGTCAGAGAAAGACGAGCTCTGGAAACTCCACTTGAGCTGGGCAGCCATGAGTCTGTCACTCCAGTCAGCAGAGCTATAAAGTCTGCAGAAGAAAAGAAAATACAAACCACTTTTATAACCTTATACACAGACATGTCATGAGTGAGAGTTTCTTCTTCATGTTTATGATTAAACTTCTGTGGATGTTTTCCATTGTTCTATCTTTGGCTGCATATCCTGTGTGTCAGTGTTGACCACGGGTGTTCAATACCGACCTGTGCGGCTCTCCCCAAGACCGGTGTCCTCAGAGCTCAGATAAGATCTGTCGTTGTAAGATTTGTGTAGGTCATCTTCTTTCCCTTTCTCAGTGAAATACTCAAAGCTTTCGAGCAAAGGGTCAGTCTGTTTTTTGTCATTAGTACCTGTAAAAGAAAATAGAAGAAATTAGATAGAAAGTACTGTTTTGTCAGTATACAACCATATATACATTATTATTATTATTACGCTTTTATTTGTTTAAATTTTTAAGCCATTTCAAATGTTTTTACTTTGATTAAAATCTGACCTTTTTAGAAACATAAATCTGTCTTGTAATAGTTTTCTGCAGCTATATTGTCAAGTTGAGTTTTTTTGG
>JARVJO010000330.1:795071-814571 GCA_031762555.1 Cynodonichthys magdalenae
GGGTGAAACAATGAGTAGGTGATTAAGCTGTGACATGACTTGGTAGAAGAGCAGGAAACAGGCGATATTCATGACAGTTTCTTAAAAGAGTCAGTAGAATATCCGAGCAGCGAAGGGACAGAGGGAGAGCGTTTTAATGTTTTAAAGATATTAAAAGTGATTAAATTAAATTACAACAGTTTTATTTTATTTTTTCCACAATGAGTAAACGTTCAGAGTTAATGCTCAGACAATGTTCAGACAACGTCAGAAGTGCACACTTTTTATAACAAGACAAAAATAAAGATTTGGCGCTAAATAATAACAACTACTAAGGTTTTAAAGATATAAAAACTGCTTCAATGAAAATACGCCAATTTTTATTTTTTTCCCAGTGAGTTAAAGTTTAGAGTCAATATTCAGAGAATGTTCACACAACGTTGGGCCCTGAACATTCGACATTTGACTTTCAGACAACGTTCAGATGTCATCTGAACATTCGCTTGCTTGGTGGGTATACACTTAAACATGACAACATATGAGGACTCAGAGATTAAAATTTATAATTTAGATAATATAATCAACCTAAATTTTTTTCCAGTAATCAATGACTCTAAATACTACAATGAAGAGCAATTTAAAAATATTAACATGGTAAATGGAATTATTTCTATTATACATTTTAATAGTAGAAGTATAAACTTAAATTTATTTAAGATAATAGATTATTTGCAACAGTTAGACGTGGCTTACTGATTTAAACTTAGATAAAATTCATATTAAGGTGTATGAATTATATTTTATAAATAGAAATATTAAAAGGGGTGGAGGAGTTGCTCTACTTGTAAATACTGGAATAGTGTAAAATGATTCATAAAATGTCCATGATGAATGACTTGAATGAATGAATGAAGGACTTTTTTTGAATGACTTTTTTTATTTCAGACAATTAACAAATTTAAATAATAAATAAATCAATTTCAGAAATGCTTCTAACAAACAACCTTATATCACAAAAAAAATAAATAAAAAAATGTAAATAAAAATATAGCTAAATAAATAACATGATGGTGGATAAGGTTATGGAAATAGTAACAATCAAAGTAATAAATAAGAATTAAAAAAACTTAATGATAAGTTGTGTGTATCGTTTACCAGAATCAAACATTAAGATAATCATGAATGAAATTATGAATATCTTTGTAGGGAGTTGTAATAAAACTGTTTTTTTGTGTGGTGACCTCAATATAGACTTGGGAAATAAAACAGATTCAAATAATATTGTTACATTTATAAATTCAATGCACAGTTTAAACCTTTATCCGTTGTTATTGAAACCCACCAAAATCACAACTCCTAGTGCTACAATAATTTAAAACATTATTACAAGTAAATAAGTGATAGTTGGTGTTTTGACAACTGATATAAACAAGCACTTACCAATTTTCATGATTTGTAAATTGATCATTATAAGACAAAAGTAGTCTCAGTTAAGAAAAAAAGAATAAATACATCAAAAGAAGCTTTGGATAAATTAAAGGATGATTTGGGAAAACAAAACTGGAGGGATGTTTATGTTGATGATGTTAACAAAGCATATGATGTTTTTATGATTATATTAGGAGCTGTCTATAAAAAGAATTGTGTGCAAAACAATAATAAAAAGTCAAATACTATTGACAAACCATGGATGACAAAAGGGTTGAGAAACACTAGTAAAAAAAAGAATTACTTGTATTCATGTTTTTTGAAGTTGAGAACAAAAGAATCAGAAGAATAATTTAAGAAATATAAAAACAAACTGGTATGCATCATAACAAAGCATAAGAAGAAATATTATCGTGATTTACTGGACAAAAGTAAAAATGACATGAAGGCAACATGGTGAGTAATGAATGTTGTTTTGAAAAATAAGATAAAACCAGATGTTTCAGAATATTTTGTTAAGGATGACAATGAAATCTATGAGCAGAATGAAATTGTAAATTAATTTAATAATTATTTTGTGAATGTTGGCCCAAGTCTTGCCGCTAAAATACTAAATGTAAATGATAGTGTGACTCATACAGTGATGGGTTGTACCAACAGTTTTTCCTTGATAAAACCAACAAAGATGAAATAATGTATATGGTAAAAAATTTTGCTGACAAAAAATCAAAAGATTGGATGGACATGGACATGATGTTTGTGATGGAAACAATGGGTTTTGTTATTGAGTAGTTTACATACATATGTAATTTATCATTTTCGACAGGGATATTTAATGATGACATGAAAATAGCAAAGGTAATTCCTCTTTACAAGAATGGTGAGAAATCCATGTTTACCAACTATAGACCCATATCCTTGTTGACTCAGTTCTAAAAAATTTTGGAAAAATTGTTCGTAATCAGATTGTGTCGGTTCATTGATAAAAAAAATGAAAAAAAAGCTTTTAATACCAGTTATCACAGCATTCTTCTTGAGAAATTGAACAAATATGGCGTGAGAGGTTATCTGACAAACAGAAAACAATTTGTTCAAATAAATTATGCAAGATCTGATTTTGCTGAGTTCCACAGGGTTCTGTGCTTGGACCAAAGTTGTTTCTTAAAATGACTTGGTAAATGTGTCTGAGTTTTTTAGATGTGTTTTGAAAACAATAGTGTGAATGCTGAATTAGCAACAACAGAGATTATTTTACATCTGAAGGTCTGGGCTGCTGCTGGATGGAGACTTTACTCCATCATCTGTGTATTTGCTCTAGTGCAGCTTTCAGGCCATAAATGCCAGTTGTTGTAACCATCCCCCATCCCCCCACCCACCTAACCACACATACACACACACACACACCACCCTGATCAAATGTGGGTGTCCCTGACTGCAGGACGCCCACTGGTAAGGCACTATTTCCTGTTTGGTGGTCAGACTGGGGTGGGGAGGTTTCTGTGGAGAGCCTGGATATGTGTGCCTTTTTCAGTCTCTCTGTTCCCCCCCTTACACACATATATACACACCACCTGTTCTTCAGCAGAGGCAACCCTGTCGCACTGAAACTCTTGTTTTGACTCTTGCTTTCACATTGAGATGAAAACTGTCATGGGATTTGTTTAAAATATTTATTATGTATTCAATTACATGGTGACAAATTAAAGGCTTAGCATTAGCTGAAACCACAGTCAGCAGTTCTCCTTTGTCTGCGAGTGATGGATAACCCTGATCATGAGCTTTCTGGTGTTTTTTTTCTGTTCAATTCACAAAAGGCTCTCATATAAAAGGGATTGTCTCTTTTGCTTATCCACTACAGGAGCAGCAACCCTCATATTCAGGGGGAGAATAGCTGATCAGGATGTAAATAAATAATAGCCAAACCAATAAAAAAGAAAAATTACTAAAGTAGCAATGCAACAAGCAGAAGCTGTTTCCTCCTCTGTTATGGTGATGCTCACTTGTAAAGTTAATCAAGTGCTGCTGCTGTCCTGGCAACCAGAGCAGGTGACATGGGAAGAGCGGTGGGTGGGTGTGGGGAGGGGGCGCTGCAGGGTTTTTTTTATTCACCCAATATGCAAACAGAGGAAGTCTTGTTGAGCTGATGTTTATTCATTCAAATGGGATCCATTTGGAGACAAAAGAGCAGAGAGAAAAGCATGTCTGTTCTTCTCACCTTTTCACATTTCCTAATTCAGAGCAGCGTCAAAACAATTACAGAGAGCAATTAGAGAGAAGGGGCTATAACCAAATATACTGGGAGGAAAGATGGGTTGGGGCGGGGGCTTCTAAGTTTATTTTGACACCACAGGGAAAAGGGTCAGAGGGAATAAGCATCCCTTTTAAACACATGGACTAAAACACCCCCATACACCACAATATTCATCTCTATGAGGCAGATCTGTTGGATATAATCCTGTCGACATTTTTTTTTACTTTTATACATCAGAAAGGAGGGTGGCATAGAAGATTAGTGGAAAGCCCAGTCGCTTCACAGTCAAGATGGTCCCAGGTTGACTTTCTTATCTGGGACCTTTTATTGCTTGTTTGCATGTTCATGCATATTCACAGATTTTCTTCAGTTATGCTGGTTTCCTCCCACAGACTCAACAAATGTAAGTGGGGTTCATCTCTGATATGGCCGAGCTGTGAGTGAGAGTGTGAATGATTGCTTGTGTGTCCCCATGATAGATTTGTGACCGGGCAGTTTCCCATCTTTTACACAATGACTGCTGGAGATAAGAAGCAGCTTTTCACAAACCACAAATGAAACATGGGTAAATAAAATGGATGGATGGATGAATGAATGATCATCAAAGGGGGAATTATTGCAAACCTACCTAGCACTCCTTGAAAGAGTGCACATAGCTCATTTCAGGACAAATTTTTCAAAACTCTAAAAACATAAAGCTCAGTCTCATGCAGTGTGAGATGTTGCTCAGGACACCGGTTGTGAATTACTCTCAGCCCTTAGTTGTGTTGGTCAACTTGAATGACTCCAAAAGTTAAATTTTTTTAGATTACAACTAAAACAGTAGCTATGCATTACATTTATAGTTATAGATCTACATCTAATGAAAAGTTTTTGAAATTTTCATTAAACTCCATCTTGAAGTACATTTTGTGTCAGATTGACTCCAGCAGTCATTGCTTGAGTTTAACGCAAATATCTCCCACAATGAACATTACTGTCACTGTTGTACCTGATTCACAGGGACTAGCACACAAGTGTCCATAGTGGTTTTAGCATAATGTCTGTAAAATTGATGAAATTATAGCAATTTATATATTTTTAATGTCAGTTGGTGACCATTTTAAATTGGTATGGTTTCAAAAGTTAACTAGTTGTGGTAGCAATTCAAAATGGTGCCCACTATCAACTGACCAAGTCCGGTAGACTCATTTCGATTAGGGACCAAAATTGCAAGATTTGTTAACCTTTTCAGTTGGGATTATATTTAAACTGCCCTTTGTCAAACGAACCAAACCATGTGAACAAGCTGTTCCACTCCTCGCCTTTTGGGGCGCTGGACCAAGAACCACTAAAGGAATCAATGCAAAAACCTCTAAAGAAGATGTGGAGTGCAACTTCCTTCTTCACAGGGTGTAAACAAACACGGAGTAACATCAGATTTTAGTGGTTGTAGGATTCAATTTTTGTTTATGGCAAATATGCTGAACAAACACTTCAATGAGCTCAGCATGTGAGAAAGATGAGGCGGAACCACGGAGAATATAGTTTTCACACAACAAATCTTGCAGTTTTGATCCCCAATTGAACCAAGTCCACCAGGCTATCAGGTGTAAATAGATCTTAGAAAACTCATAAATGGCTTTAATGTAATTTAATCAGTTGTGCAGATTTTAAGCTAAATTAAGTAGTGGTACTGCTTCTTTAAAAACTATCTGAGAGTTTGGTGTCATTCACAAACTGAGCCTGATGTCTCGCATGTCTTCACACATCAGATCTTAGTTCTAAACTTCCGCCATGAAAGGCAGCAAGCCATATCATCCCAGAAATGCTTTGCTTTTAATTCTGACAATCACATTTGATCGAAAACCAACAATGACCGTGGCTTGATCCAACTGAAAACTGCTCCAGTCTTCAGTTAGGTGTCTCCAAGAGGTATGAAATCAGTTCTTTAAAACATCACTTTGAAATGGAGGTTTTATTCATTTGTTTGATCAGATCAATTTCTTTATGTAGTAGAAAAAACAAATCCAATAGTGAGTAAAACGAGTGGTTTATACAGTAAAAATGGGATATTTTGATAAAAGTTTATTACGCCGCAAAATCAAGCTCTGTACTTTTTTTTGGTCCAAAAGGTAAATTTAAAAAGGAAATTAGGCTGAAATAACTGGAGGATAACAAGATTCATGACTCCATCTGTAAATCTAAACCTCCTTGGTTCCAGCCCTCAGGCCTCGTGTTGTCGTACAGCTCACATTCAGAAAACCCAGATCCATCCAGCAGAAGCTGCCAAACACAGGCACACATGCCACGACGCGTTATCCCTCTTTCCTGGCAGACAACTCCCCCACTTTTCTCAGCTCTTTGAAATCCGCATCGCTCTGATCTCATTTCTGTTTACAAGAGTCAAATTGCTTCCACACACTTTATTTGTAAAAGCTGATAAATATGCTGAGAGAGAGAGAGAGAAAGCAAACCCAAGAACACAGCAAATTCCTCCAGAAATAAACATCACATCACACAGTCATCCCGCTGAGTGGCCTGATGAGGCGACAATCTAACAAGCTTCTTTTTGACTCATCCCTTAACTGCTGACTCTGACCTGCTGCTAAACTCATTTCATGCATCCACAAAATGACTGGCACTCACTGTAAAATTGGTCCAAATGCCTTAAACGCTTCCTCCAAAGTTCCCCCCATTAAAAAAAAAAAAAAAAAAAATAGCTGCTCCCACCCCCAGACTGATGCTTGCGTTCTTTATCATCATTTGTATTCCAATAAAGCAGATTCAGTTTGGATGGTTTAAATAAACTTTCGGAGTTCCAAAGAAGGCAAACTCAGTCACCAAAGAAACTCAGAGAAAGAGGATGAGGCCTGAGGAAGTTGTTCATTTGGCTTCACTTAATAATCATTCAAGGGAACATCAGCCAAGTGTAAATAGTCTTCAACACCAGTTTGGGCTCTGAGCCTTGAGGCTTGAAGAGAAAATGAGAGCAGTTTATGTGTTCTCATTACTCTTCTTTTTAAATCAGAGTA
This sequence comes from Cynodonichthys magdalenae, assembly GCA_031762555.1. Classification (NCBI taxonomy): domain Eukaryota; kingdom Metazoa; phylum Chordata; class Actinopteri; order Cyprinodontiformes; family Rivulidae; genus Cynodonichthys; species Cynodonichthys magdalenae. The sequence continues at coordinate 801,744 of JARVJO010000330.1, forward strand.
AGAAACTGAACAGATGATGTAAATCTACAAGAGTGCAGGAAAACCAATCAGGGTGCTGAGGAGCAAAGCTTTGAATTATTCACTTTAAATTCATCATGTTTTTCACATAAGGAGGTAATGATATTTAGTAAAGCAATGGATTTGGAAAACTGTGCATCAATTTAGGCTTAACCAATCCCTGCAAACTGATTCAGCATCCTTTTAACAGTGTATACTCAGTACATATATGGTCACGTAACATAGATGTTGTTTGGTTGTGAAAATTACAACAACTTAACAATTGGTGTCAAGCATAAGTGTAGATTTGATATTTGCTAAAGTAACATTTATTCACAGAAATATGTTGTTTATAAGAATGAGTTATTGTTTAAGCCTGAAAAACAATGTGAAGCAATTTCCTTGTTTGGTTCCCCAGGAGGACTTCTACTTTATTTTATCACAGTGTTGTCATGTCTGATAAGCCACTATTGCTAAATATGTGACAGACCATCACTTTAGAAATATCCAGACCTTTTGGTTTTTACTTCAAGGTTACATAGCTGCTTTATTTATTTTTGGTACTTCTATGTTCACCCAGCAGGTATTTTCTTTGCATGATTGTTCTCATTATATTTACAACGCGACTTCCATCAGACTCCATGGATGCAACTCACGTGCAGAGAAGACGTGACGTCACACTCAACTCGCTGAGAAGCAAATACAGTATGACGTCTGCACATATATGTGCACATATGTGGATCAGTTCTAAATGTTTTGTGCAGCCGTAGCCGATTCAATCATCTGCTTTGCTTGTTTAGTCCAGGGTTTACATTTCAAATCTTGCCATCTCCTCTGGCACAGCACTGAATTATTGAAACTGTAGCAATGTGTGCTGAATTTAAAACTGAAGTATTGATCCCATAAGTTTTGTATCGATACGGTCCGACACTATCTTTAGTATCAAATGTTGCTGTGGATTCGTAATCATCCGGGACAGAACAAATTCAAAGACAGAAGAAGAACCAACCAGACGTCTCCTCTTTAGCTGAAGATGTGTAGGATTCCAAAATTTAAACAGCATGAGGTTGGTATCATTATTCTAACTATTTGGATGAATTTATGTACCACCACCTCACTGATGTAAAAAGCTTGATGAAATGCAACATGACCATCCAAACTGTGGCCCTAAAGGTTGTTTGTCTCTATGTGTCCCTGGGATGGACTTGTGCCCCGGCCCTTGCACAGTGATTGTCACAAGTGACCCCTTGACCCTGAAAGGAAGAAGAGGGTAAAATGGATGGATGGATGAACATTTTACAGTGGACACTAAAACTTCTTAGTCTAAAGAGTTCACATGTTTTCTTTGTTCTGTTGTCAGTGGCAGGTTTGTATATCTATATTGACAAAGTCTCAGATGCTGTGGGCTGAGACTTTTCTTGGCAATAAATCTGCTGGGAATCCCTTTCTCAGCTTATTTCTTTCTAACAATCCATCACCTGCTGTCGTACATGCTGTTTTCTCTTTCTCCGTTTGTTTCCCTGCTTTCTCTCCCTCCTTTTGAAGTCTTTAGTAGTTCAGTGGTTTTCAAAAGGGTCAGAAAGGGCAGCACTACTGTCCTATCAAAGATGAGCTGTGGGATGAATCTGCTTTACCACCTGTCCTCTAAGCTCTGTGTCAACATCATTGGTGTCACTGTACTCGCACCTCACCCCTTCACCCCCTGCTAGTTGTACATTGTTTCCTCCAGCTGACACATACACACCAAAATGCAGGAGTTACAGAGCAAATGCTTACAATTGTGCTTCTGTCCACATACGCAGAGGCAGACTTGTGATTCTACAGTGTGGAACACCCACTGTCTGACAAACGTCAGTGAGACAAAACAAGGGGTCCCACTGATAAAATCCTACTCTCACAAGACTGAGGAGTCTTTCTGGCCCAGCCCCAAACCAGTAGGGGGTGTTTGGTTGAGAGAAAGAGCTATGTCCTGGGGAGAGAGTCAATTACAGGTCTGGGTTCAAGCGGAGAGTGAAAAGAAGTGACCAAAGCCCTTCGAGATGAAAAGTTAGTCTTTAAATGTTCGTTTTATATGGTTGCACAGTTTCATCACAGGGCCTCATAGAGACAAATAATTATTTGCACTCTCACACAGGAACAAATTAATGTTACCAATAACCTAACACACTGTCCACTTTGGTCTGTGGGAGAAAACCCACACATGCATGATAAGAACATATCATTTCCACCCAGAAGGTTCTCAGGCTGAGATTAAATATGGTAAGTTTTTCAATGAGAGCAAACAGTTCTACTAACTGCACCTCCTTGCCATCTTTCTAAAGTCAAATAATTTTTTTGGACAGTATTTTAGGCTAATTGGTAACTCTGTGTTGGACTTGTGACTTGTCCAGGATGTACCCTGCTCCATGCACAGTGACTGCAGGACATGTTCACCAGTGACCTCTGTGACCCAGAAAGGGAAAAGCAGGTAAAAATTATGGATAGGTGGATTCACACCTGACACATTTATGTGTTAAATGCACAAATGGAATAGTTTCATTGTTTAGAAGACAATATGACAGCTTTAATACATTTTTAATTTTTTTTAACTTTCACAATGAAAACTCTGATACAGACTACTTTTCTTTTTTTAGATTTAACATGAAAATAACAACAATACACGTGGCAAGACAAATTAGGCTAACACTAACATCTTGTATCATGCAATCAGATAGTTTGAGTTATTTGTCATTATTCAATAGGGACTTTATTTTGGAATTTACAGTTCAAAGATTGTAAATTACTGATTACCTGCTCTATTTATCATTTGTTGCAAGTAAAATAAATCAGTATTTACTGCAATCTTTTAAACACGAATGGGGGAAAAAACATGTTAAAAACAGCCAGTAGAAAACAAACAAATAAAACCTCAATAAATACTTGTAAAGGAAAGTTTTTTTTATTATTATAAATTTTTTTTAAGTCTTGCTCACTGGAAAAACATGATGAAAATTGGAGGATTTCACACAGCACAGTTTCAGAAGCAGGCAACACCTTCAAACTATCTACCAGTCACATACATGACTGTTACAGTGAATTTCTTTTTTTTTTTTTTTTACAATTTCTATTAAGTGTCCAACAACATGTCTGTGCAAAGAAATGTTATGAAACAGATCCCTACATTCTATTCAAAAGCAACCATGGAGGACTGAAACTGACATAATTAAAATTGAAAGCAAAACTATATGAATGTCCCAATAAATAAATTGATTGTGCATAAAAAACAAAACAAAACAAAAAAACGAGACATGGAGATAAAGACCCAAATCATTTTCATTGACTAATTCTAATGACACACTACACTTAAATTGATGTTCCTATCACTAATTGCTAAACTGAGGCAGCACAGGCACAATGGATCTGCACATGGACCCTGCTCCTTTCTGTCTGTTGACCAATAGAGGAGCTGACCCAAGAAGGACCACTTTATTTGCATACTGAGGCAGAAGTAAAGTAAAAAAATGGAGACAGAGAATTGTAAAAGCAACACATGAAAATAAAAGATTTGTGTAAATAATAAAAAACTAACATCACAAACTCTCCCACCATCTTAAATCATAGATTAAAACTCTTCTTTTCAAACAGGCATATTCAGTGTAACCTCCATCTCTCATCACCATTATTTAACAGTATGTTATGTATGATGATTTTATTTTTTATTTCATCAGTTGTTTTATTCCTTTTTGTGTTTTACTGCATCATACACTGTATTTTAAATGTATGGTGTCCTTGAATGCCTTGAAAGTGCCCTCAAATAAAATGTAAAAAAAAAAAAAAAATCTGTTTTTTAAGAGACATAAATGTATCTATAGGTAAAACAATAAAAAAAACTATATATATATATATATATATATATATATATATATATATAAAAACAAAAGAATGTAAATTATGTGCTAAAATATATAAATTGTTGAAATTTATCTTCAAATGAATTGGTGGGTTTTAAATGTATTTATTTATTGGGTCCTTTTATATATTTCTTTCACATTGAATGATGTCAGTTTTGGTCCTCCATACATACCTAACTTGTTCCTGTCCAGATGAAAGATTACTAAATGTTTGTCTAGATCATATTCTATGTTGTCTTTAGGGTTGGGCAATATTGGCAAAAAAATTTATCATGATTAATTGTGGTATTTAGCCGATAACGATTAATTTGACGATTAATCCCCTGAAGTTTCTGAACACCCTCATATCCCAGTCACATGACCAATTTAAATCACTATTGGGAAAGATTTGCTTTTAGTAAAAATCAGTTCCATGTTGTGTCAAAAGTATAGACTTCAGACTATACATCAATTTTTAAATTGTGTTGAGAGACCAAGTAAAATCAGAGTTATGATAAATTACAGAACTTTTTTAAAAATGTTTGTTGTATTTGAAGCGAAGAGGAGCTTCAAGAAGAATGACCGGGGAAATCTCCAGTCAGTCTGCCTGGCGGCATTAATCCTATTAATCATCAAGTGCCAAAAAATAATCGATTAATGTTTTTCTGACGATTAATTGCGCACGATACGATTATGCCCAACCCTAGTTGTCTTCAATGTCTGACACTTCTCTGTGGCTTTTGTATGTTGCATTTTTATACAAGTTGGATTTACTCAGAAAAAGGTAGCTGGGGAAAGAGAGGTCTGGGCTTCCATGCTTAAACTGCTGCCCCGGTGACCAGTCAAAGGATAAAGCAGAATATAATAGATGGATGGATTTTTGAGAATAAAGAGACTGGTTATATTTACACAAGGTACAGAGAAAATGTTGTGTTTCTGATAATATTTTTAGAAATGTCAAAAAAATAATTTAAAAAGGAAAAAAGTTAAAGTGTGGACAAAGTCTTAGAAGTTACTTTTTTCCAAACCAAGTTTTATTTTTTTTCTTCTTGTCTGAAGGAAGGGGTCACAGGTCTGAACCCCTCTGGAGGAGACGTCAAACTGCTACTGGAAGATGCAAAACTGGACACCTGGTCTGAAGCTGAATCTGACAATGCCAGCCTCTCAAATTTCTGTATCACTCTTCTCACTAATGGGAAGGGAACCTCGCTGCGCCACTGAGCTCCACTGGGCTTACAGTGCCCTCTGTAGGCCGAATCCTTACCTAGAAACACAAAAGATGGTGGGGGGAGGCCACAGCGCAGCCTCAGCTTGCCCTGACCAAGGCTGAGGGCCGGGAGCACACCTGCAGGGCTAAACCTGGTGGGCAGGGAGGCAAGACGCTCCTGGGTCAGAGGGCTGTAAAAGCTAAGGGTGCCCCCTCCAACATTGAGGAAAATCCCAAGAGTTTTGATCTTTGGTGGGACAGTGCAAACCGTCTCACAACTCCCATCGTACACTGCACTGAAGGACAAGCCGTTTGTCTCCAGCCACCAGCCGCTACCACCATCCAATGACATCACACCTGAGAAGACATGAAGCAACAGTGACTGAATGAGTTTGAATACAACTATTTTAAGAATGCATTTTAACTTTCTCACAACCTTTCCTTGGAGTTTTAATAAGTTGACATTTCTTGATTCTAATTAAAACGTTCTACAACAAATTTATGTACTTAAAAAAAGATCCTATAAGGGTAAAATGTTAAACCACTAGGAAGAAACTTTACCAATACCTATCCTAATTTTCCCACTGCTGTCACTAGTCCTGGTCTTGGTATATCTTTAACATTTGCCATTAAGCCCATTGTATTGTATTGAAAGCAAATACGATAAAACACCCAAATAGCAAAGTACTTGTTAATTCTAAGACCCACTTGGCATTAAAATTTGTTCTTGTCCTTTGAATTGCATGTGCACTGCTCACTATAGCACAAAATATAGGTGTGAACAACCACATTGCACACTGAAAGGATTTTTACTGAAACCACTTTTGGAGGTGTTCGATCCTAATTATGGACTGTCCAGGGTGTACCCCACCTCTCGCACAATGATCACAGAAGAGAGGCATCAAATGCCCATGACCTGGAAAGGAGAAGCAGGTTAATAAAATGGATGAATGTCTGAATGCATTATCAGCAGACTTGGTGAAACATGGTTGCACGTGAATCTGCATACAGAGAAGAAAACAGACATCTGATCCCAAAACCATTCTGACATAGTGAACGCTCTCTGTCAGAGCTGTCCACTTGCCATCAAACCACTTCAGGATAGTGGCGAGTATGAACAGGGCCTGAGGGATTCTGATTTCAGTAGCTGTGAGTATGTGTTAGAACAAAGGCATATGATCAAGTGTTCCCTTTTTGTGCAAAGCACATTTGTGTCTTAAATTTGCTTCTAAATTACATTCTAAATCAATTATTCAGAGGCAAAATTAGTGTTACAGGCTTCAGAATGTTTCAGAAAAAAACAAAAAAGAATCCAAATGTGATCTATGATTACACACAATTACCTAATTCTGGACTTTTGCTGCCCTTATTTCAAAGTGTATGTCATTTCTGCTCCTTTTCCATCTTCCCCCTTATTTGTATTTAGGTCACTGAGGCAACAGAGTATTTTAGACATCCCTTTCCCCAACGACATTTTCCAACTCTTCCTAGGGGACCTCAAAGTGTTCCGGCCAGATAAGATATGCAGTATAATCCCTCCAGTGATACTGGGTCTTAGTGGGACATGCCTGGAAAACTTCCAATGGGAGGCATCCTAATCAGATGCCTAAACCACTTCAGCTGACTCCTGTTCATATGAAGGAGCAGATCCACCCAGATGAGGGAGCTCCTCACCCTATCTCTGAAGCTGAGCCCGGCCACCCTTCAAAGAAGCTTGTTTTGGTTGATTGTATCTGAGTTGGAACATAGACAGATCAGTAAATTTCGAGCTTTGCCTTTTAACTTCCTTCACTGACTAAAGCAAAACTCTCATTAATGAAAAAAAGACCCCAATCAGTCGACCCATCTCCTGCTCCATACCCGACCATTGCAAATGAATAAGCTGCCCAGATACATTTACTTCTGCACTTGAGGTGAAAACTCCCTCCTGACCCAGAGGGACAATCCACCTAAAGGTCTAAGTTATCTCATAATTGTTTTGTTCATATAACTTGCTTAGACTTGTATCCATTGCTTAGTATCACCAGGAAGGAATCACAGTTTTAGTAAATAAAATACAAACAAATAAATAAATAGTCTAATGTGCTGCTACAGTTCTCAAAACCTGTTTTGATAAAATTTGTTTAGTGTATTTTTAGACTTGTCAAATGCATTTAACACTGTAAATTAAAATTCTTTTAAACAAAATTTTAAAAATATGGAATACAAAACATTCTTTTAAAATAGCTACATGAAAGAGAACACTATGTTTATATTAACAATCAAACTTCTAGAGCTAAATTAGTTTGTGGGGTTCCTCAGGGTTCCTTTTTGAGACCTCTTGTTTCTAATCTATATTAATGATTTAAATGTTTTGTAAAAGTGCACAACCTCTTATTTTTGACAATACCTGTCTTTTAATATCACATTCTAATTTAAATGTCCTGAAAAGAAAAGCAAAGGAATTGACTAATATTTTTTAATGGACGTGAATTCAAAATCAAATAGCTCTTTTGAACGGCTCTCTGAAACAAATAGCTCGTCAAGAGCCATTATTCTCATCTTAGGTTATCTGTCAGGGTACTTTTGAAAGTTTATAAGTCCATGTAAACTTAAACTAGCACAGTCTCACTCACTAGCGGTGAAAGTTTCTGGAGCAAATGAGTTTGTTGGCATAAACACTGTCAGTTCAGGACAATTCTTACCAACTCTGTAGACGGAGCTGTTACAGACATCCACCTCCCAATAGTATTGTCCCCGAGTGATCACAACATCAGCACACACATAAGGGAGGGCCACACAGTCCGAGTTAACTCTGGTCTGGTTCTGACGATGCAGAGCAGGAAGACTCCCTCCATAGTAGGTGACAGTACAGCAGGAGTTGGACAGACTGAGGGACGTTGGGACAGATGAATGATCCAGTGCAAAACACAGTCCTAAAATAATCCAGATCAAAAACAGGACAGAACTAATGATAGGCATATCTTTAGAAATTTATTTCATTTTTGGATAGAGTCCAATTCGATGCCTGACCATAAACAGACTGCTTCATATCCTCCTCATCTAGATCCACAGCATCATCTACTGGCAAGACAGAAGAGTTGTCAGGACTGCAGCCTGGATCAAACAAGGAAACATAAATGTTGTCATTGTAAGGTCACATCACACACAAACATTATCACTAATTTTACTCACAGAGCAAAAAATAATGGAGGTAGAAAATGCACTTATCTTCAAAGAGACAATAAAGATCAAAGGCAACATTTCAAGACCAAAAATATAATGCATACCACAAAGGCAGAGATGCAAAAATGAACAAGGCAACATGCTTTAGATTGCATACATGCAAACTTAAACACATAAAAAACCTCTTGTAACAGACTTGTGATTCTGTGATGGTGCAGCATTCCCTCTACATGTCAAAACATTATATTTAGGATTTATTCATTTGATTAAAACTAAATAAATTCTATATACAATAAAAAAAAAACATAAATCACAAATAAATGAAAGGCAGCAAAAAGAAGAAAAAGGCCCCCCCGAGAATAAATTCAAACAGTAATTTACAAAAAAAAAACGTTAAACAAAAAGCACAAACAACATAAAAATCCGTCTCAAACAACAATTCATATAGATACACATTATGATATTTAAAATTCTTGTTCACGAATGAGAGTAGAATGGAACGGGAGATCGATAGGTGGATTGGTGCTGCGTCTGCAGTGATGCGGGTGCTGTACTGATCTGCTGTGGTGAAGTGAGAGCTGAGCCAAAAGGCGAAGCTCTCGATTTACCGGTCGGTCTACATTCCAACCCCCATCTATGGTCATGAGCTTTGGGTCGTGACCAAAAGAATGAGATTGTGGCCAAAATGAGTTTCCTCTGCAGGGTGTCTGGGCTCTCCCTTAGAGATAGGGCGAGAAGCTCAGACCCAGGACACGCTGGAGGGACTAGGTTTCTCAGCTGGCCTAGGAATGCCTTGGGATTCCCCTGGATGAGCTGGCCCAAGTGGCTGGGGAGAGGGAAGTCTGGGTCTCTCTGCTTAGGCTGCTGCCCATGCGACCTGACCCTGGACAAGCAGAAGAAAATGGACGGACGGACAGATTATGATATTTCATATTTCTTTAACAAACCAACTTTTATCATTCTCTTAAAAATAAACATTGATCTGGCATTTTTATCAATACTTTACATGTCGTTCACATGCAAGAGGACCATCAGTCAAACAATAGATCTATTGTTTGGGGTCGAGTTCTCATTGTTGTTTGTGCCTGCTTGCCTAACAACAGTTCATGCGAAGGGAGGCTACCCTCTCGTTCACCGGGTGAACCCCAAAGTACAGGCACCAAGATGGAGGCAATAAGTATGCCCATTCCAGCTCGGTGCCTCTCAGCATTGGCAACTCCAGAGTGAAAGAGTGTCCAACCACTCTCAAAGAGACTGGTTCCAGAGCGGTGCATCGAGGTGAGTCCAACTATGTCTAGTCAGAATCTCTCAACTTCACACACCAGCTCAGGGTCCTTCCCCACCACAGCGGTGACATTCCACGTCCCTAGAGCCAGCTTTTGTGGCCGAGAATCGGACCACCAAGGTCCTCACCTTTGATCACTGCCCAATGCACAATGCACCCGACCCCTCTGACCCTTCCCACAGGTGGTGTGCCCACGTCTCCTCCTCAGGCTGTGCCCAGCTGTGCTCCATGGGTGAAAACCTGGCTACCAGTCACTCGCCAACGTGCCCCACCTCCAGGCCTGACTCCAGAGTGGAGCCCCGGTGACCCACCTCTATAGAGAGAACACTAGGTCTATTGTTGGAACTTGTCATTAGGGGTCATTGGGCGGCACTTTGTCTGATCCCTCATCTAGGAATTGTTTGTCTTGGGAGACCCTACCAGGGGCAGGAAGCCCCATACAATATAGCTCCTAGGATCACTGGGACATTCAAACCTCTACACCAGGGCTATTCAACTGGCGGCCCGCAGGCCGGATGTGGCCCCCGAGTGACCAAAGCATGGCCCGCCCATTGGTTCATTCATCTCTTAATCCCAAACCCCTCGTTTTCTACTTTATTACTCTAAGTTCTTTTAGTTAGACATAGACATGTTTGGTATCTACAGAAATGTCAGAATCTTGGCTAGAAGCTGGTAAAAACATCCAAGACAGTTAAAACTACAAGCAGTTGAAGATAAAACTATGAAAGTGAAAATAAAATTGATTAAAACATTTGGCAAGTAAGAGATGTCAAAATAACATTTGTCTTAAATAGGAGAAATAATGTTATTTTTGACATTGTATTATCATCACTACTTTAATTACATAGGGTTCTGTATGTTGTATTCTTGATTAAATGCAGCAAAATAAACAATTTCAAAGGTAACTGATGTTTGTAATACTTGGTTTATTTACATAATGACTTTAATAGCTGGATGTTCGACCCCTGAGCTGTTGGCCTGCAGTAACTGTGGCCCCCTGAGTAATTTAGTTGAATAGCCCTGCTCTACACCAAGATAAGGTAGCAGCCCAGGGAGAGGTCATGACATTTCATTTATTTCAATTGATAAAATAATGTATTTGATGGGTGACTGTAGTGCTTCCTACTGTTTTCAGTAGAAAACATAAGTAAATATTAGTTTCTTCATCATTAGTGACTTTTTCTCCCCCAAGAGAAGAAAAGGGAGGAAAGTGAAAGTGAAAGATTAAAAGAGAGACAAGAAGATATGTGAGATTAACATCAGGAAAACGCAAGACAACACAGCCGATATCTGCCTCCACACCTGAAAAAGTGGAAAAAACAAAAAACACAGCAAAAAAATACATGTGCTTATAATAACAATAATTATAACCTCGCTGAAAAGTATACATACACATATACACCCACACATATATATATACACACATACACATTTAGTGTTTCTCCAGTGGAATATTTAATAGTGACTGTGGAGGACCACAGACCCAACCCCCAAGGCAAACATGATGATGACCAGAGCCAAGACCCTGAGAGGGACCACAAGCACTGAACCCCCAGGGACACCAGCGCAGGAACAAGTGCTTACCCACCTCCCAGAGCAGACCGGATGAGAGACCGGGAGAGGCCCCCAGCGACCCCACGTGGTAAACCCCCGGGGAAGTAATACAGTAGATTTAGCCAAATTTTTTTTCTTGAATAATTTATGTGAAGTTTCCATGTCAGTTTTTCATCAAAGATAACACCCAAAACTTCACCTCACTGACTCTACAAATCTCAGTACCATCAACTCTAAATGGAATATCGATAGTTTTCTTTCTGTTACTAAATATCATGTAATTTGTTTTGTCCAAATTGAATGTCCTCACAACAAAATTATCTTTAACCTCCTAAGACCTGGTGCCACATATGTGGACAGAAATGCATTGCAAAACAAGAGTTCTGGTCTTAGGAGGTAAATGCTTTATACATATTAGAACATATTTTTTATATCTATATTCTAAATCTGCATACAATAAACTAAAAATCTCAAACTTCAGCGTTGGAAGGAGTTCATCTCCTTTCCAGGATTTCAAAGTTCCAGGGTTTCAGAGTCTAAGCTGGATCTGTGTGTAGAGACCCTCCTCCCCAGTCATCCAGCTTGTACTTCACCCAACCTTAATGGGTTTTTTTCCTGTTGTGCTTATTTTAACTAAATCTTTTTTTTTTTTGCTGAAAGCAAATTTTACCTCTTAACGACAGCTTACTTTAAGCCACATTTTACTTTTAGCCTTTAGCAACAGTTTTTTCTGATTTTATCTAATAGTTGCTGTTTGGATTATTTTACCTTCTGCTGTTACTTGGTTACATTTTAAACAAATAAGTTAACACTTATTTTTGACAGATTTTAGCAGTCATTAAAAACTCAGTATTCACACTTCATTGACATATGTAATGCCTTTGTTGATTATTTAAACCTGCATTCTTGTTCATAGCAACACAGTGCACACAATTACATATTAGTGGCAAACAGTATACTTACTAATTACATGGGTTGGTGCTGGTGTATCACAGTCATTTTCCTGCAATGGGGGAAAATGAACAACACTTGAAGTGAATAAAATTGCTATTGTTGGCAAAAGTAGACTCTGACAGGTTTGTTGGTAAAGATTCACCCTTATTTGAAAACGTGAACACAATAACTATTCATTAAATGTTGATGAGGCAACAAATACAAGTAACTAAATAACACAAGAGTGTACACACACACACATTTGTTCTTCTATCCTCATGGGGACTTTGCATTGACTTCCATTCATTTACTAGTGATTTATTTAGCCAAACCCTGACCAAATGACACTAAAACTTACCTAGACTCAATTCCCACCTTGGTCCTAGACCTAACCCCTGACCCACAAACAGTACCTCTGCAAATTGGGACCAAGCATTTGTCACCATAAGGAACAGTGGGCCTCATGCAAGAACATTTTTGTATTCTTATCCTAAATTTTTCTTACTTTTGTTCGTATGAAGGGTTAATACAAACATGCAACGTCAGATTCAACAAATGCTTCTATCTGTAGGAAAAGTCTGGAAATGAGCAGTGTAAACATGATGAATGCCACCTGTTCGTATTCAGGTGCTCGTGAACGAGGACAGGAGATTAGCATAATTACCACCCCAAAAACACCATATAAGGCTACGCTTCCTGCCTTACAGACCATGAAGACCAACTTGAAATATCTTCAAACTTACAAAATATAAAGTTATTAGTGAAGAAAATCCGTCTGGATAACAGCAGACTGACTACACGTAAAATATACGACAGGT
>JARVJO010000330.1:833771-850838 GCA_031762555.1 Cynodonichthys magdalenae
TCCACGTTCGTTGGGATGTATAAAGGAAATGTGCGCAGAAACATGCGTGCGCACGGTTTTATACATCTGAATTTTTTCTAAATTTGTCCGTACGCCAACTTTTAGTGTGAAAGCTGCGCACTCCTTTATACATGAGGGGCCTGGTGCTTACCTCCAGTAGTAAGAGGTGGGTTACACCCAGGACAGACAACCAGTCCATGATGGGGACACAGAGACAAATGAGACGGACAACAATTTCTCACTCATCTTGTGACAACATAGTGTTACTTTTCTTTTTTTTTCTTTGCCATTTCAGTAGAAAACATATTAGTTATGTTAATTTCTTCATTATCAGTGGCTTTTTCCCCTCCCAAAGAGAAGAAAAGTGAAAGAAAAGATTGAAAGCCAGACAAGACGATATGTGAGATGTATATCGAGAAAACACAAGACAACACATCCGCTAACTGCCTCCACACCTGCAAAGGGGGGCAAAACAAAGAACACAACAAAATACATGTGCATATAACAATAGTAATTATGACCTCGCTGAAAAGTATGCATACATATATATATATATATATATATATATATACCCACAGCAGATCCGGCCACGGGCACAGAGGCCCAGGTCCCCAGGGCCCACCAACCCTCAGCCAAGGCCCGACAGGTCCATAGGACCCAAGCCACACTAGGCAGTCACCATACCGAGCCGGCCTACGCCCGAGCACCCAGCCCCAGACATTGAGAGCCACCAGTACACCGGTGGGCAAAGGCACAACAGACCAGGGGGCAGGGGGGCGAGGTCCACCACCAGCAGTGGACCCCAGATGAACCTGAAGAAGGGGCAGCACAAGTCCCAGCCTGACATATATCCAAGCATATACAGACACAATCACACAATCCCACCCTCATTCTCACACCCACTTATTCAAAAACACATACAATGGACACCATATTCCACTCACACTCCCCCCATACACACTCTATACCCCCCAGGTCCAGGACATGCACCCGTCCCCTACAGAGGGCAGCCCACATCTGAACCCAGGAAGTAGACCCATTCATTTCAGGGTGGAGAGGTGCCATGGCAATCGGGAGCCATAATCCAGGAATCCAAACAGCCCCAGGGGAGCCAAAATGTCAACCCCGCCCACGACAGCCCCCCAAGCCCCGAGTCCACCCACAGCCTAGGCCCCCACCAGACGGTCCGCCCCTCCTTTGGACCCCATCACCAAATGGCAAACAGGGAACGGGGGAGTGAAGAAAAAATAAAGGGGAAGAAGATACACGCACACACACGCACGCACACACACACATACCTCCACCCTCAGATGTGCTGTTGATGCATGTTGTTCTATAATGCATTTAAAATGGAGAAGACAATATTTACTGAAACAAACTAATACTTTATCTTAAGAAAAAGTAGAAACAAAAATGCATCCTATTTTACAAAACTATTAAAAATGACTAAGATGGCTCAATTAGACTACATTTGGCAGTGTTTGATGCACACTGTTATTCTTTTTGGTGTTAAGTTTAAAATATTCTTTTGGCTTCTAACAATCTGTCAGAGACATGACTTATGTACTTTAGTGTCTGCCTTCACTTTGCTCTTAGGAGTAGGGCTGTTAAGTCTTTGAGTTCTTAAAAGAAGCAGTTCGTTTGGAGTTTTTTTCCTCTGTTCTCTTTCTCCGTGTTTCTAAATGTCTCTCTGTAGCTGTCAGTGGCTGAGTGCCAGAGTTCAGTATTGATGGAGCTCTAAAGCGAGTGTAGCCAAGGTGCTAAACTGACATGACAGGGCTATAAAAGAACATTGGAGATCAATACGACCATCATTTAGCCTGCTGCAGCATCCTCCCTTCCTCTGCTTACTACACTCACTATCAGTGAAGTTTTTCAATATACTTTCACTCCTCCTTTAGCATTTTGTATTCACCTTCAACGTCACACTTGTTAATAATGCTTTATGTTCATTTTATTTGTGGTAGGTAGTAACATGGGTTATGTTGGCTTCATATAGTTATTTGTTTGCCAATGAAAACCTAAAAGCCAGAAGGCTAGGAATAAATTAGTAAGCTTCCACTCAAATTATGTAACACATATCCCTCATATGTTCAGGCCTAACAACCCCTATGGCAGTTATGCACGATTCATCCAACTTGCCTGAGTGAATTGATGTAGATACAGTACCTCAAATGTTTCCGTTCCGCTAATTTTTACAACAAGTCATCTCAAGGCACGATACAAATGAAATATCAAGCCTGTATTAACTAGACTCTGCTACAGTTATAGTAGATTCAAAGTTTAGGACACGCGGGGGTTCAGAAGATAAGAGACACACAAACAAGTATTTGTCTAGATGAAGTTTCTATGGAAAGAAAAATCAAATAAGAGTTAATAACCGCAGTAATTGCAAATACAAACATGTAAAGTAGAAAAAATAAAGACAGAAGAGTGAGGAAATGTGGTCAGTTTGTCCTACTACAGTCTAATGCTACGTTCACACCAAACGCGTTTTGAGCATCTAAAAAGCACCCAACACCTCAAGTTGGACACGCTACTTTCAGACCAGAACAAGAGACGCGAGACTAAATGGGAGGAGCATCTTGGTTTTATTCCGGTCCGTCTTTAATGTCTGATGAAATAAAGAAAATGCCTTTGCTTTATTTAGTGAGAGCAAGTGAACGTTGTGCTAACCAGATAATTAATTCACACGATAATTGAGAGGCGGTCTGTTCGTGAGTTTCACCACTCCAGGAGCTGCGAGCTGACAAACTATTTTTGTGTCGAGCTCGGTTAACACCGTGGTCAGTTTAATGAGCCGCTGACTCGCATCGGTGCCAGAAACCAACTACAGACGGTCCTTTTCAGTTAAAGAGCTCCAGTCCGTCTGTTTCAGGTTAGTGGGCAACATTCAGGAAACAGTCATGTGGGAAAATGAGTCTCTCTGATTGGTTGATGCAGCGTGTCGAGCAGCAAAAATTCAGATATTTGAACTTAAGCGTTGGCTGCTTTGGACGCGCCTCACCCACAGAAAATGCTCAAACGCACCTACCGCTTCATTGCGCGCTGCGCTAAACCCTCTAGACGAGCCGCAAGAGCCCTAGACGCGCGTCCACCATTAACTTTGCATGTAAACTGGCTACTCCTGCTGCTCAAACCACGTCCGGTGTGAACCCAGCTTAAGACTGCACAGCTGAGGTATAGCTCAGGATACTTAGGTCAAACCTATCTGTAGGATTTATCAAAATAAACTCTCATCAAATGAATGTCTTAAACTTGGTCTTAAAAGTATGTCAGCTTAACGGACAGAAAATAGAATTTAATTCAACAAGAAAGGAGCTTGAGAACAGAAAGCTCTGTCTTCCATTCTACTTTTAGAAACTCTGGGACCACAAGTAAACCTGTGTTGTAAGTGTTGTAAGGCAGGGCCTTAAAATATCCACCTTTTTAAAATGTGGTGAGATGCAGATCAGAGAAATCCTTGCATATCTTCAGACTCGGCAAAGTTGGTGTGTTTTTCACGCTCTGAGGCGAGGACAGCATGCGCCCTGAAGAGAAGCTCTGAGGTCTGTGAGATGGCTCGGAGCAGAGCTAATCCCTTGGTCAGCTGAGCAACAAGCATTGAGACCGTAGACAAAAATAGCTATAAGAATTATTAGTAGAAAATGTGATATGGTCATTCAGCAAATATATTGTTTCATCAGTTGAAATTATTAAAATTTCATGATTTGATTACATTACTTGTAAAATACTATACTGTAATCAAAGTTATTTTTAGAAAGGGAAGGTCAGATAATATAACATTTTTTTCTTCACTGCAGCATTTTTATTCAGGACATGAGTTGCCTTTTTAGTTTATTGTATATAGATTATGTTTTTATGAATGAAATAAATTAATAAAAAAAAATGAATAAACTTTATAAAAATAGTTAAATAAATAAAATAAAAAATAAACTGTCACTTTCACTTCTGCACTTTTCATTCTTGGTAAATTGCTTGAACTTGTATAGCGCCTTATCAAGTCCACATATCAAGTCCACATGGACTCCAAAGTGTTTAACACTTCAGACATCCACCTATTCATCCACACACTGATGGTGGCAAACTACATTGTAGCCACAGCTGCCCTGGGGCACACTGACAGAGGTGGGGCTGCCATGCACTGGTGCCACCGGACCCTCTGATCACCATCAATAGGCATGCAGGTGAAGTGTCTTGCCCAAGGTGAAACGACTGGAACGGGGAATCAAATCGGTGACCTTCCGGTTCCAGGACAAACTCCCACAACCTCTTCTCCACAGCCGCCCCTTTTCTATTCTAAACAATAATATAAATTGCCATTTCAAACCAAATTCTTATTTAAATTTGATACTAAATAATAAGTAATATTTAAATATGGTCAACACCTTTGGAGAATGTGCAGAGTGTTTACTTCATCAGGACCATTTTAACTAAAGATGTGCTCTTACATCAGGCATTTTGCAGACTTGTGATGACTAGGATTGCGCTGATATCAGTCCCACGTTTGAATGAGCATCAAGTGAGAGGACAGTACCATACAAGTTAGCAGAAAAGCAAAGCAGTAGCTTTTATCATCACACACACATTTGCTGTAAATACTTTAGAATACACTTGCTGATTTCTTTGATTTTTTTTTAGCATGCAGCTGGTTAGGAAGTCTCCTAAATCAAACAAGATCAAGTGCTGTGGACATTTGAGATTTATATATGTGATCTCTGTGGGGCATGTTTAAAAGCTGGAAGAACTGTTTTCACAACAACTCTGAGTCAGCTGAATACATTAGTTTATAGTGCCTGCAAAAGGACTCACCCCTTGGATGTTTTTCACATTTATTGCTGTCATAAATCCATCAGATCAATATAAACTGGCCTTCTTAACCCAACCCAAAAAATTCTCCAATTGTGTCAACAAACTATGTCCAAGTAGGGGGAAAAAAATCTCCAGAGTAATGTCAATGGAAAATACTTAATTCAAAATCTAATGTAAAATAAGTGATTCGATAAATATTCACCCCGTTTAAAGTGACTGTCCTTATTTACTATGCTGGAGGAGATTCTCCAGGAAATATAAATTCTTTCCCAAAAAGGTTAAAAAACAAAACAAATGAAATTTAATTCTTGTAGTTGAAGACGTTTTGCTTCCCATCAGGCGAGCAGGAATTGATTCAAAAGGATTTCCAAGCCCCTAAACATCCCCAGGAGTTCTGTTGAATCTATCATCAAGAAATAGACAGAAAATGGGACACGTGTAAATCTATCAGGAGCAGAACATCTTCACAAACTTATTGACCAGGTAAGAAGGAGAATAAAGAAAGAGACCACCGAGTCATTAAGACAAAGACAATAATCTTTTCTCTGACTTGAATTAGGACAGTAAAATGGAAATGGGTGAATATTTATGCAATGAATTTATTTACATGACATTTTTGTTAATTGGCATTAATCTG
The DNA here is from genome assembly GCA_031762555.1 of Cynodonichthys magdalenae. Lineage (NCBI taxonomy): Eukaryota > Metazoa > Chordata > Actinopteri > Cyprinodontiformes > Rivulidae > Cynodonichthys > Cynodonichthys magdalenae. Next base: position 839,221 of record JARVJO010000330.1, read on the forward strand.
CCAAAATCCTTTTTTTTTTACTTTGATGTTGAAGAATGTTTGTGTTTATTTTTTGTAATGAAAGCCAATTCTTACTGACCATGATTGATTTATGCTGTCAAAAAAGCCTAAAATAATCAAGGGTGTGAATAGCTTTCATAGGCACTACTGAGATTGGGACCAAACAAGTTAGCTGCACATTGCTGTTTTAATATTTAACTGACTGCTTTGTATTAGTTTCTAACTATGAAGTGTATTTTTTTAGTTGCCTTGAGCTTGAAAAGCACCAAAAAATAAAGGTTGATTGATGGATTACGGAGGTAGAATAACTGATCTTTTCCAGTTGGTCAACATCCAGCAAACCTGACAAAACAACCAGGATAAGTAGCATAAATTGCCGCTTTAGTTCATCTGATTAAGCATGGAGTGTTCTGTAAACAAAAAATGCTGGGAAATGTTGTGGAACAGTGTGCAGTGTTGTGTACATATAAATACACCCACAGCTGATCTGCTGTCAGACATCCTGGTCCCAAGTCCATAGTGATGGGATCATGTAGTAATCTGCTCCTGAGCTACGTGCTGAAAGTCTAACTGAAAATGTCTGCAATGTTTCTGCAGAACTCATGTAACATGACTAAGTGGCTTCCAGCGCTGTGGCAATGTAAAGCATTTTTTTTTCTGGTTAAAGCAGGACAGATTAGGAAGCATGGGGGAAGAGTAAGAAGTGAAACATTTCCAACTTCCTCTGTGCTGTTTTTAAAGGGTTTAAAACAAAGGATACTGCTGCCTGTCTTATCTTTTTATGGCTTGGAGTTATATTTTGCTTTAATGAACCCGACTGCTGCTGAATGCAGAGTGTTTGTTTGCTAGGAAAGCTGTGTAATAATTGCTATAATACACTGAAAATGATTGAAGGGCACACAATATGTTTATTGAGATCTGTTCTTGTTTACCCTCATGTAAGCCAGATGTCAGTTTCTATATGTACAAATGAGGATGTGTGCGGAAATAATGGAAGGAAGGTTATTTGTTGTACTTGAAATTCAGAGATAGCTGATCCATTTTGAAGTGGATTCTGTGGAAAACGATATGAACACATACTACTTTACCTGTTGTAGATAACTTTTTTTTAATGGCCCCAGTTTTGAGAAATTGTTTAAGCCAGGCAGGACTGATGGGTCTCTAAATCCAAGGCCATGGTTCTCGACTAGAAAAGGGTGGAATGCCCCTTCCAGGTCAGGGTGAGTCTCTCAGTACAGGAGTTTAAGTATCTGGGTGTCTTGTTCACAAGTGACGGTAGGATGGAGATGAATCGATGGATTGGGGCCTCATCCTCAGTAATGAGGGCATTGCTTTCATTAGTTATGATGAAGAATGAGCTTAGTCAAAAGGCAAATCTCTTAATTTAGTGGTCTGTCTATGTTCCAACCCTCAGCTATGGTCATGAGGCGTGGATCATGACAGAACGAGATCCCGTATACAAGCTGCCGAAATGAGTTTCCTTTGTAGGGTGGCTGGGCTCCGATTTAAATATTTTTTTAAGTTCATAAACTCCCACTGATAAAATCTGATTGGTTGTGCAGCAGCTGAGTATTGCTGCTCTTTGCGATTCTTTTGATTTACTCACTAATGTGATTGTGCCACATAGGGACCAACATTTGACTCAGAAGAAGGTGCATTCTGATTTCTCAGCAGCCAGAATCAGAAAATTATCACTAATTGACTTTTTGCACGAGATGTCATTCTCTTCAGAAGGCGACCAACTCCGCCATGACAGATGTCAAAATAACCTATGTATGCGTGAACTCCTGCACAGCTAGTCAAAAAAAACAGTCTGTAGACAGTGGGTCCTCACAATAAGCCAAATCAAACCCACACACTCACCCTCGCACACAATTCTCCAAGTGATATTAAATCTAAAAAGCAAAGATTTTCGACCTAATAAAAGACAGTTGATGTCTGAATCAGCTAATAAACAGACCTAAACTTTAACAACTAAATGTTTATCTTTCATTCTGAGCATGTTGCAGATGAAAGGGTTATTTTTCTTTATTTTTTTTAAACTCTCTTCACATCTGTATAATTTTCCATGAGTTTGTGCCTTCAGAAAGGTTCCAACAGTTTCCGAGAGCTAATAATGAGCACTTTACAGCCAATCTTCCTTCTGCTGCATGAAGCTGTGAAACGGCTCCTCTGGTTCTGCTCCACATACACCACATGAGCAGGTGAGCTCACCAGCTCTTCTCACCTCTTCATCCAGGATAGATCCACCCAAATTGGGACGGATGAAAACACATTTTGTCCTTTTTCATTTTTACGCCTGACAGAAATCCAAACCCCTGACAGAGAACTTTAATGCTTGTCTATTTTACTGGTTAGCTATGTCCAACCTTTTTTAAATCTGGCCATCTATGACCCCTGACTAGGTGTACCATTTCCACAGACAAATTAGCTTGACTTGAACAATTGAAGCCATGGCTCTACTGGCAAAAATTACTTGGGTAAACAATTGTAGTCCGTCATGGTGCCGCCACGTGGTTAGGTGACTGAGTGACAAAAGGTCAATACACATGTAACAGTACTAGTTCTTTTGGTGAGTACAGGTAAGTTGTAAAATGCCTAACCTCCTACCCACAATGTACTTTTCTGTGTTACAACTCCTGTTGCAGCAAAAAATACATTCATGGCTATTTTTGTTACATTTTTACTAACAGTATCTAAATCGGGGATGCCCAACCCTGGTCCTCAACGGCCGCTATCCTGCATGTTTTATTTTTTTCCATGTGCCAACACACCTGATTCAGTGATTAAATTACTTCATGTTCTACATTAGCCTGTTAATCACCCATTTATTCAAATCAGGTGTGCATGATCAGAAGCCTCTAAATATGCAAGATAGTGGCCCTTGAGGACTGAAATTGGACACCCCTGATCTAAAGTGTAAGATAAAACTTTTTATGTTTGAGCAGAGATTCAATAAAAACAAATTGTGGCACAGAGATTTAGGTAATGGCTATTTTTGTTTAGTGTAAGTGCTTTTTTAGAAATTAAATAATTGGACATGCGTTTTTACTGTGAGTTTGAAAATCTTTCAGGAGTTGATTTTGACTGAACTGTTTGGAAAATTTGTTATAAATGCAAACGTATAGATTGTTTTGAATATAAAAACCAGGCCAATTAATGTAAAGAAAAACCTAACAGTTAAAGATGTAAATGTTTCTGTTTTTGTTGTTTTAAATGGAGACAGGCAAAATAAGCTAAAGATCCTAATTGTGTTAGTCAGAGAAGCTTTTTCATGTAAAACGTGACTCCGGTATAACTGCAGCGTTGACCTTTTGTTACTCTTTTATAGGACCTTCAGATGGTTTTCTCTAATTTAGTTTAATATTTTTTTGGCTTTAAAAATACACTTTTGTCTCGATTACCAAACTATTACTCAAATTGTCAGATTAGTGTATGTCTGTGATCATAGGTAAAAATGTGGGAATACAAATTTTTAAATCCTCATTAGATTTTGACAGAAGTGCAATTAACAACTTAAATTATTTACAATGTACCTAATTAGGTTTAAGAAAAAAAAACTATTTTCATATGCATGAGCAATCAGAAGTATTCAGCTTAATTATATACACCAGTAGTGGCAAATAAAGAATTTAACCCTGCAGCTTCACAGGATTTGGTAATTATCATGACTGAAACAATGCAGAAGACCATATATGCCAAAAGCCTATTATGGCACAAGAATTACCTGCTGATTTGTCAAGAATTGTTTGAAAATGAACAGCATCAGAATTACTGACAATTTTTTTTTGATAAATATAACACAAATACTAAGTAGAGTGGGTAGTGCGCAGTGCTTTGCAATAATATTTATCCCTCCATTTTGTTTTGACACCTTCTAACAAGGATTTTATCAGATTTTTATTTTTTAATTTATGGCATTAAGTCATGAAAATTACTCCAGATAAAGAAGATTGAATAGGTGAAATGTTTATAAATGATTTTTTTATGAAGACCAAGGAACTCTCCACACATGTCATAAACAAAGTTGTGGAGAAGTACAGATCGGGTTGGGAAATAAAATAAATCACAAAACTCTGAACATCTCACAGAGCTCCAATAAAGTCAGTCATTAGGTGATGGAAAGATGATGTCACCACAGCAAACTTATCAAGAGAGGGTTGTCTACCAAAAGTCTGACTATTTAAGGAAGACCCTAATAAAAGAAACACTCTGGAAGACTAAGATAACGCTGATGAATACGGGCACTTCCTATTTGTCCATAGGATCACTTTAAGCTGTACATGAAATATTCTCTAGGAAAACCTATTGGCTAAAGAAAAAAATATATGAACTGTTGGGGAATCTCTTTAAACATGTGAAAGACATTTCCATGGTCAGACCAAACACAAACTTTGAGGCCATCATGTCTGAGGAACTTCAATGATCTCTCTCAGGCCCTGTCACACTATAACAAAGCTATATATAAAAACACATAATAATAATAATAATGAGAAGAAAATAAGCCAAGGCTGTAGTAAATGTGTAGGTTTTATATTCCTTCAAGTCATTAGCAACATGGCATAGACACGTCCAGATGAGGCTTCTAATTGATGACTTATTTCCATTCGGCCTGTGTCAGTTCTTTGGACAAAATCTGTATGTCAGCATAAGTTGTCTAAAATGTTACAGTGTGACGGGGCTTTTACAGCTGAGAATACTATTTTACTATTTTAATTAGCATGGACATGGAAAGTGGGCAGAGTGAAAAGAAACACAGATGGAGAAAAATACAGAGAATTTCTTTAGATGAACTTGAGACACACCTGGACAGACTTGATGCTGGAAATATGCTCCCAAAGCTTGGCTCTACACAGTATTGACTGGTCTTTTTTCCTTTTTTTAATTATTATTATAAAACTAGTTATTTTCACTATTTACCATACTTTCATTAATTTTATAAAGTTAAAAATCCAAAATAAATTTGACGATTTAAATGAGCAAACTTGAAAGTAGGGAGGAATACTCTTGCAAGTCACTGTGAACTGTTTCAAGAGGTAGACCAAAAGATTGTTCAGCTGCTGTCAAGATTCAAGTTTTATTTGAATTAAGCCTTTGCATTAATAAAAGGACCATCTGTTAACCTGGAACAGTGGAAACCAAGCGGCTGCTGTTGCATGAGCTGTCCAAAGTGTGGCAGCCATACTCTCTTTACAACAGCAGCTCTCATTGAGCAGAGAGAACCAAGAGTGACAAACAGTTCTTTATAAAAGGTTCTGTCAGATTACTAGTTTCTGCAAATTGTGGCTCTGCATTGTGACTTTAGCAGGTAGAGCTTTAAAGACTGTGAGCGTAGAAGTGAATGTCAGCAAAGTGGGCTCCCATTGACAGTTGGGGTACTTTAGTTTACAGCCTTACGTGTGTGTGTGTGTGTGTGTGTGTGTGTGTGTGTGCGCGCGCGTGTGCCAGTCTCAGTGTTTCCCCTCACTCACATGTGAGCAGTTTATACTTTGTGCTCATTATAAAGTCGAATGTGGTCATTAGATTTGGAGTTGACACCTTTGGGTATTAGCTACAGTGTGCCATGCCTCAACAATCAGGATTTTTATGTTGGAATCAAAACTCCCAGCTGTCAGTAATTGTAGAACTCCTGGATTGCAGGAAGTGAACAGTCAATTTAATAATGATTCTCTTTACAGCAGCATAAAGGAGTTGGTGTATAAACTAGGATCTTTTGTTTAAATATTTCAGTTAAACAATTTCTCTTTGCTTAATGTGAGTATAAAATACCGTAAGTGTTTCATCATAAATTGAAAACCCCATCAGTGACAAATTGATTTCATGTAGTGACAGTTTTAAAGTATATATTTCTAGTTTCCCTTTTCATCACGATGAGAACAAGAGTTCATTTGGTTGTGCATTTGTTAATAGAGAAGCCACACATTTTGTCTGTTTTGACAAAATATGCCAGCATGGTAAGAGTGCTGGAGATGAAGGCAACGAGGGCCGAGGTGGTGTGAGGGGAATCTATTAACCTCATGTGACCAGCCAACCAGCCATGACAGATTGCCCTGTCTCTACTTTATCTAGCTCTTTGGGTAGTGTGCAATTTTTATGTGTGTATACACTAATATCTGTGTGTATGTAACACTTTGTTCCACAGTAATGTATATCCTAAGTGATCATTGTTTTAGAACGGATTTAGTTCTTTGATGTTAACTGCTTAATTGAGACTTTTTTTTTTTCTCGATTGACTTCTTTTATGTACAAATGTGTGTGTTTGTGTGTGTGGGAGAGGGAGAGGGAGAACATGCACTTGTCTCTCACAACACTGTGCGTCAGTGACCTATGGGCTAATCCACCCTTTGCCAAAGAAGCTATTGTATTATTAACCTGACTTGATAATTATATTAATTTGAATCTGCTGGGCCTTCTTTTGTGGTGCTATCTCTGACATGCAGCTTTGTGAATGTGTGTTCAATCCACACACCCCCTGAAGTGTTTCTGTCTGTCATCTCTCTTCTGTATTCAGTTCCCCCACACAGAGATACGCACACTGTCTGGTGCCTTTTGTTTTCAAACAGCTCACTTTGCCTTATACTTTACTTTTTTCTCTCTCTCTCCTGTTAAATAAAGTGCTTTCTCCACAGACTTTTTTTTCTTAATTTCTTTTTTCTTTAAATTATGTTTGTTCCTTTTACCCTCAAGCTGTGTTTATACGAGTTGCATACTTTTGTTCTTTTTTTTTTTTGCTCATCCAAGATTATTTTTCACTTGAGCTTTTACTGTACGCTCTTCCAGAACTTTGAAGCGTTTTAGTGATTTAAAGCCATTTGCTTTTTTTTCTGTTTACAAAATGTTCCTGGCTAGATGTCCAGTCCTCTCTCGAAAACATCCCTGTTACTTAAAGATAGGCCACAATTCTCTAGCCCTAATATTTTTTTTTCTTTTTTGGCCCCAACTCAATTTTACCCTCATTGTCAGGATTCTCTTCCAGACTCTCTTGTCAGACTGTAAGTACCAGAAGGCAACAAGTCCAACCTCCCTGACCTGCATTTTTTCCTTACGCTCATCCTCCCTATCCCAGTCTGTGGCACTATCACTCCACAGCAGCGCTCTTGGCTTCTGTTTCTCTCTCTCTCCTCGTCTATCATTCATCCATCCATCTGTCCACCAACCGGACTCCCTCTTTTTGTTATTCACCTCCTATCGCCTCACAGCAGAGATTCCAGTCACTTTCTCCCACCACAACACACCCCACCCCTTTTTTATTACTGCTTTCCCATTTTATTCTCGGGGGGGGGGGGGTCTAACAATGGCAGCATCATAGGCCAAGACTTTAACAACATGTCCTCTTTGCATACAAAACTGCAGCAATTGAATAAACATCTGTTTTACATCTGCTTCTCAGGAGTAAGAAGCTCCACTTAGAAGAGACAAATAGGAGTGGGACAAAATATTGTTGTTTCATGTGAAGCAGTAAAAAATACATTGACACAAAATATTGATATTTTTGCTAATAAAAATGCACACTAGACAGGGCTTTGCCCTGACAATGTTATACTGTCATAACTTTTAGGTATGTTGCTCAACAACTGAACGAAACTTGAATAAAATTCAAGCAGCTGACAAGGAAAATGTTTAAACAATGAGATAGTATAAAGGTGGACCAATATGAGAGCTCCTGAATACGATGCCAACTTTAGAAATCAGGACAACTGATGGCCAATAAACATCATTTTTTGTTATTTATTAAAAATTTACAGCAATAATTGCTTAACTTGTATATCTAACAGCCCTTAGAAGAACTTATACACTAAGAGCTTTGTTGCTTTAAAAATATAAATTGCAGACAATAGTAAAATGGGTGGAGCAAGTGCTGGTGTATCGGTAATTTCCTACTTCGCAAATAAAAAAAGTATAAACAGCCATGGCTGTGAAGTGTTCTTTGTGTGGGTTCTGCTCTCCATCCTCACTCCCGCTCCTGCCCATAGACACCTTTTGGCTGTCATTTTGATATTGTTGAGACTGGGAGTTACCAGCTTCCCATTTTGCTAGTTTCTGGTTGTAGAGTGAGTGCCTGGACCCAAAGGTAAAGGGAGTGGTACCCAAATTTGATGGTCAACTGATGGCTGGTTTGGGCCATTCTCTCTCTCTGTGTTTAGCCAGAGCTCTCAATTCTGTTTTTCAGACTGGACTTTCTGATAATGAAACTTTTTAAAATGTTTTACTGGTCTGGACACCGTACGTTCTGTGTCCGGAGTAATCCTAGACACTCGGAACATAACAATGGCCAACTGCTGATTTTAGTTTTCTTCTTTTTAGTAACCAATATTGGCCAAATAAAATTGGTCAGCTGATAAATCAATCTGTTTCTAACAAAATGGCTGACAGCAAGGAGGAGGAAATTAAAAGCTCCAGAATTCACCAAGACTAACTTATTAAGTTTTGTGTATTTGCAGTTGAACATATATTGAAATGTATCTTCTTAGTACTGTACCAATTTCAATATAGCACAACTGATATATTGCGATATTATGGACACTGATTTCATATTAATTATGATATATAAAGAAAGTGGATTTAAATATCATGGTTGTACAGTGCAATATATATGTTGTACGTGTGTTGAACAAAAACTGTCTGTGCTATAAGAAAATGTTTACGTAGCACTGATTCGACAGCTTTTTTGCAAGCTTTTTTTGCTAAAAAGATGCGACAAGTAAAGCCACAGCATGATTTTGAGGCAGTTTTTTGGAATTGATGGATACTTCATCTGTGGTCTATTAAACCCTCTAAAGTTGAAGGTTATTCTAGAAGTACTCTAATAGAGTAGATAGCCCTGATGTCAATCTGTAACTTCAACGTTTAAGTTCAACTGACTTTCTCAATGAAGGAATTTCTAAAGTACTTTCCTGCATTTCACAATACAAGTATTTACTGTAATATACATGTGGTAATTATTGAATTGAATTGCCTAAAACTCTGTTGCAAATTGTTTAAGTCAGGGGTGGACATTCCTGGTCCTCTAGGGCCGCAGCCCTACATTTTTTACTTTTTTCCCTGCTCCAGCACAGCTGATTCAGTCATTTAATTGGCTCTTCCAACTTCTGCAGAAGCCTGATAGTCACCCATTCATTCAAATCAGGTGTGTTTGAGCAGAGAAACAAGTAAAACATGCAGGGCTGTGGCCCTCAAGGACCACCCCTGCTTTAAGGGAACTAAATGAAATTACTGCATATCCACTCCAGCTTATAATCAAAATATACAAAACATCTAAACAGTTTTTTATTAAAATTAAATGTTGTGAGATTGTTTACCTAAATAACTGGCTGAGTGGTTAGAGGAGTCGTCGTCCAATGCTAGAGATGGCGGTTTAATTCCCTTGGATTAAATAGATTAAAAGATAGAATGATTTATCTAGATTAGCTTTGGAGAATACTGTGTGAATGGCTAAATGAGGGCACAGATTGTAATGTAAAGCACATTTAGTGTCCTGGTTGGATAGAAAGATGCTACAGTCCATTTACCAGAACTGAATTAAAACAACCACAAACATACAAATAAACCAAGACTCTTATTGTGTTTTAACATATGACATTCTCAAGTTACCTTCATCATGCCACAAAGTGTCAAAATAAGGTGGCCATGATATTCAAGGAAGAAGAATAATGAGAATTAGCCCTTTCTTCTGTGAACGATGTTTTTACAGACAGTTTGGTTGCAGACATGTTAGTAAAGAAAACAGTTCTGCAGTTTCATAATTGTGAGGCTGCAGGTTTCAGCACAGGTTGTGTTAGGAAAACATCTGGAGTAAAACAGTTGTCAAATCTTTATTGTGAGTTTGCTCACTGTGGCAACGCCTGCAAAAGGGAGCAGCTGAAAGAAAGCAACTACAAGTACAGAAAAACCTTTGTATTTAAAGGATGATGACGAGTGAGTAATTGAACATATGTTACAATTTTTCAAATGTTTAGATTCAACTGAAAAACACTGTACTTCACAGGGTAATTCTCAGGTGGAGCTGGGGTTGCGCTCAATTAAAAGTAAAATCCATTTGCTCCACAAAGTAGCTATTCCTATTAATAAATAATGTAAATTACCTAATTACTTAGCTTGCTGTTTTTAGTGATTGATTTATTTATAGTTATAGGGTGGTGCAGGTCCCCCTGTAGACAGTGACTGGGATTTTAGGCAGCTCCAATAGTCTTGTTGGGGTGTAAAATATTGCGCCTCTTGGACGCAATTGACATGATGCCTACATGATTACTCCGCCTACACAGCCATATGACATGGGAAAGAACCCTGCAACAAACTAGACAACTGTAGTTGTAAACTTTGTAAAGCTGACTGCATTACCAGAGACATCTGGTGAGACACTTTTGCCGTATCAGCCAACATTGAGGTAAAGAAGTTCTCAAATGTGCTTTACATCAAGTCAGTGAAGTTATTTGAAGGAAATCATGAAGCAACTAAAGTTAAAGCCCAAGACTTCTGCAGCCAGAGGAAGAGTAAAATGATACAAAAAATTGGTGCTCTCATAAAAATTACAATATATATTTAGAAGTTTAAACTTGAGTTATTGCAGTACATGTTTTCGTGCAGTTGTTTAGTAATCCATACTTAGAACTTACGGTTAAATTTAGTATGTAATAAGTAGGGGTGCACCAATTTCCTTACTTTTGGGAGACCGGAGATCTGCAGAAAAGATCAGCTTTTCTACCTCCACAAAGGTCTGAAAATCAGCCACTATCCTCTTGTGCTCTGCTGTGAACTACCTATTGTCCAGTTAAAACAAGTTTGTATTGTTTCAAGGGTATTTTTTTAAAGTATTTCAGTAAAATACCATTTGAACACTGAAGTTGTATTGTGACTTTATAACATCTGACAGTGTCAGCTATTTAAAAAATCGGTATCGGCCAAAATTGGAATTGGCAGGTCAGACTTTTTAAAGATCGGAGATCAGCAAGAAAACTGTAATCGGTGCACCCCTAGTAAGAAGAGTACATTTCATGACACAACCAATTAAATGTGGTGTGCAAAATCGGTTCATTGTTAACTGGTCATAGTAATTCAAAGACTAAACTCATGCAACCTGAGGTTGCAACATAGTCGAATCATGGATTATTTTTGCAGGCTAGAAATGCAAAACTGTGTTCCAGGTCATGCACATTATTATTTTGCGAGCTTATGCCCACAGTCTACCTTCATTGGCTGCTTTATTCTCATCTTGATGGCCACATTTACATTTAAACTAATAAAGTCACTTTGTACTTGAGGATGATTGAAAAATTTGTAGATTATTTTTTTTTTAAGTTGTTGATCATGTGTAACGGGAAACAAATATGAGTTGCTTCCTTACACTTCTCAAAACTTAAGGTTTATGAGGAATTTATCACGGATTCTTTCTTTTTCAGGAATATGTATCTTTTGAAATAATACGACAACCACATTAAAGATTTCTGGACCAAGTGATTTCAATTTGATCTACAACCCCTGGCAAAAAGTATGGAATCACCAGTCTTGGATGAGCACTCATTCAGACATTTCATGCTGTAAAATAAACTCAGATCAAAAACATGATACAATATTAAGGTCATTCCAAAGTGCAACTTGTTGGCTTTCAGGAACACTCAAAG
>JARVJO010000330.1:877043-889252 GCA_031762555.1 Cynodonichthys magdalenae
TTGTTCTTATTCAAACTGAGTTTAGACCTAAAGGTCATTTTAATCTTTAAAATGGACATTTTATTTTCTTTAATCCAGTTATAACAAATAATAATCTTTTCTTATTATTTTTATATTTCTCTTTTAACTAAAAGTTATTACCATTTAATAAATCAAAGAATATCAAGGTTACTTAATGAAAAGAATAACCTTTCTTTTTATTATATTTTATAAAAAGAAAAACACAAAAATAACTTTATTCATGTTTCTTTATTTGTTGTATGCAAATTATTGTTTAATCAATGTTTTAATCCACAGAAATGTGAGTATATGTTTTTCTTTTTATTCCTCTTCTTATTAACTATAAGATTAGTTAAGTTTTCATGAAATGCAAATATTCTTGTGTGCCTTAGTCTTACCAAAAGACCTCAGGTTTTATTTTGTCTTAAATAGTTCAAGTCTCAACTGAACTGAGCTAAAGTATTCCCTTGCTAAAGAAGAAAATAAGAACAGAACGGTTTGATGTTGTTTTGCCTGTGTAACGTGAAGATATTCACAGATTTATCAAAATGCTGGAGAGGCAAGTCTCCTAGACTAAACAATTTCTTTGCCCACCTGTGCACTAACGTCACATTCAATAGGCAGATCCGACTTGGAACTCTCTTTCTCTTTTATTCGTAACACGTCGGACTGTTCAGAAAGCGACACGTCTCTAGAGGAGAAAACACTGCACGAGAGGCGAAGCAGCTCTGTCCCACAGAGATTGCTAATGGAGGGTTTTTCTGAGCTCAAATGCCAACGAGTCAGAAATTCCCTTGGACTTATGGAATGCCTCTGTAAGTCCACAAAAATTTCAAAGAGTTTTTAAAAAAAACTTCCGTGGGAAGTATTTTATTTTGAAACAAACCGGAATGGCGCATGTGTCTTGCTAGTCTTCAACAGACGCTTCCAGACACTAAAAGTCATAACTTGGGTTTTTTGCTGATCGAGGAAAAACCCTAACGGAGTCTTCTTCTCATCTGGCTAAATCCCGACTCAGAAAGGTAAAGTTTTTGTGACGAGTGTCCTAAGCGGTCAAGCTCGAATTCACCGGAAGCAGATGCCCCAACTCTGGTTAAACTTTCAAAATAGTAAAATTCCATCCAACTAACTTCTTTTCCTCCTTAATCTTAAATCTTTACCTATCTACCTACCCAGTTAAGTTAAAGTGCCTTCAAACGTTCTGGTTTAACTTAAATCTGAAACCTGAAGTTTGCCGTTTCTGTGAAAGTTGTTAGATTGAGAAGTGAACGTACTCGTTGAAATTCCTGTTGGTCTACGCTTTTATAGAAGTCTGATTACCTATAGATTTTGTTCACAAGTGATTTGTTTTGATTGTGTAAATAAATGATCTTGTTTATTATTAGATCAAATTGAAATCACTTGTCCAGAAATCTTTATTGAGTGCCGAAATACACTGTGAAATATACTGATATGGTACATTTCTTGAAAAAGAAAGAACCCGTTATAATTTCCTCAAAACCTTACGTTTTGAGAGGACTGTAGTTGACCCCTGGTCTTTTTCACATGTTTAGTATTGACCCAGTTATTTATCATCATTCCTACTGAAAGTTTGTGTTTTGTAATTGAAAAGTTAATTCAGTAATGTACAATGGTAAAGTGACACTTTAGGTCTAACAATCAAGCAGTTACCAAAAATTAAACCATTTAACACTTTATTGAAAAATATTCACAAAAAAATCTATAGAAATATTATTTTAAATAGGAAATTTTTTATACACTGCAAGACAGTGTTGAAAATGTATAGCCTCAAGGGAATAAATCCCCAGTATTGTCCATGAAAGCAGTCCTGGATTCTCCACACAGCAGCCTACTTCGACCAGGACCTGGAGTCCCACAGTGTAAAGCCACAAACTAATTGTATGCTGCGTGTGGAATCGCCTGTTGTTTTCACCATCATTTGGAAGGTCAGGTACAGATACTCCTGGCCAGAAACAAGACTCCTATCTGCCGAATATATACCTTGATGTGTTGAAGGTAGGGTTGAAATGCAGATGTCTACGAGCTCCATGTCCTTTGCTGGAGTTTTCAGGAGCTGAACCCATGTGGCCTGTCTGATGCTCCAGCACACAGCTTCCATGTCCATCGGCTAGTAGAAGATGCTGTGGATGTTCTGGTTGGAGCCCATTGTGTCAAAAACTGTAGCTGAATGTAGTCTTAAGTCGTTGCCGTACAAGATTAATAAAATAAATTTAAGGTGCATTATTATGATTCATAATTATATGCATTATTAGGGAGGGGTTTATCCAGGCCTATATTTATAAAGGCTCAGGCTGTCCAATAGGGACAGACCTATAGGAGATGAATATGGAGGGCTTTTGTATTATCCAATGACTGAGGAGTAAGGTGGGTCTTCTGCTGCTGTTTCTGTTCCCCGGTGCTGCCATTCTTAATATTTAGCCAATATTTGCTGTGAGTTAGTGGAATTCACAACAGTTTACAGTGACAAAAATCTCACTTTTCATGCAGTGTTTCCTAGTTTGCATATCATTAAGAAGAGGGGAAGAGTTTACGTTTCAGGCCCTTTTGCCTCAAAGAAATAAAACCTGGATTTAATTTTTTTTAAATAGCTTTTAGTAGAAATAAAAGTTCTTTAAGACAAGAGAAACTTTAGTTTAGCTGTTTAACTTAATTTAACCAGAAAATAATAAAAAAAATTGTTACACATTTAACTAATAAGTTTCTAAATATTTGAAAAAATGAAAGCATTGCTTAGATAAAAGAAACATAGTTGTTAAACCCTGAAATAAAGAAAAACAACCTTGTAGAATCTGTAAACTAATAAACGGGTTACAAAGAAACTTAAACTTTATGTTTGTGCATAATTTAAAATAAGACATTTAAATAATCTCAGACAGGCATCTAGATTTTCTGAAAGAAACATGGTTAATCTGTGCAGATTAAACAGATATAAAATAGACATTTTTGATACACAAACAAATTTCTTTGCTCTTTTCACAAATAATGCAAAATGTTCATTTTGGTAATTTTCCTTCAAACTGAACATTCCTCTGTTAAAGACAGGAATTTTTATGGCTCTGTTGGAGAAAGACAGTCCTTGAGCAAAACCAGAGATCTTGAGGAGTTTGCTCTCTCAAGATGTAAATTAATCAGAACATGACAGTTTTGACATGTTTATGGTTGGAGATTGCTCCAAGAAGTCTGGTAATTTCGAGTTGAACAACAAAGTTCAAACTCTCAATTTCTTAAAATTAGCTTTTCTCCTCTTCTCTCCTTTTCACTACTTTGGCCTCATGGTCACAAAGTTAGTTGACACTTTGCTGCTGCTTTTTTCCCCATTGTAAATACCAAAACACAAAAAAAAACCTGAGCTTATGAAAATGTGCTTTGCCTCTAGTGGAGCTTCTTAACAGCTAGTCATAAAACATGATAATCGGTGATGAAGATACTGTACTGTTTGCATAGTGCAGTAGTTATCTCTGTTCGGTTTAATTAGTTTGTGCAGCTGATAAAGAAAAACACTTGAAATCAAAGATGGAACATCCACAAAAAAGTTTAATTGACTTCAAAAGATTTGCGTACTCAAGAAACTAAAGCACATCCCTACTGGATGGTAGCAATATAAAAAATTTCCAGTTTTCAAACTTTAAGTAGTTCACCTTGCAGTTAACAATTCAACAAATCACAGTGGGTCATTAGTTTTAATCACATTCACACGCTAAATTACAGCTTTATGTTGTTAGTTTAGATAATTATATCTTGATGAAAAATAGTGTGAATGTGTGAGTATAGCATTAAAAGTAGAGTGCAGTTATGAATAATTGACTTTAGCTAATGTTCATTTTGTTTACTTTCTAGATTCTGTGATACCATTCAGTTTCAGTCAATCAAAAGTAATTTATGCTTCACTTTAAAAACAAACAGCATGCAATTACAAGTAATTAACAAAACAGGAAATGAGAAATAAAATTGGAGACTAATGTTCAGCAACAAAATGTTAGTCACATAAGTCAGCATTAAAAGATGAGTAATAAAGATTTAAAACAAAATGTGATAAACAAAAACATTAAAGGTTACAGTTGAAAAAAAAATCAACCCTGGTTGTTTGATGTTCAGATTCAGATGTTCAGTTGAGAGTGAAGGATAAATAAACTATTTTTTTTCAACAGGAATGCATCAAAATGGTACACCCACTACTTAGAAAACACGAGAAAGTGAAAACACTTCCATTATTGGTTGGTTTGCTTTTTTCCCCACGTATTTTACTATATACAGGCAATTGTTTCAAGCAAAGAATAGAGAAACAAAAGATTAAGCAAAACCTATGTAAAATAAAGTGCACAAGTTCCATTTTTGTTTAGCTTGTGACCCAAATGACAAAAATCAGGATATAAACATAGAGCAGAAAATAAAACAAAATACAACAAATACAAAAAAAAAAACAATACAATACAAAAATTAAACAGCTATGACATTTATATAATGAAAAAATAAGCAATTATAAGAGTAAAATAATAAAACAAAAAGAGGAACTAAACTCTTCTAAATTTAGGACATGGTAAAATAATTCACAGATGTGATCGACTTGCGACCTGTCCAGGGTGTACCCCGCCCCTCGCACTGTGATTGCTGGATATGGGCACCAGTGACCCCCGTGACCCTGAAAGGAAAAAGCGGGTATAGGTAATGGATGGATGGTTTACTTTTTCACAACAAAATGTTCAAGAAATTTGTGTGACAGGCTTTCTCTTAAAATAGTTGAGTTGCTTCAGAGATTTTAAACCCATCTCAAACTCTTTAATTAAATTTTCTTAAATGAAGAGTTTAAAGAGATCTTCAATGGCACAAAACAGCCAAGGCAGCAGCCATAAATGTGGTCTTAATGCCTCACCAATGATAAATAATAAATATTTAATAAAATAGTTTTGAATCTGCTTATTTAATTCCTAAAGTGTAATTTAGTGAATTAAATCATAAATGTGGATGCAGCAGCCACAAAACAAACTGAGGTGGGTGAATTTGGAGAAGAAAAACAAAATGCACAGCCAGGAATACAGTTTTTCAAGCTGTGCATACAAAAATAAAGTGTGATTTTCAAAAATTGGCCTCTCAAAACAATGCCGCATGGTTCGCTGGTTGGAAACACTCAAATTTCAATGATATTGCAGCTGAAAATGTGCCTATTTTCTCACAATCTAGTTTTGCCAACTAGTCCCCAGCAGTCACAGCCCAGTGAGATCCTACGCTTCACAGTGTGTGTATAAGTTTATTGGAAAACCCCAGCTGTAATTCTGGTAAATTCAAGGTTCACTCGCTGGCTTTAAAGGTTTGGAAATGTTTAGAATTTAGTCTTTTAAGTCTGGAGAAGTCTGGAAAGTTTTAAAAAGTATGGAAAGACTTCATGTTAAATCCTGTTTAAAATAAATAGCTATCCAAATTTCCTAAAAAGAAAAAAAGGCCAGTGTTCTATTCATATTTGTAATGGAGATGGATGTGTTAATAGATTTTACACAACTGTAAAACTAGCTGAATTTATAAATTTGCTATAATATCAAACCTTTTAAAAATGTACATCATGGTATATTGAACAAATCTTTGAACTGTCATAACTTATTACTAAATCGGCTTACAATAAATATTTATATTTTAACATCAAAAATGTCCCTGAAATCAACTAATACATCTAGAAATTAAACTTTAGAAAAAGGTGGGAACTTTCAATTGGAATTGTAAAGTTTTGTCAATTGTCAATTTTCAAATAAATGTTGTTTTCTGCTGCTTTTTGACCAGTCAAGATGAAGTTTTCACATGAACTGAATCACACTCAGTTGTATATTAACATCTTTGGTAAGACATGAAAACATAGAGGTTTAAGCATTAAACTAATTTATTAGATTTTTATGCATCCAGAGCAACACACCGAGCATCCTTATCTTCTATTTCTTCTATGTCCATCTACCTAAAAACTGTATTTTTATCTGTTGGAGACTTTGAAATGCTTAAATATACAAGGTTTCGTGAAGTGCACTTCAGTCTTTTCTGTGTTGAGTTTTGTGTAAAACCTTTAAAAATAAAGTGGTAAATGAAATTAAATAGTTTTTTTAATACCATTATTTTGCAGGACATATTTGAGTGCATTTGACAATTTATTTTTAAAGCTGACTGACTTGCTTGTTTGTAGATTTAATTACTAATGCAATGGTGGATGTACCTCAAAAAAATTGAATGGAGCAAAAAAAAAAACTATTCAGCGTTATGGAGCTTATCAAAGTGGCCTCTGGCCTCATGGTTTTGGTTGGTTTTCTGGTTATGTCTGATGTCATTAACATAGAATTTAATATTCAGTAACATAAGAAGTTTAGCCTTTGATTGTTTTTATAATCACTTCACTCCTGCTGCCTTATCCTCAGAATGTGTAAAAATCGACCATCAGATTTTGCACATATTCAGTTCAGCAACTTTAAGAAGCTTTAACTTGTTATCCTGAAAAAAGACCAAAATAAAATGATGTAGCTTTAAGGCAAAAAAGATTCTGCAAAGTTTACTACTTTTTTCCATCATTTATTGTTTCCATGTTTTGTTCCAGTGAGGTAAATAAGCATCATTTAAACAAGCTACATTTTCTTTTAGCTTACCTAAGGTAAAAAGAAATGTTAACCAATGGCAATAAAATGGTTAATAAATTCCAGAGTTTGTAACTCTCAGGTGAAACGATGACTGAAGCAAAAGGATGTTTGTGAACACTGACATTCACCAGTCTACATATATAACTATAACTATTCAGTCTGTTGCTGTTTTTCACCCATTAACTTCATGTGTGTTTGTTGGTGTAAAATGTGTATTCTTATTGTTGTCCCCCGTCGCCGAGGCGGGGGACTTAGAAATGCTCTTCATCGGTCCATCCCTCTCTTCGTCTGTCTGTTACAATTTCAGAAAGCTGTAATTTCAGTAAGGCTAAAATACAGCAAACCTGGTATGAGTCATCCATGTTGCATGCCTGACCATACCATGTGGTCTTATGACATCAAAACCTTGCACCCTGACAACCAGAAGTAACCAGTTTTTTTTTTGCTTGGAAAGTTCCATCTCTGACCCTCTTGACCTAATCATCAACACATTTGGTCAGAACACAGATAATAAGTTGATCTCACTTGCTTGCAAGCACAAAGACTTTTAGTGAAAAGTGTAGTCATGGTGGTGCGGCAAAGTCAGACATCACACCGTTTGGCTATAAATTCCACATACTAAAGTCAATCTGCACCCAATTCAATATGGTTGACTCAAATCCACCCCACTGGAGGAATGCAGTCCAAGTTTTGGGCTGTCTCAATTCATGGGCTGGGTCCTCATGAGTGTGCATTTGTCAGCTGCATACGTCGCTACACCATGCGGAGTACTGTCCAAATTCGAAGGCTCCTCACGCGGTCGACAAAATCTCAAAATCCGAGGATGCATGCGAGTATTCTCACCGGCCGAGGATATCCCAGGATTTAATGCGCGGCCAGCAAAATAAACAGAGAAATGAAGACTGTGGAGTTTTAATTTTTTGAATGAGTCGGTGTAGTTTGGAAATTCACTACGGACTGAAGACTGTTTTTAAAAGTAAGTTTAACAACTTTGCTGATGAAATTTCTGCTGCAATAAGATGTTAAATAGAAAAAATTGTTTTATTTAATTATTTACATGTAACGTTTTAATTGGGAAGTTTATTATTCCAGTAAAAAGACATGTAAATACTTGTCCCAATGCATTTTACGTCTGATATGAAACTGATCACTATGGTAACGGGGTAGCGCAAACACACATAAAGCCAACGTCAGGCGTCTCATTTCACAACAGTTTTGAACAACCTACCCTTCCCAGGGAGGTCGTGGCCCAGCTGGGCTACGTGCTCGGACCCAGCTCATAAATTGAGACACAGCCTTGGTGTGTGTGGCCTTATACCTCCACAGCGCCCCCTACAATTATTTAAAAAAAACAACCCCAAGTCATGCATGACCTAGAATTATGAAATGTGGAACACGTGTAACATCTCAGTAACTACAAAAAAAGTATCCTGGAGTCATGGTCCAAACCCCACTGGAAGTCAGCCATTTCGGATCAAAGCTGCCAATTTGTGTCTTTTTTTGCACATGTATCTGAGCTAACTCCCCCAACAGCTTTGAACACACAGACTTAAAATCAGACTTAAAACGTTACATGCTTCTCTCAACACTGATTCCAACAAAGCTGCTAACAGTTGGTCACTACTGAATGGCCACGGGGGACATCAGCAACGGTTGGCATCGAGTTGTATCGTGTTGTATTTGGATTGGTAGTTTCCCTTTGCAGTGACGGTTTTGGAGATTATTATAATTTTTTTTAGAAAAATTTATTTCATTTAAAAAAAACACATTACATACAACAAAACAATACAAATAAAATAAAATGAAAGGTAGCAGAAGAAGAAAAAAATCTTATATCTGCCCCTATATATTATTATACTATATTATAATTGTTTCCTGTTTACAAAGCCTATCCAAGGACTCTGTTTGCAAGTTAGCCTTAAGCATCAAAACCTGTTCACAAAGCAATAGTTTTATCAAGTATCATCTGCAGTAATTTATTTTAACAAATCAATTCAACTCATAACTTGCAATGTGTAATTTATTGATTAATGTGATATAAAAATATTGACAAATATAAAAATATATTTTTTAGGTAAAATAAAATATTGTTTATGTTGTAAAAACTTTTCCAGCTTTCTTTTTCTGCCTTTTACATCTGTGGTAACTCATAGTAGATTATACATAGTCATGTTCACACATTCTGGTGTCAGAACGCGGAAGAGACCTGTACTTGTCATACAGTCATTATTTCTTTCTTCTATCAGAGTTTAGCCACTGGCCCTCTGTCAAAGAGTGGCGAGAGTCTCATGCATCTCTCGTCATGATCTTTGGATTTATAGTTCTCTCTTTCAAATTAGGTCCAGAAAATTTAAAAAACAAGTACATCAAATGGGCTGTGCTGTCACGTAACTGCCACAGCTAACAGTCACATCTGCATACAATGTTGCAGCAGCAGCTGCTAAGATTTGATCTTAATTGAAAGTGAATTTCAACCTCAATCAGTGGCTCTCATTGGAGCCTGTGGTTTTTAAATATTACCCTGGAAATAAAAAATATTTATTTTATACCAGTTTCCTCTACCAAGATGTTAGTGAGTCAAAGTGCCACTTAATAGTTGTATACATCATTAGTAATAATGTTATTGAAATATCATTAGAATGGCTAAATTGGTTTGAAATTTTATAACTACGTTTTGATCTAGTTTAGAACTAACATTTTAAAGGGGCAATATCATGTAAAATCTACATTGAGTTTTATATCATGTTATAATGTTATCCTCTCATCAATAACATGTCTGACTGTGACTCATTCATGCATGTTTGAGAAATCATGTGCTATTCTGAGGCAGGATAGCAGCTGACAGGCAGGAGAGCGAAAACTAGAACTGCCTTTTGGTAATATCTCCTCCCCTGGGCTGGGTCTCTGAACAAAGCTTCCTCATCACAGAGCACACCACCCCACCCCCTGGCAATTATAACAACAATTATAGTAAACAAACAACCTTTTCCTCTGCAGTTAAGCTGAAAAACAACTCACGTTTTGTTTACATCCTTGTTTGGTCTATGTGTTCAGATTTGTAACTTACATCACGATCAGTAAGTCTGTCTGTGAGGATGACTGAAATAATCTTACCAGCTGAAACGTCCTCTCTGTAATCTCTTCGGTTCTTTTGGCAGCTGACTTTCAGTCCTGCTGAACAAGTCTAAATATAGTCAGTAGCTACACTGTATCACAAAAGTGAATACATCCCTCACATTCCTGCAGATTTTCAGGGTAGAACACTGACAAAATTACACTTTTACACAATGAAAAGTAGTCTATTTGAAGCTTATATAACAGTGTAAATCTATTATTTCCTCAAAATAACTCTATATAAAGCCATTGATGTCTAAACTGCCAACAACAAAAGTGACTTCACCCCTTAGTGAAAGGTCCTCAAGTGTCAATATTTTGTGTGGCCACATATTTTTTTTTTACCAGAACTGCCTTAACTCTCGAGGGCATGGAGTTTACCAGAGCTTCACAAGTTGCCACTGGAATGCTTTTCCACTCCTCCATGACGACATCACAGAGCTGGCGGATATTTGATACTTTGCGCTCCTCCACCTTCTGCTTAAGGATGCCCCAATGATGTTCTGTTGGGTTTAGGTCTGAAGACATGCTTGGCCAATCCATCACCTTTTACACTCAGCCTCTTCAATAAAGCAGTGGTCATCTTAGAAGTGTGTTTGTGGTCATCATCATGCTGCAATACTGCCCTGCGACCCAGTTTCTGGAGGGAGGGGATCATGCTCTGCTTGAGTATTTCACAGTACATATTAGAGTTCATCTGTTCCTCAATGAAATGTAACTCCCCAACCCCTGCTGCACTCATGCAGCCCCAGACTATGGCATTCCCACCACCATGCTTGACTGTAGGCATCACACACAAATTTACACTGTTATATAAGCTGCACTCAGACTAGACAGAATAGTTGTCCCATGAAAAGATATACTTAAATAAAATGTGAGGGGTGTACTTACTTTTGTAATGCACTGTATATTTAGATGCACAAAGATCTTTGGTTGAATTGAAATGTATTCCAATTAAATAATATGAATGTATTGTTAATTAAAAATAATTTATTCATTCAATCTTGATGAACATTTACATGCACCAGGCTTTTATTCAGAATATAGGTACTTAACATATGCAGTGTTTTAAACTTTCTTTAAAAAAAAAAACACAGAAGTTCTACTTCCATAATGAATATGAGCAAATATTTTGTTTTCTGAGTGTCCAGAATGGACCCACGCCATTTTTTAATATACTGGAAACATTATTGCACTCCGTGGTCCTACACTTTTGACCATCAAGATGATCAGTAATTTTGAGATTTTTCAAAGTTTCTAATAAAAGTGTTGTATTGCTAACCAACGATTTTGCTTCCCTGATCAGAATGAATTTTTACAAGCATGCTGTTTGGATTATCAATCATCATAAAACACCCCTCTTGTTCGGATTATAAATTAATTTCCATCTAGCTGAATCTGGTCAGATTATTTTCATTGTGGCTTTTATATGATGTGTTTTAATTCTGATAAGCCGTTTATTACTACTACTTACTGGACATCCAAGGAAACATAGATTGTGTTTATCAGTCAGGAATACTCCCATCCACCCCCTCTCTGTTCTGGTGCTCCTCAAAGCTCTGTCCTCAGCCCTCTTCTTTTTATCATTTATCCCTTCCACTTGGAAATATCTTTAGAAAACATAATATCCAGTTCTATTGTTACATTGATGACATCCAGCTCTATCTGTCCACCACCCCCCCCCCCCCCCCCCACACCTCCCTGTCTGACTACCGCTATGATATCAGGTCCTGGTTCACCAGCAACTTCCTCAAACTAAACAGTGACAAAATAGAATTTCTTCTCATTAGAACTAAATCTGCCCTTGCAAAAACCAGCAACCTTTCTATTCTCATTGACAGCACCTCACTTTCACCCATCCCCCAGGTGAGGAGTCTAGGATGGCAGTGTGTCATCCTAAACAATACATTATCATTTAAATTCCATATCAATAACTCTTTCAGCCAACTTTCACCTCCCTAACATTGGTCCTCTCCTCCATCCCTCTCACCCAACAGTACTGCTATTATTATTGCAATTCCCTTCATTTTGGTTTACTAGCTAATTCCATCCATAAACTTCAACTGGTCCAAAACTCAGCTGCTCGCATCATTTCCAGAACTCCTTCCACCAGTCATATAACACCTGTCCTACAGTATCTTCAGTGGCTCCCCATCAAATTTTGCATTTCCTAAAAAACCTTGCTCCTCGCCTGCAAAGCCATCAATACCCTCGCCCCTCTGTACCTCACAGAACTTGAATTAAAATTTATTATTATTATTATTAGTAGTAGTAGTAGTATAGTATGTAGTAGTCACCTCGAGAGAAAGAATCAAGAAGCTGTCTCTGACCGCAGGTCCTCGGACAGGCCATTTAAAGAGACAAAAACTCTTTTCCACTTAGAAGTGAATTTAGGCCACATCAGGTCACTTTAACCTGAAGAGAGACATTCTCTTTTACTTAATCAGATAATAAACAGAATAATCTTCT
>JARVJO010000330.1:1003573-1019288 GCA_031762555.1 Cynodonichthys magdalenae
CACATAGCGGGGTAAGCTGATTCAGAGTATCTGCGTTAACCCAGGGTTTGTTAAGCCTGCTTTCTGAAACGGGGCCCTGATGTCTTTGTTCATCGTTGGATCGTTTTTTCTCAGTCAGCCTGGGAAAAAAAACATTCATTATTTCCTGCAAACAAGGAAACATCAACCATCAATTCATTATGTTCTTTACCCACTTTTTAGTGCAGGGTTATAAGGGAGCTGGTACTTATTTGCTGTGGAGACACCTTGGACACGGTGTAAGTCCATCACAAAGACACATAGTGCGTTTCAATTCTGGAGCTACCTCAGCCCACACAGGCCACAACCAGGTAGGCTGCATAAATCAGTTCAGACAGTCCAGCCTTTGCATGACCACGTTACCAGTGATCAGTTTTATATCATGTCTTCAGACTTAAAATGCATTGGAACATGGATTCACACATCTTTTCTCTGGAGGAATAACGTTACAATTAAAATGTTACACGGGAATAAATAAAAACATTAATAATTTGGATTCAGCTCCAGTACTTGTAGTAGTATTTTATTTAATATCTCATTGCAGCATAAATTTGATCAGGTAATTTCCTAAACTTACATTAATCTCCAAACTACATCAATTTGTTACAAAAAAAAAGAAAAAAACTAAACCCTCTTCATTTTCCTGTTTAGTTTGCTGATGGCGCAATGACTCCTGGGATATCCTCGACCAGGAAGGATACTCATATGCAGCCCTCATTTTTGTGATTTTTTGGGCCGCATTCATTGGTCGCATGAAAAGGAGCCCATGAACTGGGACAGTCTATGACAAGGGGAAGTGACATAATCACTCAGGAGGCAGCAGCCCCTGAATTGAGACACAGCAAAAGTGTCGAATTTATCAAGATCCCAAATAACAAGTGCTAATTTACTGGGCAAACTAAACATTTTCATGTGCTATAAGTGGGAGTGTTGCAGGTAATCTACTAAGAGTGTGTGAGCAAATGAGAACAGGTGCAAAAGTGATTCAGATCACCCTATTAAAATGAGCAATTTGCATGTGCTAATGGCTATAGGGATCAAATCAACTGATCCAGATGCAAGAAAATGCAGTTGTGCAAGGAGTTTTTTCATTGAACACGGGTCAGCAACCTGCGGCCCCAGAGCTTGTGGTTCTTTTTTACCTCCAACCAAAAACAGCATTTTATTAGTTTTGTTTTTATTTGTTTGTTGTTGTTTTTTTTGTTTGTTTGTTTTTTGTACAGGTATTTTGAAGTTTGATTTGATAATTTAACATTGAATTAAAAACAGTTTTAATAATTTGTCAACCAGCGTGTCACATCCACCACACCCCAGGGCAGATCACCCTCTGCAGAACAAAGTCTCTGCTTGTCTAGACAATATAAAAAACATTCTTAGAAAGCATAAACCTTTATCTGGAACTGAAGTATCTAAATTGGCTGAAAAAAACTGAAACATTTTTATTTTAGAACTGACAGAGTTAATTTTATGTTTGATTTTTGTTAATTGCTGTAAAAGGCTAAGAAAAAAAGGTGGATGATAGTACTGACTTCAACTAGTTTCACAAACATTCTTAATTTATGTTTTTGTTTGAGCTCTACTCATTTAGGCAAGTGGCCATAATGTTATGGCTGATCTGTGTGTGCATAAAAACCAGAAGGGAGCATTTTTCTTTGCTCTCCCTGGTGGCAGCAGGTGTGTAAATAATATCCCAATATCATAAGGATGAATCAAAGTGCTGAGGGACCAAACCAGCTCTCATCCACCTCCTTCCTTTCTTCTCATCAGACTGCAACACTGATTCCAGCTCATCTGTTCATCATCAGTGTTGCCCCCGGCTGCACAGGGCTTCTTCCTTTTCTCTCCTGTGTATTGGGCTACTTGTTATAATTCTGGGTCTGTAGGCCATGAGTGTTGTGGCATAATTTTGCCAATTGTCCTGCTTATGTTCAGGCTGACAGCTGCTCCCAAATCCTCTGCTTCACTGAACCGAATTACAGACCAATGTGCCTGGTTTGCCTCATATTATTTTTATCTGTTATTGAAAAAGAGCCCATATATAAAGTAAGAAAAGTGTGACACAACAGCATCAAAGTAATGTAATTGCTAACTCTGATTCTTGTGATGAAGGAAGGAAACTCTGCACAAAGTTGTTTTTGATAGGAAATAAAAGTAAGCTGAAATAAAAGTATTACTAAAGCTGTGTCTTTTCATGTTACAAATGTATGCATGTTGTACTTTAAAACTAATATCACATGCTTGTTAACATTTAGCTTTTGATGAATTAGATATCATCAACCATTACAACCACAGATTGGCTGAATTATTTGTTTCCTTGAGAACATATGGTTATTGTTACTGTAATTAAAGCAGTTAATTCAATGGAGCTTTATTTCTAAACTTACATTAATTTCCAAACTATGCCAATTTGTTACAAAAAAAAAGAAAAAACTAAACCATCATCATTTTTCTGTTTAGTTTGCTGACGGTGCAATGAATCCTGGGATATCCTGGGTCAGGAAAAGATACTCAGATGCAGCCCTCATTGTTGGGATTTTTTGGGCTGCATTCATCAGCCGCATGAAATGGAGCCCGAGAACTGCGACAGTTTATGACACGAGGAAGTGACATAAGTCACCAACAAATGCCCACTCAGGAGGCTGCAGACCCTGAATTGAGACACATCAAAAGTGTCAGATTTATCAAGATCCCAAATAACAAGTGCTAATTTACTGGGCAAACTAAAAATGTTCATGTGCTATAAGTGGGAGTGTTGCAGGTAATGTATTAAGAGTGTGTGAGCAAATGAGAAGAGGTGCAAAAGTGATTCAGATCACCCTAATAAAATGATCAATTTGCATGTGGCTATAGTGAACAAGTCAACTGATCCAGATGCAAGAAAATGCAGTTGTGCAAGGAGTTTTTTCATTGAACACGGGTCAACAACATGCGGCCCCAGAGCCACAAGATGGTTGGTCAAAGTCTCCTCCTCCAAAACAAAACTGGTGGAGTTATTGTTGTCAAATCTTCATTTTCTGCTACATATCCTTAGGTTGCAGAAGCAATAGCTCCAGGAGAGAAACCCAGATATCCCTCTCCCCAGTGACTCTTTCCAGCTCGGCCTGGGGGACTCTGAGCTGTTCCCAGGCCAAAGAGTATACATAATATTTTCAGTGAGTCCTGGGTCCTCCCCGGGGGCCTCCTACCAGTGGGACATGCCCGGAACACCTCTAAAGGGAGGCTTCCAGGAGGCATCCTAATCAGGATCCCGAACCATCTTAACTGACTCCTTTCGATGTGGAGGAGCAGCGGCCCTACTCCGAGCTCCCCCCGGATGATGGAGCTCCTCACCCCGTCTCTAAGGCTGAACCAAGCCACCCTACGAAGGAAGCTCATTTAAGCCGCTTGTATCCAGGATCATGTTCTTTCTGTCATGATCCATGCCTCATGACCATAGGTGAGGGATGGAATGTAGACAGATCAGTAAATCAAGAGCTTTGCCTTTCGACTCAGCTCTTTCTTTACCATGACCAACTGAAGCAACACCCTCATTACTGAGGACGGGGCCCCAATCCATCAAACCATCTCCCATTCCATCCTACCATCACTTGAGAACAAGACACCCAGATACTTAAACTCCTCCACTTGAGGTGGAGACTTTTCACCACCCCAAGGGGGCATTCCACCCTTTTCCGGTCGAGAACCATGGCCTTAGACTTAGAGGACCTTCATCCCAGCCGCTTCACACTGTGAACCGCCCCAGTGCATGCTGAAGGTCTTGGCCCGAAGACGCCAACAGAACCACATCATCTGCACACAGCAGAGATGAGACCCTGTGGTTCCCAAACCAGACATCCTTCTCTCAACGACTGTACCTTGAGATCCTGTCCATGAACATAACAAACACAATCCTTGACAATGGACAGCCTTGGCAGAGTCCAACCCGCACTGAGAACAAGCTTGACTTTGTGTCAGGAATGTGAACCCAGCTCCTGCTTTGGTTATATAGGGACTGGATGGACAGTCCATTCTCCCGCAGCACCCCCCACAGAATGCCTTGAGGAACACAGTCATAAGCCTTCTCCAAGGTCTACAAAATGTAGACAGTGAAGGCAAACTCCCACAACCACATTAGCAGCTCTGCAAGTGTAAAGGTCTGGTCCACTGTTCCACAACCAGGATGGAAGCCACACTGCTCTTCCTGACTCCAAGGTTCAGATCGGTGCCTCCCTTCCAACCCTTTCAAGAGATGTGTCAATCATGACAACCCCACAACATCCAGAGCCTTCATCATCTCGGGGCGAATATCATCCACCCCTGGCGCCCTACCACTGAGGAGCTTTTTGGCTACTTCTGTGACCTCTGCCATGGTAATGGACTCATCTTCCCCCAAGTCTTCAGACTCTGCCTTTTTTATCAAATGCCTAACTTAAACAATAGACAAAGATGGATGCTGCATATGGAAAGAAATGTGTTGGAAGAATGAACAACTGCAGAGTTTACAGGCAGGGAGCAACAAATGGAGAACAACTCAAGTGTTTCATTTCTTGTCAGAAAGAATGAAATTCAAAGCACTTCAAAAACAGGTTACCCAGGAAAAGTTATTGAAAATGAATAAAGTCAAACAAAACTCAAGGATAAGGAACAGAGAAAATGCCAGCTGCAAAGGTCAGATAATGAGCAAAGAAAGGCAGAGTTTAGAAAGTGGGAATCAAGCAAAATAATAACAGGTGAATGAAATTTTGTGACTCATTAACTGAAATTTAAATACAGTCTAATATCTTATTTTTTGTGATTGGTTAGTCATTTAAATTACCCCGTAAGAGACTCAACAAGTCTGCTTAATGAGTCCTTCTCCTGCAGGATAAACTTGTTTACAATCTAATGTTGACATAAAGGTACAGCCTCTGGGGGTGTGACCAGGGTCATGCTTAATTATTTTGGGCTGTTAAGGGCATGTATGCGTAAACAGATGGAAGTTAGAAGCCACTGCATTTTTGTGTTGTGATTAGACCCAGGGCCACACACAGGCACAGTAATTCGGGCATCCAATTTTGAACAATTTCTAACACAGGTGTGTAGCAATCAGCACGTAAAGACCCGATAAACATTAAACATTAAACAACATGCACCAAACATTTGCTTTTGTCGCAGGATGATGATGACATCACAAAAGCTATTCAGTTCAATTCAAAAATACTTTATTAATCCCAGAGGGAAATTAAATGTGGGTAGGAAACAACTTCTGTAGCGGTCTGTAATATGCAGCAAAAGCATGGGCGTCAGAACCATTTTAAAAGTGTGGGGGACACAGTAGTGGGGACAATTTTGAACAAAATAGATGATTTCCTGCATTCTGGTGTATTTTAACAGGTTCTTAAACACACTTTTACCTACATAAATAAACACATTTAATAATTATTTCAGAGACAGATTCTTCAGTTCTGTCATCCTGTTTTTAAACTCACTGCTGTAGCTGAGTTAAGGTTAATTAATGTGACACAATTTATCATATCCATGACACTGATTAGTCTTCATAGATGATTGTACATGTTAGCTTTGTAGGACATCAAGTAGAGTGCTGTCTGAATGGGTAAATGAGGGCACAGATTGTAGTGTGAAGCGCTTTGAGTATCCTGGTTGGATAGAAAGGCACTATATAAGTACAGTCCATTTACCATTTACACGTCCCTTTCACTTACTATTGTTGTGACGCCTACGCACCAATGGCAAAGACTATGTTCAATTCTAAAAGACTAAAAATGTAAACTTTGGCTTTTACATTTAGATTTATGTTTTAGGCCTTGGGATGGACTTGCGACGTGTCTTGCATCAATTGCTGGATTTGGGCACCACTGACCTCCTGACCCTGAAAGGAAGAAGTGTAAGATGATGGATGGATGGATGGATGGATGGATGGATAAATGGATGGATAAATGGATGGATTGATTTAGGGTTTAACATTTAACATTGAAATTTAACATTTAGTAAAAATGACCAAAATGCAAAACAATGAGCTAAATGACAATACAGTGCTAATGTAAATGTTGGGTTTCACACTCATAAATAATGAAAATGTGTTAGAGCTTTTCCGATAATTCATATCAACTGCTAAAAATGTCTAGCAGATAAAAGTAGATAAAACATTTCCTTAAATTCCATTATTGTCAAAGAACCTGACAACAATTCTGTTCTGGTTTATGCTTTTGGTGCCACTCCTGGATTTTCAGTGGCCCCTGCATGCCTGTCTTGTAGATTAACAAATAAATTAGTTGTAGGTTCAATGTTTACTTTCTCAGAATTTCAATGGCTCATGAGATATTTTAACAGACAGAAGAACACACACAACAGACAACATTTTCCTCATATTTAAATAATTCATATATATAAACAGCAGTGTAGGTTTAAAGTAATGATTAAAAGTTAAGGTGCTTGTAGTTTATGTCCCTCATAGCCCACTATAACAACACTTTTATTTTAATACTAAATGGTCTGTTTGTTTTGAATCCCTGTGCGTTTAAAGTTGCAGACAATAAAAAAAAAATAAATAAATGAGAGAAACCCCGAGCGAGAAAAAAAAACCCATAAACATCTGTGCATGCGGGCGTGCGTGTCTGTGTATCTCCTCTCATTAATGAGGGATCCCCCCTCCTCCCACTCCTCTTTTCCCTCCTCACTGCCCCCCACCCCCACCCCCCCTCCCCTCCTCCTCCCTCGTTACATCCTAGGCTGTGCGCTGCAGCGGCCGCAGAAACCCGCGCGGATCCCGGTGTGCGCTCTTCTCCGGAGGGGGCGTTCGGTTCGGATAATTTCAAGTTATACTCACAACGGAGTGAATCTATCCTCGTTTAGACACAAAGCAGAGGAGTTTCCACGCGCTCAGCTGGGATTTCCGATTCCCTTCTCCCAGGTAAGATCATTTTAAAGAAGTTTTCTCCAATCACTCCGTTGACATTCATCCGCGCGTCCTCTTACTCCGCTCCTCTGGGGGTTCTGCAGTCTGTGGTTAATGAAGAGTGGTGTCACAGGTGGAACCACACATAGATGAACTAAACAAGTAGCTCTCGGGCTGCTCGTGTCTCCGCGCACATGGTCTCTTTCTGTTCATGATGGGAGCTGGAAGTTTAGTTACTCAGCTGCATGTGAGCTTCCTCAGTCTGGCTAAGAATGGCCGCCTGATTGGGTGGCTGATTTTATTGTATGCTTTATTTCGTTGAATAGACCAAACTGATGTGCTGTCAAATGAAAGCGCAGATTTTAGGGCACAAAATATGCGTAAAAGCACAGCCAGCGGTCCCAGTCGCGCCTTTACGCACAACCAACTCAGTCCTAAAAAGTTCAGAGAGTGGCCTTCACCGCGTCTGGGAGCTCAGATCAGAAAGCCAGTCTCTGTGAGATCCTACTAAAAACTAACAGCGGAAGATGTTTTTACATGCTGGAAACTTCACATATTAAACCACGACACTGAAGACACAAACAAGTTTTGTTTTTGATACAAAAACTAATTAAGATGTTCACCAATCAACATGTAAACATTCTAACTTCGGTTCCTGTTGAAGTGAATGAGCCAATCAGAAAATAAAGACCAAGATACATTTTTTTTATCCAAATCATTCAGGTTATGATCTATTGTTCATAAAAGATGCAAACTCATCAGTTTTGCTAAAATTCCAAAAGAAAAAAAAAGTATTCTCAAAGCTCTCTTGATCAGCTTTTGTGTAACTTTGACCACTAAAATAGTTTCCTTACAGCCCCACAGAGAAGCTTTGCTCGAGTAACAACTTTAAGTGAAATCTCAGCACTCTTTCAGCTGTGTCCAAATCTGTAGTCCATGCAAACGTGCTGTGGCACTCTGCTGCAGCCTCTGGTGGCTGGTGATAAACGCTCTGAATGCTGGAGCTGCTGCTTATAGGGAGGAGGCTCGGTGACCGTTTTGATTAGGGGATAATAAACCCATTTATAGAGGGCTTTCAGGTGACGCAACTCACAAGAGCAGCCAAAAAAGGCAGAGGGTTTGTATCTAAGCTCACATTTCAGAGTTCCACCAATCTAATCACAAACTGCAGTGAAGAAGTGGGGACTCTTTTTCCTGTAAATTGATCATGTTTGCAGGGGATAAAAGCACCACAGAGGGGACTTTTTGAGCGAGACAAATGAAGTATCTTAATGTCCTCAAAGATGTTTTTTTGTTTTTTTTTGGCAAGGAAATAAATGGACTGAGTTGCAGTTTTTGAACATGTATCTTTTTTTATTCATTTTGAGTTAAATTGACAAAATAGAGTTTGTATTGATGGCTTTAATATTTTTTACTGCTGCAGCTCAGTTTCCAGTCGCTTTTAACCTTGTGGGACTTTTATCAGAAGAATGAAATCTACCAGAGCAAAGGGACATATTTTGAAAATGTGTTAATTCCGCAGCATGAAAAGGTTTGTAGGAGTCTTTCAGTTTGGCTCATGCTGCTCAGACCACTTTCGCTGCAGCGAATAACTGATTTTGGTTATTCTAAGAAATAATTTTGATTTTAAGTGAATCCTTTTAAAATGAGGGTTGCTCACTGAGCCAACACATTTGACAAATGAACTCTGACATTTCTAATCAGAGTATTGTGATGTATGTGAGGTCTTTGTAACAGCGACACAAACCTGATCCTTCTCAAATATTTCCATATTAATTCCATATTGATCTACTGTCTGTCAGCAGAACTTCAAATAATCAGAAATTCTTCTATTTGGCTGTTTGAGCTCACTACAAGATCGGAGGTAGAGTGAACCCAATCACGACTAGACATTTTATCTGACATTGGTTCAGCAGAGATCATCAGCCCTGTAACTGAATAATAGTTTGTAAGGAACTTATTAGGTTGTAAATAAAGTGGCAGAAACTTTGTAACTTAAATAACATACTGACTCTTTAGACAGCATTACAGAGATTTGATTACATATAATGATCCTGACAGAGAAAAAACAAAATCCCCCCGATGTTATGCATTCAGGAGTTTCATGCCTCAAACTGACTCACTTTTGATCAAGACCTAATATTGTTAAAATCATGTAAATATAACCTTAAAGTCAACAATATTGCACTGTTTTTAAAGCCATGTAATTCAGTGTATTTTTCTAAAATATTTCCAATTCATGTTTATTTCAACATGAGCGCAACAACATTATTCTTCACATCACATCCTTAAAACAACATCCAAATCTATGTTTATTTCAAATAGTTGTTCACAGATATTTATACATTAAAAGTGAAACAAAAGAATAAATAAAAAATAATAATTATGAATAAAAAACAGTGTTGCACTTAAACACTATCATCTCTTTTTTTCCTTTGCAAGGAAACAGTTCCATTACAGCTTTATGAGAACACGAGTTCAAGGGCAGATCTGTATTTTGCAGCAATATCAAATATCAAGCAAATTAGTGTTCACAGATATCTAACCCATATGAATATAGAATAAAAAATATTGCACTGGTTTCTGCAAGTTAGTTATTCACAGTATAACTTTCTAATAATGACGTTATTGTTTAGCCCTCAAACAAATAATATCTGAATATCAAATGATCAGAAATAATATTTTCTAGACTTGCCTGCAACTGTATCACAATAAAAAATAATAATACATACACCTTTAGCACATTTGACATGGAAAACCCATTTGGACTTATTGAATTAAGATTTTCTTTTTTGTCAAAGTAAGCAGGTTTATTTCATATTACTTTCCTCTTATTCCCTTTTAATTGTAGGCTCTGTGTATTTACTATCTTACTTTTAATGATAAAAATATAACATGTTTCTTTTTTTAATTTTTTTGCCACTTCAGTAGAAAACACAAGTAAATACATAAGTAAATATTAGTTTCTTCATCATTAGTGATATTTTCTTTTCCCAATATATATATTAACATGTTTCTAAAGTTTGGACCTGGAAGGTGGTTATATCGAAACTCATGCTTGTTTGTTCACACGCTAACTTGTTCCCCTCTTCACTACTTTCTTCTGGCTCTGCTTCTGAAACTAAATCACCTTTTAAAATAATTCTCAGCACAAATTTCCCATTTTTACAAAACCTTCTGATCCTCAGCTCAGTTTCATAAATGTACTGAACCATCCTGCATCTCAGGGCACTTTTCATATAAAGCTGGTCTACACCATACTCTTCATTACATTAGCTCTATTATTCAGTCAATGAGTAATCCTACCTGCACAATCATGGCTACTGCAGGATGGTTCTTGCTTCTGACTCTTTAAAGCTACAAGACATTTATCCAGTTATGGGGCATCTAGGGTTGGACAAAATCGTATTGTGTGGAATAAATTGTCAGAAAAACTTAAATTGATTTTTTTTTGGCACTTAACGATTAATACGATTAACCCCACCAGGCAGACTGACGGGAGATTTCCCCGGTCAATCCACTTGATTATCCTCTTCACTTCAAATATGACAAACATTTTAAAAAACGTTCTGTAATTTATTTATCATAACTCCGGTTTTACTTGGTCTATGAATCTTAATTAAAAAATTGACGTATAGCCTGAAGTCTGTACTTTTGACACAATTTGTAACTACTTTTTATCATTTTTAATTTTAATCTTTCCCACTAGAGTGATCTAAATTGCTCATGTGACTAAGGCATGTAGGCGTCCAGG
Source organism: Cynodonichthys magdalenae (assembly GCA_031762555.1). Taxonomy (NCBI): domain Eukaryota; kingdom Metazoa; phylum Chordata; class Actinopteri; order Cyprinodontiformes; family Rivulidae; genus Cynodonichthys; species Cynodonichthys magdalenae. The sequence goes on from JARVJO010000330.1 coordinate 1,014,220, forward strand.
GACTCTTGGGGATTAATCATCATATTAATCATTAACGGCTAAATACCACAATTAATCGTAATAATTTTTTTGCCAATATAACCTAACCCTAATGGCGTTGCATAATTTCAATTATATATTGTTATGTGCCACAATGCCACACGATTCATTAACTTGATAATTAACTTGAAAAGTGGTATGCAGACAAAGTTCAATATGTTGCCTTATCTGTTTTATGGAAAAAGTTGCCAATTTTCCAAATTTAACTGCATCCGTTTCTAGAGCTTTCCTCTTTTTAGTTCCATGTTCACTGTGTCACACTTGTTCTTTCTTCTACTTTCTATCTTTCAAACACTACAGAGTGCAATGGTGACAGAACTGTTTCCTCAGGGTGCAAAACAACTGACCGGCCACTTTATTTGGTACACCTTGCTAGTACAGGGTTGGACCCCCTTTTGTCTTCAGAACTGCCTTAATCCTTCATGGGATACATTCAACATGGTACTGGAAACATTCCTCAGAGAGTCTGGTCCATATTGACATGATAGCATCACACAGTTGCTGCCGATTTGTCGGCTGCACATCCATGATGAGTATCTCCCGTTCCACCACATCCCAAAGGTGCTATTGGATTGAGATCTGGTGACTGTGGAGGTCATTCCAGTACAGTGAACTCATTGTTGTGTTTAAGAAACCAGTCTGAGATGATTCATGCTTTATGACGTGGAGCGTTATCCTGCTGGAAGTAGCCATCATAAGATGGTACACTGTGGTCATAAAGGGATGGACATGGTCAGGTAGGCTGTGGCGTTGACACAATGCTCAATTGGTACTAATGGGCCCAAAGAGTGCCAGGAAAATATCCCCCACACCGTTGCACCACCACCACCAGCCTGAACTGTTGATACAAGGCAGGATGGATCCATGCTTTCCTGTTGTGGACGCCAAATTCTGACCCTACCATCTGAATGTCGCAACAGAAATCTAGACTCATCAGACTAGGCAACGTTTTTCCAATCTTCTGTTGTTCAATTTTGGTGAGCCTGTAGGAATTGTAGCCTCAGTTTCCTGTTCTTAGCTGACAGGAGTGGTACCCGATGTGGTCTTCTGCTGCTGTAGCCCATCCGCCTCAAGGTTTGACATGTTGTGTGTTCAGAGATGCTTTTCTGCCGACCTGGGTTGTAATGAGTGGTTATTTGAGTTACTGTTGTTGTTCCATCAGCTCGAACCAATCTGGCCCTTCTCCTCTGACTTCTGGCATCAACAAGACATTTGCTCCCACAGAACTGCCGCTCACTGAAAATTTTCTTTTTTCGGACCATTCTCTGTAAACCCTAGAGATGGTTGTGTGTGAAAATCCCAGTAGATCAGCAGTTTGTGAAATACTCAGACCAGCCCGTCTGGCACCAACAACCATGCCACGTTCAAAGTTACTTCTGATGCACGGTTTGAACTGCAGCAGATTGTCTTGGCCATGTCTACATGCCTCAATGCATTGAGTTGCTGCCATGTGATTGGCTGATTCTACATTTGCATTAATGAGCAGTTGGACAGGTGTACCTAATAAAGTGGCATGTATAACTGGCCAGTCAGACAGGGACAGCAGTGGTCTGATCAACCAAGGGCCATAGTTAACATGCTACTGTCCCTTGAGGCCCAGACATCAGACTGGCCCACTGGGATTATTCCCAGTCTTTGCAATTAGCCACGGTATATGTCTCCAAAACCTGCTTCACATGTACTCAATTCTTCACTCACACACACTACTGCAGACATTACTGTTCCAGGACACATTGTTCTGACTCCTGAGCAGAACAACAACTGCAAATTTGGGCCTAAGTTTAAACACATCTGCTGTTGCAACTTCTGGTTCAAATCCCGTCTGCACTTTCCTGGAAACAATCAAAACTTTTGATACACGTACACATTACCTGTAGATAAGCCTTTCTCTCATCATTTCAACAAAAAAATAGCCTGTCCTAAGGACCGAACACAACTTTGTCTTAACATTAGTTCAGCAATGTTCAGAAAGAAAGTCTTGCTATGGTTAACAATAGCTAAACTGCAGTTTAGGGCAAAAGCTAGAAAAGTTCACATTTGCTCTCAGACACATCACACCAAGTGAGTTTGTGTGGTCCACTTTAGGGCAGTGGTTCTCAATTCCGGTCCTCATGACCCACTACCCTGCATGTTTTAGTTGTTTCCCTGCTGTGACACACCTGATTTAAATGAACAAGTGATTGGCAGGCTTCGGCAGAACTTAAAGACCTGCTGAAGAGCAGGGAAACAACTAAAAAATGCAGGGTTGTGGGTCACAAGGACCAGAATTGAGAACCACTACTTTAGGTGTCTAAAATTAAAAAAATCAATTTCTGCCATGTTTAAATCTAAGACAAAGTTTAGAAAATTTAGAATGGATGATAATGAATCATATAAAATAGAGAAATTTAAATCCCAAACTGGTTGGTTTTATTCTTTTGAGAGGGTCCAAGTCATAACCCTCTCCTCAATAACTGCAACCAGCCATTTTTATATTACTTTTTATAAATATTTAGAAGCTCCTTACATAAAATATCTTAGTGTAAGCTTAAAAAAATAAAATAGGAAAACAGACACTGTACAGTTTTTAAGCTTTTATGGTAAAACCAAAAAATTTTTTTGTTGCACACCAGTGGATTTTTTATTTTTTTTTTTACACACCATAGCATAAGATCAAATCACAGCAAAACATAAGTCACATAATAGGAAAACTGACCTCACCTTGCATTATTGGTAGAGATTATTGCAGATTTACAGCACAAGAGCTAAATTTTTTTCAGGAAAAACAGAAAAACAATCTACTGTAATAGTAGGTATATGATCATGACCAATAAACATCTGATAAGCGGATATAAATAGATGCAGATTAGTCTAAAATATGGCTCCCGTACCACACTTTAAGCACCCTACATCAATAAATGAGCGATTAGATTTAGTTTTAAGTATGTATGGGAAATGTTTAATAATTGACAAGGTACTATGCATCAACAGGAGTGTGTTTCTGATACATTTAAAGGTGCATGGGAAGAAAGAAAAATTGTATGTACAAGAGAGAGAGGGAAAAAGTGTGTGTCTTTTGTGTGTGTGCAGGCGCGCATGTGCAGCAGCATTAGTATAACTCTCAGATATTAGGCCCTGTCATGTTTGGTAAATAGCCATTTATCACACATGCGGCTCTCAGCGATGGTACCCGCAAGATCCAATCCATTAGCCATATGCTGGATGTCCACTCAGTGTGCGATCGAGTGTGTGCGCGCACATGTATCATAATTTATTATCATGCTTAAGGAGTTGTGGCACAGAGAGTGTGTGTGCACATTTGATGTAGGGGAGAGAAGTTGCATGATAAGAGAGAGTTTGCTTTATATTTTGAACAATCCAATTTTATTTACATTATTTAAAGCAAGTGTGTAAAGTGCTACAGTCCATGGGACACAAAATGCTTTTATGAATCCAGCACAGTTCAAATAGAATAAATACTGACTGACTGTGTGTGGACATGCGTGAGTGCGTGCCAGTGTAACAAAGAAGATTGATGGATGATAAGGTGGAGTGATAATGACACTCCACAGACACTCTATTCTTGAATTTCACTGAATTTTTTCTCTATTCTTCTCACTTTGATAAACCCAGTTTCCCCTGCGCTTGACTTTTCACCTGCAAAGCAGGGGAAGCATTAGAATGATGTAAAGAGCAGGAAGTTCACACTATTCAGTTCCACAGACTGTAAATGGAAGGAAGACAGAGCATCTGAATCTGAAAAGCAAAGCTATACGTGTTTGAAGCCCTTAATATACAGAGCAACCTTGCTATGTTTATGAAAGGTTAAACTTTTTGAAAATGCAAATATTGCCTTTGAAAAATGTTAAAATTGAAGTTTGAAACTAACTAGTTCACAAATAGTCAAGGGATGTCATGGTAGCTTATTTCATTTTTTTTTAAATAAAGTCATTTTCAAACATCCAACAGATTCACATTAGCAGTTACAAGACAAATATTAGAAGTCTTTAAAAATACTTAAGTTTCTACATATCAAAAATTATTGGGTGTTTTTCAATTAAATTGTTAAATGTTAAGGGGGCAGTCTAATCAATGTGATGTGATGTTATTTGGTTTCAAATAATTATCAGTACTTTGTTGAGAGCTGGGACAAAACACCTGACGATATAGAAGAAAATCTTCCTCCTGACTGTATTTATCATGTTCATAGATGAGCTGGAACTCAGATGCAAACCAGGACTCGAGGATCTTGTTTTTAAGTAAAGATAACTGATTTTATAAATAAAAGAAACAAGCTGATGTGGCAATGAAGGTATTTAGAGATAACCAAAAGCATAACACAAGGATCAAATCTCAGGAGAGCAAACACAACTGCTATGGAATAGGGATGGGGCCGATCCGATCCAGTATCGGTATCGGCTCCGATACCAGCATTATTAACGGATCGGATTTTTCCGAACCAGCACGGGGAGATTTCCGATCCATGCGCGCTGTCTGTGCTATAATGTCTGCTGAAATTACGAGATTTCTAGCCGGCTGCTCTGCTAGCTGGCTACAGGGGGAGGGGATTTCCTGAACCGAGGCGAGTCTAATGAGTAATGAGACCCCCTCCGTTCAGGAAATCCAAACAGTTTGCAGCCATAGATATTATATACGGAGATACCCTACGGACTGGCGCTGCCTATTGGAGCGAACGCTTCAGTGGGCCGCCATCTTGGATGGGTACCTCTCCCACTCCCGGCGCATTTATTTATACTGAGGAAACTGTTAGTTCAACTAAAATAATCGCAACTCCACGAATTTTTTTCTCACTATTTGGTTTGTTTCAAACGGCAGATGTAGTTATGTTATTGGACACGGTCACACATTAAAAATAGGAGCTAACATGCTGAAATACTTGTTTTATTGTCTTTAATGTCTGATCAGTGGTGAAATTCAAGTGCAGTCAGCAGTAAAGTGACAGGAAATTCACATAAGGTAAAGATATTTTGTATGAATAAGAAATAAATTGAATTTTAAAGAATTTAAAGAAAATACATTTGTAATAAAGA
>JARVJO010000330.1:1022180-1040980 GCA_031762555.1 Cynodonichthys magdalenae
CCTGTCAGTCTTCTGTCTTAAAGTGCTCACTTTAGAGTTTGAATGAGCAACAAAACCCTCTGTTCTCATTAGAACTTCTTAAGTCTGTGTCACTAGGAGGCTTCAAAATGTGAAAAAAAAGCCCAGGAAAAGACGAGTTCCTGCTGTTATCATTTTGTAGACTGCCAAATAACATTAGCTACAATTGTAAAATATTATAAATGTTAAATAACTACAACTATAGTTCAGTCTTACGTATAAAAAGATAATCCGAGGGGATCTGCTTTCAAAACTTCGCAGATTGATGCACCAAATGAGGACAAAGTCACTGCTCTGGTGCTGCCTAGAGTGAGGAAACCCCCATCCAATATGGCGGCGCCAAATGATCGTCATTTTCTACGCGTTGCTACTGCAGCGCGAGTAGAGCGTGAGACACCAGGAAACATGACAGACTGGATAAAACTCTCCATCAGTCTCAGCCTGATCTCGATCCGAGCAAACAATCATCACCTTTTTTATGACTGAGGCATGAAATATTTGTCATGTGCCTAAATTCTGCAGAAGGAGAAAGAAAAAGACATGAAAGTTGAATGAAGTTTGGTGGCGATCAGGAGAGCAGAGTGAGCCATGAAATCTGATATTCAGCTTGTTTGGATTGAACTACGGTGTATTTTTGGGTGTTAAGCGTTTATTTTATACAGTTTTACAGTGTTTGAGTTAGGGATGCAAATAATTGTCAAATAATGGTTTATTAGATTAAAATTTGTTCCATTATATTAATAATGTTCGCTCAGACGAAGCGACGCAAAACAGAGCGATGGTATCGGAATAGTATCGGTATCGGCCAATATAAAAAATTCAGGTATCGGATCGAATCGGAAGTGAAAAAATGTGGATCGGTGCATCCCTACTATGGAAACACAATGGCTGTGTCCCAATTCAGCGGCTGCAGTCTACCTAGACCACTACCCACAGAGGCCCCACCCTGCACAGTAGGGTAGGCTGCATAAAATGAATGTGAAATAAAATGGTAGTTTTGGATGACATATGTTTGCGTAATATGTTTAGCAAAGAATTTAAAACTGAACGGGTTGAAAAATATGACTCAAAAAGAATATACTGTATAGATCTTTGCAGCAAAGAGAAATACTAAAATAAACTTTTCTGCACTCCTAGAGACAACAAAATTCAAAGTTCACAGACGACTCCATGGCAAAGGTTCACAAGAAAGAGGCTTGATTTTAGTGACAACACAAGTATGATTATTATTTAAAAGCTCATTCAAGTCTGTGTCACACCACTATGCGGCTTCACAGCTAGCATTGAACGTTCAGACATCCCCAGAACATCACCGTGAACGCTTGCGAACAAATGGGCACTGAATAGAGTTGCCAACTCAGCCCCTCCGAAATACAGAAAAGCTCTGCCGATTATGAGAACTTGTTCAACCCTTTAGGGGGATTGAGATTCGTCAACAGAGACACATAATGTATTTTGATCTCCATGACAAAAGCAACTGATAATGTAGGAAACAGTAGAAAATTGCACAGAATCATTTGCATGGATGTACCAAAGCTATTACTAATTGCTCAAAGAAATGAGAAACTACTTTTTTTATGTGCACAAGTGACACAATGAGGTGAAGATTAAACAAGTAGTTTTGAAATTTTCAATTCTGGTTTGAAAAATGTACCAAAGCAAATTAGAAAAACTGTAAAAACATAAAATAATTCAGCTTTGTACTGGTTAAGATGCATTTAGTTGCAGACTGACATCAGCCAAATATAATAAAAAAATATATTTTGTAATAAAAAGACAAAGGGACGCTTCCCCGTGGCACCTAGTTTGTCCTCATGAACTCTGTAACAAATTAATTAAATATAGTTATTTTTTATATTGTAGTGTTTAGTAAAAACTGCATGTGGCAGCTGCATCCTGATTTCTATTATTTGTCTTGACGTACAGTGGATGGTGAGGCTTTATGGTTGTAGTCAGCCATTTTTATTTTTTGATCAGGGTTTATTCACTGTTAGTTTTGCTTTAAGGTTTTGTTCAAAACAATAAAGCAATGGCTGGTTAAAGTTTGCAACTGAGCTATTAATTAAGTGGTGATATATTTATATATATATTATATCTCTTTTGTCCACACTTGCTCCATGGTGCGCTGTAGTTTGTCAGTATATTAAGTTGTTTAAAGATGTTTTTTCCCCTGCAGGTTGCAGCTTTCAAAAATATGGCATGTTGGGACAATGGGAACATGTTAGATGTTAACCACATGTCTGTTCTCAGTGTGATAAATTTGTAGTTTTTCATTCCAACCCACAGCTGGCTGCTTAGCCCAAGTAATAAGTGACTTTGTTTTTTTTTGGCTACAAACAGCTGGCTTCCACAGTTGGACTGGGAGCAGGGATTGCTCATTCTACTCCTTCTTAAAAAAAACAATAGATAAAAACAAACACTAAACAGTGCCTCAGACACATTCACAAATATGATATCTTCAGTCAGCCGTAGTTTTTTAGATAGATAGATAGATAGATAGATAGATAGATAGATAGATAGATAGATAGATAGATAGATAGATAGATAGATAGATATCTTAGAAGCTTGTAGTTACTCTTTCCTATTGGCTTAGCATAGCTGTTGCTGTTTTCCTTTCTTGAAATCTTGAAATGCAATTGGCCACATGCTATGTTCCTTACAAGTTGAACCAATCAGTTGTAGCTCACACCTGGGATGGATTTGAAATTATGTTGTCCTCGTTAATGATCGCGAGCTGAGCCTTTGCTCCCACCTTCATTCCAAACAGAACCCAGCAATGGAGACGGTTGAAGAAACTCAAGCTGAGAAACCAGCGCATGGCCGTATCTCAGCTCAATGTTTGAGATTTTAGGACAGAAAAAAAATGTTTGTATCAGTTTAAATACCTTCTGTGTTCACAGCAGATAAACTACATTTCTGCATTTGAGAACTCACCATTCACTTTATTGCTGTCACAATCAGTGTAGATCAAAACCCACATGCAAGCAGGAGGCGAGAGGCACAGATAAGGTACTGAAATTATTAAGAAAAACAAAAGTGCTGACAAGGCAGACGAAAACTCAACATAGAAAAACCTGGGGAACTACAAGGGTCACAGGGAGGATTGGGATGGTGTAGAAACACTTAATGCTCCGACAACAGAAACACAAAAGACACAGACATTTAAAGGGGAACGCTGATGAAGTGAGTGACAAACACCCGGGGAGAGACAACAAGGCACAGGTGGATGGAGCAGGAAAAGAACTATTCAGACAGAAACAGTGAAGAGCTGAACACACAGGAGGGCAAAGTCCACAAGTATCACAAAGACACAGACAGATCCTCATAATTGCATTTTTATGCTGTCATAGTCATTACAGGTGTAGCGGAGTGGTTCTATGTGTCAGTATATCAGGTCGTTTCTGAGAGTTACATGGTTCTGTAAAATCATTCTGAAAACAACACAAAATACTCTGATATTAAAAATTTTATTTTGTACTTTTGAATACTTGAGTATTTTTAATTGCATGTACTTTTGAATACTTAAATGTTTTCAAAAGTAAGTACTTCAGTACTTAATTTGGGTAGATTTTTGAATGGGCAGCTTTTACTTGTAGTTGAGTAAGATTTGACCATGAGTATCAATACTTTTACTCAAATACTAGAGTTGAGTACCATAGATAGATAGATAGATAGATAGATAGATAGATAGATAGATAGATAGATAGATAGATAGATAGATAGATAGATAGATAGTTTTATTGTCAAAAAATGTTGTGGTTTAATTGTATAATGGAAGTACAGTCTTTATTCATCTGCAGTGATATTAGTTTTATATCAGTTTGGATAAATACATATCAAGTTAAGGTGATTGTCACACCTCCTCTTACTTAGCTTTTTGTTCGCTGTCTCCTGTGATTTGTCTTCGATTGTAAGACACCCAAAGGGTGCTTCCCCCTGAAGTTTGACTAGCTCTAATCAATTGAGCATCTTTAGATGACAAACAGACCCAGACACAATGCAGAGGAATGTGGCTAAACAGACATTATTTTGTCATTTTCTGCTATTGTGGTGGTGCATTCAATGTCCAGTCTCTCTCTTGTGAGTTACAGCCCTCTTTTGTCTCCTTTCTGTTTTTTTGACAGGTGACCTGCAACTGTTTACAAAAGGGGAGGAGAGAAGAACAAATGGATGGAGAGAGAGAAAGTGGAGGAGAAAAAAGCAGGATTGTTCCCTCAAAATTGGAAGTCTCTTTTCCTACAAGCTTTTATTTTCAATAGGAATAAAAAGAGGACATTGTCTGATGAGAGCAAACAGGGTTGTAACATTGCATCTTAGTCATTGTGATGACAATTCTCACTTTTGTCTCTTAAAACAGAAATAATTACTATTTCAAGATTTTTTCTCTCTAAATCTTTCTGTTGTTTAGTTCCACCTTTGCTATGGAGAAGACATATTCATTAACTGCACATTACGATGAGTTCCAGGAAGTGAAATACGGTGGTCGCTACAGTAGTGACATCCTCAGCAATGGGATGACCCTTCACCTAGGGGGCAGCCTGGATCGTCATGTGGGTCGAGGAAAGGAAGGGACTTGGTCTAATAGTCGAAACAGAGATCTTAGCAGCAACAGTAGTGGCAGTGGCCTTCCTCGATGGAACAGGAGGGAGATCTGTCTCCTCTCAGCTCTGGTTTTTGCTGCAGGCATATGTGTCATCCTGGGAAGCATGTTGGCACTCAAGTACATTTCTCTAGATTCCCAGCAGGACCTGCAGTGCAGACAGGACTGCCAACACAAACGCTCCCTTCTGCGGGCAGCTCGCTTTGTTCAGGCCAATATTGACCCAACCATTCAGCCCTGCCAGGACTTCTACTCCTTTGCTTGTGGTGGCTGGTTGAGGCGTCACGGCATCCCTGAGGACAAACTCAGCTACGGCATCATCACAGCTATAGGAGAACACAACGAGGAAAAACTACAACGTCTCCTGCAGGAACCGATTCGTAGACACGGGCCCAACTCGGCAGAGCGCAAGGTCAAGGAGTTCTATCGATCCTGTGTCAACATCCAGGAGATTGACAAACTGGGGTCGGACCCAATGACAGAGGTGCTAAACAGCTGTGGAGGGTGGGACCTGGTGGGGGCTCCTCCTGGTGCTGCTGGGTGGGAGAGAGAGGGTGCCCCCCAGAGGCCCGACTTTAACGAGCTGCTTTACAGGACACAAGGGGTGTACAGCACGGCTGTCTTCTTCTCACTTACTGTCAATGTGGATGATAAAAACTCCTCCAGGAACGCCATCAGGGTGAGATCAGAAAGCCAAGTATCTATTAGTAAAAGCAAAATGTACAGGATTATTTACGTTAGCAGGTAAAATAATCTAGTTGTTTTTTTTCATCAGCTTTGTCAATCAAAGACAAAATATGTATATTTTCTTTAAATTCTCTGATGACCAAACAACAACACATATACACTAAGTTAGTTTTGGTAGTTCACGCTAAATCAACACTACTACTACTTATGCTCTCAATTATGGTACCCAACTATAAACTTGCATTTTTTCTTGTTTCAGATCAGAATAAATTTTTTTCAGATAAATATATTAAGATGTGGTTGTTTTACGATAAAGCAACATTTGGATTTTTTGCTATACACTCAAATTTAAAAACTCGTACCCACTTTTACTAAAACTTAAAGTAAGCAAATCAAGAACAACTTTTATTTTTCAACCCACGGAAAACCTTAATGCCTCAAAACAAAAATCAAAACATTTTAGGAAGCATGTTTTTCCCAAGCCCAACAGTTTGTCTGTTAAATAATGGGTGTGCATAATAATTGTTCAACCCTGCATGTGGATTATTTAATAAATGTTATAAATTATTCAGATATTAGGCATGCTGCGTCATTAACTGTCTCTGTGTGTGTACATCTGTTGAGTGCTTAGCAACACAAAGGACAAGAGAGCGCAAAAACAAAATGTAATTACTGTCTGGGCTTTTGTTTCTGTGTGTGCCTGTTTATGTAGATTGATCAGGAGGGGCTGACGCTGCCAGAGAGAAGTCTCTACCTGGGACAGGATGAGGACAGTATGAAGGTGAATAAGCTTTAATCCTTCAGCATTTTCTTGTAATTTCTTAGAATCGTTCCGTTTTCTTCTAAATTTATTCATTTTTATAAATTCATCAAATGGTTTCTTTCGCTTCCTTTTCGGCAATCTTACAATTTTGTTTCTCTTTCTCTGTCCTCCATAACTTCTGCAATTTATCTTTCATTGGTGTCTCACTGACCGTTTTTGGTTCTTCAGGCCTAAAAATTACAGGCGATTGAGTTCCACGTGCAGTTTTTTCTGTCATTTGACTTTAAAAGACTTATGGCCTAGCAGTACATGTTTCCATCCAATTTGAATGCAAATTTTGAGGGAATTTCAAAAATGTTGCGAAAAGAAACCAAAAAGAAATGCACATCAGACATGTTTTCATCACCTGGTTTGGATCGCATCAACCAGGCTACGCAAAGTAATTATGTCAGACGTTGACGTTACACATGTCTGTAGTAAACAGGAAGTAAAGTCACAAACTCACAGAGAAACACATCTCAAGACAATGGAGAGAAGTTATCAGGAACGTGTTGCTGATGGTCAAGTTGTAAATGTTCTGTCATATCAACTAGTATTGGTGATGTTACATGCTGTCTGGAGACGTAGAGAAAGAAATGCAATTCTCTTCACGTTACAAGAATATCTGGGAAGACGCCGACTGCAGGAGGAGGGTCCAGCTGCAGTTTATTCTGAAATGTGTTTCCATCTCTTCTTCTGCACATTAACGATTAAAAAAAAAATCCAAAACCACGTCAAGCGAGTGTAAAAATGCTTTTGTGAAATTGGGGACTTTTTTCCTAATTTTACCGTTTACATCCATCTTTTCTAATGCAATACTTCAAAATGCGCATAAATAATGTTGATGGAAACATGACTGACATGTAGTTAGTGCCATCATGAGATGATCATTCAGTCTAACAGGAGAAATACAAGTAACCACAGTCTACACTGTCTGTGGGGGTCAGTAACTTGTTGCACCCCTGTCACAAGTTTATTCTCAAGTCAGATAAAAGACTCAGAAATCACAAAATATTTTCAGCCCTGAGGGAACACACAGTTAAGGGCCCTGCATACTTAATCTGAATCTGCAAAATCATCTCCATTGGTCTAGTTGTGTGATGAAAATCATGTTGTTTTGTTCTCAGACTGGCTTCAACTGCCCTTCTAAACAAAAGGCTTGAGCCAAAATTTTTCTCACAGAAGTATGCACGAAGTAGGTCTTTTATGGGTTTGGTCAGAAGTTTGTGAGCATGTTCATTTGTGCGAAATGCACTCAGACAACAATAATGTCATTTCACTTCAACTGTTTCGTTTCTAACAGCCTGTTGTTGTGCAAGCAAAATGGATGGTTTTTTACAAGCAGTTGGTCAAGGCAGTCAGAAAGTACATTTATCTATATGACTCTTACAGACACTTCAAAAGACAGTCAAAAGACCCACAACTTGGATGGAGAGAGCACAGACATTGTGCATGGAGGAGTCTGTCTGCCGAAAACTGTGGCGCTTTCTTTGTGAACATTTTGTGGCCAAATGGTTGATGCCAGGAAGGAGTAGAGACCCTGGTGGGAAGAAACCTATGTTGTGACATACATCAGCGGTAGGGGTTTTCCAGAAGCTTATTGCTGTGTGTCTAGTGGATAATCAAAGGATGTGCGTGCAAAAACGAACATCCCACTGCCATGTGACAGCAAGTCAAGCATTCGGCTTCCAATGACAGGAAGGAGCAGCATCCATGTGCAGATCTATTGTGCATATAGAACAGAAAAATGTAAAAGCAACACATGGAAATAAAAAGATACTAATCATTTTAATGAAGTGATTCTAATGACACAGTACACAAAACAGAACTGCTGTTTCCATCAATAGTTGCTAAACTGAATACATGTATCTGTATCGAACCATTCAATACATTGCTTTAGGTTCAATACACCCTTGTATCGAACAATACACTTATTTTATCAACTTGTCTTCAGAAGATGCTCTGTGTTGAAGGATCAGTGGATCTGTATTCGACTACTGCACCTAGGCTGCAATGTTGAGTGCAGATCCACTGAGAAACTTGCCATTTTAGTAACATTTAATTCAAAAACTGTATTTTTTAGGTTAAACAAATGTTCAAAATTAATTCCAATAAATTTCAAATTAAGAAGAGCATGGAAATAGCTCTTTTTTGTATCGAAAAAATATCGAAACGTAAGACTAAAGTATCGAACCAAACCGAATCGTGAATTTCCTGTATTGTTGCACCCCTAATATATATATATATATTTTTTAAAATCTGTAAAATGTAAATTCTGTGCTAAAATATATAATTTGTTAGAACTAAGCTGGAAAAATAAATATGAAGGTCAATTAAATTATAAAACATCAGGTAAAGTTCACTTTTTTAATTAATTGGTGCATTTTAAGTGTTTTTTATTAATTTATTGGGACATTTTGTATATATTTCTGCTTTTAATTTTAATTATGTCCGTTTCTGTCCTCTATACCGCTGCTGTTCTTCATAAAAATGCTTTAACTGTTTGTTGACTTCTAAAGATCACATTTGATGTGTTAACACTGTTAACATTTTATTTTTTTATTGAATACCTTTTAAGTTAAAAAAATTTAGGAGATGTAATTCAGTATTTTATGTCATTTATACTATTTATTGTATAGTTTTGGAATTCCCAGTATAGTCTTTGTTGCTTGAGTATGCTTGCCATCATGTTCAATGTTTGTGAAGAGGAAAATAAAGTGATTAGAGGAGAACTACTTTTTGTGTATATATACATATATAAGTGTAAATGAGGGAAACTTAAGTTACATGAAACATACTTTTTGTATTAAATAAATTTTGTAGGCAATACAGACATTACTTAAAACAGTTATATTTTGTTTTGCTTTCTTGATCAGGAAACACGATCTGGTGGAAGGATGGTGAAATTGTTGTCAGGGCAAGAACATTTCTGTTAACAGCTTTACAAGGATGGCTGACTTCAATTTTAATTTGTACCCCTGCTTTCCCATCATTTCCCCTCAACCCCCTTGTACTCGTCTCCTTTGTCCATCTGGCTCATTGTTCTTCTCTATTAATCCACCTGTTTTCTTCTGTCACCTGCTGTGCTTTTGTTACTCGTCCACTTTGCCACATGTCACCCCCGTCACCAGTCATTACTAATGATTTTTCCGCTGTCACTTTGTCACTATGTTTCCCAGATCCTGGCTGCATACAAGGCCCTGATGGAGCGCTTGCTGAGCATGCTGGGAGCTCACAACGCCACACAGAAGTCCAAGGAGATTATACAGCTGGAGACACGGCTGGCCAATGTAAGCTGATGACATACAGTATGTGTACATTCACATAGATCTGTGTGACCATGATGTTTAATAAAGCCTTATCTCTTTCCGCAGATCACTATGTCAGAATATGATGACCAAAGAAAAGACATCAGCACCATGTATAACCGCATCGCCCTCAAGCAGCTGCAGCGCATTGCTCCTAGTGTTAGTGCAGCACGCTCACACACACACACACACACACACATGTACATGGTTTACAAGAATGTGTGTGCGCTCATGCATTTCAGATAGAAGCAGGTGTGATGGATTGAGATTTGAACTCCAAGTGAGCATTTTAAGGAGTGTGGTGAGTGTGAAGTCAGATGGTGTGTTTGGGAGGTGATGAAGCAACACACACTCACAAACACACACAGGCCCAAGCAACTCACAAAGGCTGTCTGCCCTGCAGGGGCAGACGAGCAGATTGAAAAACGGAATGAAAGAAGTTGGTGGAGAGAAAAGTAGAAAATGAGAAGACATGGGGGAAGGTGCAGAAAAAGACGGAGGAAAGAGAAAAAGACACTGGAGACAGAGTTAGAGACAGAGGAGGTGGCTTTTCTCAGAAGTAGTACGAACAGTGTCAAAGAATCCCTCAAGGGACTTCCTGATCAATGGAAGGATGGATAAAGGTTGACACAGAAGGAATGGAATCTACGGAAAAGGTACAAAGTTAAATTTTAAAAATTCAGAAACAAAAACTATACATAATGAGATCAAGAGATTAGACAAACGAGATTTGAGAAAGTTCCAATTGTATGTAGCAGATAACATAATTCTGCTAAGGCCTGCATCCGACATTCTTAAGACATCCAAATTATACTAATGGCTCTAAAGGTAATCTGAGCAGATTTACCTGCCGTGTGTGGGCAGTCGGCTCTGAAGGACATCAGGGACCTCCGAAGATAGTAAACGTTAGATTTTTTTTTTGGCCTGATATCACAGCATGTGTGGTGTTCACCTGAGAAAAAAATGAGCTGCAGCCTGTTGAATAGACTAATCAAAAAGCGAGGTAATGTAAACATGGAGGGGATTCTAAAATACAGGAAGACATAAAAAACTGTCATGACTCACCATAATGTCCGCTGGACATTAAAAGTAATTTTGAATGTTTTTTCCTCTGTTAAAAATAATACACAAACGATCAATATTGTTTCTTCCTCATCTCAAATGTTTATTTATTCTGAACTCACATCTCTCTGGAGGTCACACATGATTTGCCCTCTGACATCTGAATTCTCACGAGAATTCACGTCTGCCATCTGAACGTTCATGAATGAAATATCTTTTCGTGTGTGGTGTGTTGTCTCTTGTCGTGTGGCTGTACACCACACACTGTAGGACCAAACCTGGTATATCCATGATTTTTTATCCTCACATTGTCAAGATTGTGAGGCAGGAAAAAAACCAGGTCACAGGCAGGTTCAATGTCCAAAAAATAGTCTTTAATTTAAAACAAAAAACAGCTGGCAAACAGCTCAAACCACTCACTTGGCTTGGTACAAGGCTTGACAAACATGAACACATCCAAACAGGCTGGGGGAAAACAGCACAATGAACCGACAAACACGGAAGACAGGACACTGAATATAAAGGCCAACTGACGAGGACTAATGGGAAACACCTGGGAAAGAAACATGAGGAACAGGTGAGAGTGGGCGGGGCTGGAGCAAGACAGACAGGAAGAAGAAACAGAGAGGGACAAGACAGAAAACTAGATTAAAACATAAACACAGACACAGATCATAAAACACGTGTGGGGTCTCTCAATCTTTGAGAATCAGCCAACTGTTTTAAAATCTTTCCGTGTGACACAGGCCTAAGCAGCTACATAATGTTGCATCAAATAAGCCACAGCAAATAGTAATTTTCTTTTAACTTAAAATTAATCTCTTAACTATATGAAATAGCAGTGATTATATACAATTAAATGTTTAAACAAATTACAACCTTTTTTAATGGAGTTATGCATTCAAAACGTAAACTTTTATTTATTTTACCTTTATTTAACCAGGCAAATCCCAATGAGATTACAGATCTCTTTTACAAAGGAGACCAGGGCCTGAAGGGAACCTAGTGTATGTGTTTTTGGTCTGTGAGAGGAAACTGAGTACCCGGAGAAAACCCACGCAAGCATGTGGAGAACATGCAAACTTCACACAGAAAGACCCCAGGTCCGAGCTGCCTTGCTCCCTTGAACAATTTAAACAGCAAAAACCTTGGTTTTCAAGAAAATACATAAAATATTATTGATAATTCTTTGAAATGTATGTTCCTCTGGACAGACAAGCACATAAATATAGATATTGATTTTGGTTCATTCTGATCATACTGTATATTATTATTATGTAGCTCATGATGCCAAGGAAATCCAGGAGATGCTGTGTGAAGGAGCTCTTTAGGTTTGTTTTGATCAGTGATTCTCCAACTGCTGATGTGTGACCACCACCTTTTTGCTCCTCAGAAAGCTGTAAGCAAAACTTTTTACACATTGTCGTAACTCCGACTTGTTTTGTGTCACACGAACTGTACGTCCATGGCAGGTATGTAGATGGCCTACACGCTGCATGATTTGAGTTTTGTTCTACTTTTACTCCTCGGACAGCACATGACCTGGATAGAAGTGTTTATGAGTGGAGAGGAACAAATTTCTCTCCCTTTCATGGAAGAAATGTTTTTGTGACTGCGAGAGTTGGCAGTTCGATTCCACCCCTTATCGTTCACAGTCCAAGTGTCCCTTGGCAAGACATTCACCCCCACTGTCTCTGATGTGTCCCATCAATGTAGGAATGTCATTTAAAGCACTGATTAGTCTCGATAGAATGATTTACCTGTATTAGCTTTGCAGAGAGATTTATTAGAGTGCTGTGTGGATGGGTAAATGTAAAATGCTTTGAGTTTTCTGGTTGGATAGAAAGGTGCTATATAAGTACAATTACCTTTTACATCTGTGTGTCAAGTTAAACTCACTATAATGAAAAATATAAAGAGAGTGGTCCTTTTTGAATCAAAGGTTAAATAAGTGGGAAGCATTTTTCTGATTCATTCACAGTAATTAGTAATTTTTTTAATGACCTGTTTGTTGCAGCATGGCAATGCAGTGGTTGGAGCTGTCACTCTGCCAGTTAGTTGCAAGATCTCCTCCCAGCCTGGAGCCTTTCTGGATGGAGTTTGCATGTTCTCCCTATGCCCTTGTAGGTTTTCTTCAGGTACTCAAGTTTCCTCATACAGACCAAAAACACACATATGCTTGTTTAATTGGTAACTCTAAGTCATTTGTAGGTGTGAGTGTCTCATTTGTCTATGTGTGTCTCTGCAATAGACATGCAACATGTCCAAGGTGTACCCTTTCTCTCAAATAGTTTAATAACATTTTTATTAAAAAATGTTACACTCAAATAAATTCATTAATTAAAAACAATCTTAGTAATTTGGGTTTAACTTCAGTATCAGTACTTGTAATTGCATTTTGATTTAACATCTCATTGCAGCATAAATTTCAACAGCTAAGTTGCTAAACATACATATAAAAGTGAGTTCTCTGGTTTGTGACGAATTGCCAAACATAGCCGGAAAAAAAGGAAAAAAAGAAAAGAAAACCCTCTGCCGTCTTCATTTTTCTGTTTAGTTTGCTGACGGTGCAATGAAACGTGAGATACCATCGGCCATGTAGGATAGTCAGATGCAGCCTTTGTTTTGGGGATTTTGTCGACTGTGTGAGTAGGTGCCTACAAATTGGGACAGCCTATGGTGCAGAGTAGAGACGTAAGCAGCAAACAAATGTGGTTGTAATGCCCGAATTGAGACGCAGCCTAAGAAATATACTGTGAAGCTGATGAGTGAAACAGAGGAACAGAGGGGAAACAAAAGACCAATCAGCTAAACCGTAGAGAAGAAAAAATAATGTTATAGAAGTAAACACAAGTCCACTGCGGAAGCAAGTCTAAAAATAAGTAAAACAAAAAACTAACAAGTAACCAAAATACTGTACACAAGTCTTGACAGCTGAGGTATAGTATAAGATGTGTCTCTTGGAGCTGTACAAATTTTCTAAATTTACCACAGCAATGACCTTAGCTTGAACCTGCTTGAACCCATGTGAAAACTGACAACTATCATCTCACATTTGTAAATAACATTTATTACTGAGGAATGATGGACACCAGTTTGTTGAAAATGTTCTTATAACCCTTCCTGATGGGCAGCAACAATTTCTCTAACGTTAATGCTGATGTCTTTTTTCCTCAACAGTTAAACACACCTGAATGCACCAGAACAAACTCCTGCTTCTATTATGTTTTGTACAATCATTTTGTGGATAATTGTAACAAAATCTTTCATAAAACTATTATATGTTTTATTTTTGAACAAGGCATTGCATAAACTGCCTTCACTGGTATGATTGTTCTAGTTTGAGCTTTTACAGGAACTCAAACAAACCAGCAGCTGTTATTCTCATTGCAGTTCACTGATTGACCATGATTTGAAAGCATCAAAGTTTTTGTTGCACCTAGTGTCAAACTGGTTTGCACATACTAATTCATATATTAAAAATTGACATCAACGTAAATTGATAAAAACATTGTAGACTAAAATCCCTACACTGAAAGCAGTGTTTTCATGTAATTTATTAAGATAATGAGATATTGGTAGTTTATAATCAATGTACCACTCAGCCAGTTGAGTATACAAACCCACAGTCAATTGTATTTCTTTTGCAGCTTCACTGGAAACGTTTGCTGGACAGAATTTTCCATGACAACTTTTCCGAAGACGAAGAGATTGTGGTGCTTGCCACCGATTACATACAGAAAGTCTCCGACATCATCAAGACCACTTCAAAGAGGTAAAGAAAGAGAAAACAGGCACTGGTGTCAAGTGAGGGCTGGGGAGCAGTGAGAAAAAGATGAGGGCAAGGAAGTGTATGGAAAATCGATTAGACGTATGCATTTTTGAAGCTGTACTTTTGGAGCATAAGCATTTTAGTCTGAGGTTGGTGTGTGTGTGTGTGTGCGTGTGTGTGTGTGTGTGCGTGTGTGTGCGTGTGTGTGTGCATATGTGTGGGCACGTTTTTGCTTCATGGTGGGAACCATTTTCCAGAAAATTGCAGCTTCATGGGGACCGATGCTAAATTCTGGTGGGGGGTTTAGTTGAGGACCAAGCTGTGAATTGAGTTTAGGTTAGTTTTAGGGTCAGGTAGGTACCTGTGAGGTTAATTTTAGGGAAAATGGTCAGGGTTAGGATATAAAATTACCAGAAAATGAATGGAAGTCATCCCACGGCCCCCACGGAGATATAAAAACAAACCTATGTGTGTGTGACTGATTGTGTTGTAGTGTGCATGTACAGTTTAGTGCTTTTGGTTTAGGGTAGTTGCTGGAGTTTGAGCTCTAGCACTATGTCACTATATGTATGAATTGGTTTTTGAGTGCTGCTTTGCACATATTTGTGTATGTATTTGTGTGAGTTCAGTGTGTGTTTGGTGAGTCACTGTTGAGTGAACTTCCAGTTCTCCTGCAGCTGATTATTATTGATCTGCACCCACACCTTTCTACCTCATGCAGACTCAAACAGACGCACATGAACGGACACCTGCAGAAACGCATGCTTTTTTCCCTCCTCCTTCTTGACAGCCTTCAGGGGAGGCATTGCAGTGCTGCCGCACATCAGGATTTGTGTTACAGCCACTGACAGCTCACCAATAGCCTCCCTGCTCAACACAAATACACAGCAGCTCTCAGCCCTCATGCATGACTGACTGGCGGCTGGGATTCCTGTTCGTCATTTATGTCTGAGACAGGATACATCTCTACATAACAACATAACCTATTCAGACATTTTGGTAATTTCATGAGTCACCAGTTCACAACGTTACTGCCTCATTCAGTGTTGGTAATTTCATCACCCCCTGTTTCAAATGTATCCTCTCACATTGTTGCATCCTGCAATCTTTGATTGATTTTGTGCCAAGCTGAAGCCTGGTCACATATTGATTACTTATACACAAAATATGGAATCAATTACCCAGAAACATTTCCACTTTAAATCATGCTAAGAAATTGTGAACTGGCTAAAGCCCGACTAAGATGGGGGATGACCGATGGTTTTTGTTTAGCAAAAGCAAAAGTAATTTACTAATGCAGTAATAGATTATGCTATAGAAGTAATCACTGTAAGCAGTTTTTATTGATCTGATTAGGTTTGATGTGAGTTGTTATAGAAAAAAATTCACAGCAGCCCTACTTTATGTGACTCAGTTTACCATTGGGCTTGTTTGTTTTATTGTTTTTTCACCAATCAGTAAAAACACATATTTCTTCTAATAATATAATTTTCAAATAACTTGTTATACCTAATTCTAAAAAATGTATCTATTTACCCATCCATCTACCCATCAGTCAGTCATCGGGCCGTCCATTCGTCCTATTTATTTATCCATCCATCCATCCATCCATCCATCCATCCATCCATCCATCCACCCACCCATCATTACTGCTTTAGGAGTGTGCCAAAGCAGACAACTATTGGCCTATCCCAATCAGTGGCTACTCACTCGCCCTACTCACTAGTCACTGCACACTAAACTCTCTGTGAAGCACCCTCGCTGCTGAACTGAGTCCCCTTGGTGGCACTGAGGGTCTAATTATGCACCCTCTGCTTTTGAGACGGCCTCTTCTCACACTGCCGGAACAGGAAGCTGTCGTTACCATGGTAGCAGCCCAAGCTCTGGCAGCAACTGAAAGCTGGAGAATGAACGCTGTAAGATCATCTAGAAGACGTTTTTTTAATAGACCCAAAAAAATATTTATTTGGGCAAGATGACTGTATTTGTAACAAATACAGTGTGATAACTTGTCAAAACAATTGCATTTTGACCATTTTTAATCATTTTTAGTTCACTTTTTATTTATTTTTTTCTTCTTTTTTTAAATATGGAACAGGGTTCTATGCCTTTTAATAAAGTTTGAATTGAATTGAACATGATTTATATAGCCTATGTGAAATTATATTTGTTGGTAAGGTGTTTACTTAGTAAATATGTGCGCAAAACATATGCGGAACTTATATTTATTCGTCCCGTCCTCCATGCCGACCATTATTTGGTGTTGCACGTGCTGCTGAAGTCTGCATTGGATGCTGACTCGCTGTGGAAGGTTTAATAAGCCATTCGCCCTCGTACGTAACTGGTTTCAGATGGGACTTAATATGGCCAACCCTCCACGGGCACGCGCAAACGGAGGGAGTAGGGCGAGTGAGACAAAAGCAACTGATGCTTTTAAATATTGTGCTTAACTCTGCTTTTCCCAATTTGTAACTGATGTTCATCTTTGTGTAATTGATATTGTGTATATTACAGGTCTCTCTTGTAAATGAGACTACATGTCTCAATGAGATTACCTGCCTAAATAAAAAAAAACAAAAAAAAACTGATAATGTAGGGAACGGTAAAGAATTGTACAGAATCATTTGCATGGATGTACAAAAGCATTTGCAACTTGTTCAAAGAAATGAGAAACTGTTGTTTTGATGTGCACAAGTGACAGGATGAGGTGAAGATTGAATGAGTCATTTTTGAGAATTTAAATTCCTGATCTGAGAAATGTAATAAAGCAAATAGGAAAAAAATGTAACAGCATAGAGAGAGACCATCCGTCTCTGTCATTGTCTCCTTGGGCAAGACACTTCATCTGCCTTGCCTACCTGTAGTGGTCAAAGGGCCCGGTGATACCTGTGCATGGCAGCCTCACCTCTGTCAGTGTGCCCCAGGGCAGCTGTGGCTACAATGTAGCTTACCACCGTCAGTGTGTGAATGTGTGAGACTGTAAGTGTAAAGCACTTTGGGGACCATAAGGGAGTTAAAAATGTGCTATATAAGTTTAGGACATTTACCATTATTTCCATAAGCAGATGACAGAAACAGCTAATCAAAAAATTGTTAGAATTATGTCAGTTTTATAGATTATGAGCTAAAATTTAAAGTAGAAGTACCTGAGAGTCATTACCAACACATACACACCTCATGACATCCTGCACTATTGTATAAGCTCATGCACTACAGAGATATTTCTAGGTTTGACCAAAGCGATTACTACTCTATCTGTCAAGGTGTAGGAGTGTTTTGTAGAATGGACCCAGATGCAAATGAAGAGGAAGAGAAAAAATAAAAACTTGAACTTTATTATCAAATTAGAAACGCAAAAGGCTGATAAGACATCAAACACTAAAGAATCTATTAATGGATGACCCTCCAGAATAAAGAGCTGAGAATCAGGAACAGACGACAAAAATCCAGACTGTTAGGGAAGGGAATAGAGAGTCTAAATAAGCCAGTAATTAACCAAATCCAGATAATCAACAAAAACAGGAACAGATGACTGTGGATGTGGCATGACCAAGGACCAGGATCAATACAGAGAAAACTGAAGAGAACTGAGCTGATAACTGAACTAAACCAAACATTAAAAACCAAAACACCAAAAACAAAAGACATTGTCCAAATCAGGAACTAAGCCTGATCTAGAAACACAAAGAACAATCAAACAATGATTAAAACACACACCAATTTTCATACAGTCATTTCTCAACATAAGATGACCTTAGTTTAAAAGCGGACAATATTCATTTTAAAAAGAATGCTAGGCTTTTTATTTTGTTGCTGTTTTTTCATATTTTTAAGGGATAACTTTTTGTAACAGTATGGTACCATCTCTACTCATATCCATTAGACCTGTTTTACTTCTTCTCTAATGCTTTGTCTAGGCCATGTTGTTTACCAATCTTCTTTCAGCTGTTCATCCATCTATCCCCCCTGATGGCTTTTGTAATGAATTCTACACTATGTTTCAATCATTCCTGTCTACCTGTCTTTTGTTTTCCCCACAAGTGTCTAACTGAAAGCATGTGCTTTCTGCCTTTTATCACTCATTCAGTGTTTGGCAGATATGGGCTTTAGTGTAGAGCTATACACACTATATGCTTGGAAGATGAAGTAGTTTTCTTGAAAAATCACTTGATCCTTTACAATTTAATATAACTAGTGGTCAACAACACTGTGCAGTGGTATGTTGTTGTTTTCTTTTAACTCAAACTCACCAACAAATCGTTCCCCTCCTAAAATTTATGTGGTGGTTCTCTCTGAAATATAGTAACTTTGTAGATAAAACTTGTACTGCAAAAAGGAACTAGTTTGTTATTTTACGTTTTACAAGTACCTATCATCACTAAACCATTTGGAGCTCACTCCAAACAAAAAGTAGTTGCTAGAACATTGTTAAATTTATTTCAAAGCTGTATGCAATTACCTTGCTTCTATGATGCTACAGTCCTGCTCAACATTATTGGCACCCATAAAGTTTAAGTACATATAATGGAATATTTACTGAAGGAAATTCAT
>JARVJO010000330.1:1041080-1064571 GCA_031762555.1 Cynodonichthys magdalenae
ATAAAAAACTTAGGTCCCAGTATAGAGCCTTGAGGGACTCCACATGTTATATTACCAAATTTAGATCTCACACCATTCATTTCCACAAACTGTTTCCTATCTTTCAAATAACTGGATACCCATTGTAGTGCCATCCCTCTAATACCATATTTACTTAAATTTACAAATGATCAAACTCAAAAGGTTTCTCTGTGTCAGTTATAAGAAAAGAAAGCAAAGTTTGAGTGAAATTTGGAAGAGAAGCGGCTCTCCCTCGTCCATTACCTACAGGGTCATTACCTGCAGTTAATTGTTAATGTAGTGCAAGGGGACAGTGTCTTTTCATCTCCGTAACTAGCCCCATTAAAATCCATTCAGCTAATGAGCCGTCACTCAGTCCTGAAGTGATTAAGACCTGCTGCTCGATCTGTGCAGAGTTCTCACAGACAACCTTTCATTTACTTCAGCTTTACTGCACAGCGTTCACTGACAAACTTGTCCTTGTGCTCCATTTAACAAGTTTGAAAGAGCACATTTGTTACAAAACAAATGTTTTCAATCAGACAATAAAACGTAATGCAAGATGGTAACGTCAGTTGGCCTATTTGAGCTGGGTTGGCTTAAAAATTTTATCAGTTTCACAGTTCCTTTAAAAAAGTATTAATCCCCTTGGAGGTGAGGGCCTATTTATATTGATCATGATGGATTTATGACAGCAATAAAAGCATAAAAATTCTAAAGGGGTCTATACTTGTTATATACATTACAAAAAATATGTAAATCCAAGGATTACTCTCTGCAAGTTTAATTAAAATTCCAGTTCTGTGGCTCATGAGATATTTGATAATTGACAGACACACACACACCCACCCACACACACTGACAAAAATGAAATTGTCAAATTTAGTTTAACTTTAAGAGTGCTTGGCACTTATTTTTCATTTTAATTTAATCCATTCTGTTTCAAAGGGTACTCTTGTTATTGTTATATTTTATTTTAAGATGAACAAAACACACACACAGATTTCTAACTACCCAGCGAAATACAATATCACCTTGGGGTTTCCTTTTACCGGTTTCAATTAACTACATGTAGTAGCTCCAGCAGATTTTAATTCATTTATGTGACTCAGGAATTCTGAAGAGATTAGAACGCCTGATAGTTCACCAAAAATATTCCACAAAACCCAAAGAATAAAAATACTACCAATTTCTAGAATAACTCAGATTTCCATTATCTTGCTGTTCAAAAACCTAGAGAATTTTTGTGATTCATTTGATTTGGTGTGAGCGACCGAACACAGTCTCACAACCAACAGATTGCATTTAAACAAGTTATTATATTTAGATTCCTGATTATTGGAGCATTTGGAAAGTGGGTGTATGTATCTTCTAACTGTAAGTAAATCACCATGGTTCATCAATCATGGTTATTTATACTTTACTGGAGTAATTATTTTTCAGACTACTTTTTACTTCTACTTCTTATATTTTTATGCAATTATTTGTACTTTCTACTTCTTACTTTTTAAAAATGCAAAAAAATATTTCTGTTCTATTTCACTTTGGTTTGTTTTCATTCTGCCTTGTCATCATACTGAATATGAGGTGGCACTGTGGCTCAGTCGATAGAGATGTTGCCTCTGATCGTGGCCTGAAGACCTCTCTGAGTAGAGTTTGCATGTTCTCTCTAAGTCCATGGGCTAGGGTGGCTCACCATGCACCCCTCACTACTGAACTTCTCTGGTATTTTCATGTACCTTAGGGTCCACTCTTTCAGAAAATGCATGTTAACAGAAAAAAGTTAGGTCTCACTGCCCCCCAGGGACCTTTTTTTGACCACACCCCTTTTCCATTGTGACCATCAAAGTTAGGTTTATACAGGAACCTTAACTGCTAATAACTTTGCTACAAACCAACCAAATTTTATAAACAAGGTATCAGCAGATTTGTACTAATTAGCTCTTCAGTTTAAATGACATTTCATTAACAAATATGCAAACAATGATGTCATCGGGGTGTCAAAAGGTCACAATCCCAACAGAATATGAAAAATGTCATATTTTATCTGAGTTTGCCACACAGATCCTAAATATTCAAGATAGAACCACTTATTCAGAAAAAAGCCTGTTAACAATGCACCAGACTAGGCCAGTGGTTCCCAACCTCAGGGGGCGGGCCCACATTTTTCAACATTATATAAGCCTTTATTTTACCATGTAAGATAGTTGACAATTAACCCTCATTTTCATTGATGACCTGGTCAATATTTAATACATTTTAGTCATTCTGGTCTTAAAAACAAGGCTTTTTTGGGAGGTGGTTGTACACTATAGATCCCTGTGGCACAGCATAAGATTTGGTCCTTAAAAGGTTTTTTTCACAATACTTTTACTTTTATACTTTAAGTAGTTTTACAACTAGTACTTTTATACTTTTACTTGAGTAAAAAGCTTGAATTGATACTTCTCCTTTAAAAAAGTATTTTTTAAACCTTTTACCTGAGTAATGAATGTTAATACTTTTGACACCTCTGCTCGCACATGACACACACACCCTTGCTAGCAGTGGAGGTGTTTACACTTGGAGCTTATGTTGTAGTATTCTCCAAAAGAACATGTGGCAGTACACTTTATAACTTGGGAAAACGGTGTAAGTAGGTGAGCCAAAGCAAACAATTTGAATGGTGTGCAGCGCACACAGCCTTTGCAGAGTTACAAAATTTTGTAGGTGCATGACGACGCGCCAGGACACCATGCTGGGGCAGGGTTGGTGCGCTTGCGTCACTATTGGCGTGCACCCACTTGTGCCCAGCATGACAAATCAACTATAAACTTAGTTTAATAACAGCACTGAGCCATGCTGGTATTATTTAAAAACCATTGAGAGGTTTTTAAAACAGTTTCTGTATTGCCACAAGGTTGAAACAATAAATCAAAAATTGTTCCAGTGTGGATGGAGACCAGATGGCATGAGTTTGGTTTTAATCACATGGCACATTAGGAATCATTTTCCTTTTGCTAAATAAT
This sequence comes from Cynodonichthys magdalenae, assembly GCA_031762555.1. Taxonomy (NCBI): domain Eukaryota; kingdom Metazoa; phylum Chordata; class Actinopteri; order Cyprinodontiformes; family Rivulidae; genus Cynodonichthys; species Cynodonichthys magdalenae. Next base: position 1,044,089 of record JARVJO010000330.1, read on the forward strand.
TATCAGAACATCTCTTCAAAAGTGCCTCAAATAAAGTTGGACCACCACCCCCATACATACAGAAAAAAATGCTGTAGTTTTAATATCATATAGATAACTTACACACATGTTGTGTATCTTTACTTCCACACATTCCTATAAACACAGTCACACTGGACAAACTTCAGTTTAAATATAAAGTCAAAACTTTGTGACTGTGCTAAAAAAAATAGCAAGCTTCCAATACTATCTGATTACAATCTTAGTTTACTCATTTATTTTCCCAACCGTTTTTTAACATCTGCCTTTCCCCTCCCTTTTTTTTGGACCTGTTAATTAAATTTCCTCCACAAGTATGTTAGTCTTGAGACCTCAGGGTGCTGTTGCTTATGACTTAATATTTGTCACACACAGGAAAAAATATTTGAAAAAATCATGCAACAACAACAACATGCCTTGAGGTTAGCGTGGAGCTGCTCAGTAGGAGCGGGTGGAGTCATTTGTCCCTGCGAGGTAGATTAGATGTGGAAGCCCAATGGGAGCACGAGGACACAACAGCACTCCATCGTCTGGGGGGAGAAGACACAGCTTGAATACATACATATATGATCCATTCTCTCCCACCCTGCTTGACACTTTTCTCAACCCTCTGCTGCCTCACCCCTGTGAGTCTGCCTGGATTAAATGAAGTTGTTCTTTAAACCCTATTGACATTTTGCTGTAGTTTTTTCTCTGACTGTTCTGACTTACAGTAGTGTTATACCTCAACAGGTGCATGTGGTATTGAGAGCCTTTGAAGGTGTGTGCAAGGCTGTCAACAAACATCTTTTGATTCAAAATTTTGATTATTATTTCATGTCATATTGCTAACATGAAAAGTATACAGTTTTATTACTCCCACAAAACACAACTATTGAAATGGACTATATCCAATTATTGGATTAGTTTATTATAGTAAACTTAAATATAAATTCCCAGGCAAAGCTTTGAGGGATCTGTTTTTATAAATTGTAAGAGAATTTATAATTTTTTGATGCACTGAATCTCACAACTCTAATAACAAAGAAGGTCCTGGGAACTATAGGAGACAGAATTAACGAAGAGTTTGTGATCAAATCACTTCTGTAAACCAGATGTAATCCATATTTACCCATATCTTAAGAGATAAAACTTGTAAAATTATGACAATGTAATATGTTTGCCTAAAAACCCAAGCAATTATTGTTTTCTTTTGTTTTCTTTTCTTTTCAGTACATTAAAAACAGTGGATTTTAATGGAAACCACATCACTGGAGGGAGGGTTATTCCTTTTCCTTGGTTTTTTACTATTTCATATTTTATTATGCTTTATCTGAGATTTTCACAAGGATCAATGTGCATCATAGCATAAAATTAATTATTAACTATTACATTTCTTTGTAATAATATTGTTACTTAAAATCAGATATGATATAAACTAACTTTTAGTTGTTGTCGTTTTAGAGTTCTCCATAACTACATGCTGTGGCGCATTGTGGCGGCGCTGAGTGAACACCTGTCCACTGCCTTCCGAAGCACCATCCATGAGTTTTCTCGGGAAATTGACGGCACAGAGCAGCAGCTGGAACTGGGCAGGCTCTGCCTCACTCAGGCCAACAAACACTTTGGCATGGCCCTGGGGGCGCTGTTTGTCCAACAACACTTTTCTACTCAAAGCAAAGCCAAGGTTAGAATTTATTTATACTGATGGACGGAGGGCTGTTTGAGTGATGGTGTGACTGCTTAAAACCAAATGTTACTGTCGATTTTTCCTTCTGGTGTTATTTCTCCTGAAATTAGACATGTTTAGTTTTAAGCAGAAATTATTTAACACACAAATAACTTTTATAGGAAAACCATATAGGTTTATGCCATAGTTTTAGAAACATCTTATAATCTTAAATCAGGATATTGAGGAATAAGATAAATAAGATGGATACGATTTGAAGATAAACCTAACTTCACAGGTACATACAGTACCTGACTTTAAACCTAACCTCACAGGTACATACCTGACTCTAAACCTAACCTCACAGGTACATACCTGACTCTATACCTAACCTCACAGGTACAAACCTGACTTTAAATCTAACCTCACATTTACATACCTGACTCTAAACCTAACCTCACAGGTACATACCTGACTTTAAACCTAACCTCACATTTACATACCTGACTCTAAACCTAACCTCACAGGTACATACCTGACTCTAAATCTAACCTCACAGGTAAATACCTGACTTTAAACCTAACCTCACAGGTACATACCTGACTCTAAACCTAACCTCACAGTTACATACTGTACCTGACTCTAAACCTAACCTCACAGGTACATACCTGACTCTAAACCTAACCTCACAGGTACATACCTGACTCTAAATCTAACCTCACAGTTACATACCTGACTCTATACCTAACCTCACAATTACATACCTGACTCTAAATCTAACCTCACATTTACATACCTGACTCTAAATCTAACCTCAATTTTACATACCTGACTATAAACCTAACCTCACAATTACATACCTGACTCTAAATCTAACCTCACATTTACATACCTCACTCTAAATCTAACCTCACAGGTACATACCTGACTGTAAATCTAACCTCACAGGCACATACCTGACTCTAAATCTAACCTCACAGGTACATACCTGACTCTAAATCCAACCTCACAGGTACATACCTGACTCTAAATCTAACCTTACAGGTACATACCTGAATCTAAACATAACCTCATAGGTACATACCTGACACTAAACCTAACCTCACAGGTACATACCTGACTCTAAATCTAACCTCACAGGTACATACCTGACTCTAAATTTAACCTCACAGGCACATACCTGACTCTAAACCTAACCTTACAGGTACATTTCTGACTCTAAATCTAACCTCACAGGTGCATACCTGACTCTAAATCCAACCTCACAGGTACATACCTGACTTTAAATCTAACCTCACAGGTACATACCTGACTCTAAACCTAACCTCACAGTTACATACCTGACTCTAAACCTAAGCTCACAGGTACATACCTGAATCTAAACCTAACCTCACAGGTACATACCTGACTGTAAACCTAACCTCACAGGTACATACCTGACTCTAAATCTAACCTCACAGGTACATACCTGACTCTAAATCCAACCTCACAGGTCCTCCTGTCACATCTTGGTCCTAAACATTACCTTCATCCCACCAATGGCATTTAAACCAAATGGGGACTCAGCTTAGAATGTCCAGCAGGCTTTTCTTTTTTTTTTTTTTTTTTTTTTTTAACATGGCTCAACATTTTTGACTTATTTTGGACAGGTTAATGTTTTGCCAGTTCATTCACAACTAATCCTCCCAACTCTGACATTTGGTGCTGTCACTTTTCAATAAATGTCCCCTATCTGAGTTTGTACCATTTTCTGTCATGGGGATATAGATCTCAATGGGATTTTTAACCTTTGTCACCCTTTACTCCTTTGTTAAGCTGCCTATCATCTCCGTCTCACATGCTTTCTTTATTCTTACTGTTTGTGCTACAAACTTTATCTTTTTCTACTTCTACAATAATTTTTAAATTACTGCCAAAGTTTAGAACTAAAGTACATTCAGGGTAAATAGGTTGTAATTACTTTCTGTGTGCAGTATCCCTATGTAAAAAGTCCAGAATTCCTTTCATTTAAATCTATGAAAAACCTTTCCAACTAGTTTTCTGAATATTTTTAGAGATGAAGGATTTTCATAAGCAGCAGGTGCTAAACAAAAGCATATTAAATTATCCTAAAATTACCTGCCCTACATGTGAACAACTCCTATATTTAATAGGAAGCAGTGATTGTTTTACATTGTCCAACCTGTAATTTTAAACCTCATCACACATGTAGCATGACTTTTAGGTACTGTACATTGGTTCACTGTCATTGTGTTTAACCTTCACTGATTCAGTGATGCCTCTTATGGTGGTATTTAACTGAGCTGCAGCTGTTGAGTCAGGTGTTGGTGAAAAGAAATCCCTCTAACCAGTGGAAAAATTGCAAAAAAATGGTGGCCAAGTGACCAACAAGCTATGTGACTGCATAATGGGCAGCAGTTTTTCAAATTCAGAGCTCATTTTTATCTACATGGCTTGCAAAACTAAACTCTTCAAAATGCTTAACTTTTTATTGCACACCTCTGCAGCTGCCAACATGTTTATGTTTTAACCTGCTGGATAATACTTTTGTAATGAACATATATACAGATTTGAACATTTTTTGTCAAAGCAGAGCATCTGTGGAAGTTTCAAAACCCAACTAATAAATGTAATAACACTCAGTCACTTTATGACTATATTGAGAGGAAAGTTGTCGCACATGTTCTTTTTGACCATGTTCAAAACTTAAGTAAAAAGTCTGCATGTCTCTGCATCTTAAATAGGAAAGTTGACCACTCAAACCACTGCATCATCCCACTTGTCGATTACTTACAAACAGAATTCAGTGAGATTGCAACAGGAAATTAACCAGTTTGCTCCTTATTTTTGCAACTCAAACAGTCACAGCCCAGTGAGATGCTATGAAATAGCATTTAAAACAACACATTTATTCCTAAATTGCTGTTTGAAAGTTGGAAGCATGTTGCTACAAGGCCCCTCTTCTTTGTACCTACTTCAATTTAACTCACCATTTGAGCTTTTCGGTAATTGTTGTCCTCTCCCACTGGAACATTAATCACACAAACACAAGGATTAACTGGTCAGACCATCTGGCTAATAATTCTGCTAATAATTTAAACTACACTTCAAAAACTATGTTATATGTTACTATGTTATGTTATAACATTCTTAAGGATGTTTCAGTGGCCTTATTGCTCTTTATGTGCTCTCTCCTCAGGTACAGGAGCTGGTAGAGGACATAAAGCATTCCCTAGATCTTCGTCTGCATGAGTTAGACTGGATGGATGAGGCCACCAAAGAGGCTGCCAGAGCAAAGGTTGAGAAGCTCAGTATCACAAACATGACTTCATGCCAGATCCGATTAGTATTTGAAAAGGATTTAATTTCTTTGTAATACTTTTCTTTGGGGGAGATAGCAGTGTGACACATAAAGGGCTTGACTTTGAAAAATGAAGATTGCCTAATCCGGATTTCTCTGTGGTGCTGATTTTGGATCTGCACTGCAAGATATCCCTTCTAATACTTTTACAATTCAAAGTTATAATCCTTTTAGGGGCCATTCAGAATATAAAAAGCTTTGCTGTAATCCTATTACTCCGGGTTGGCTTGATTAGCTGATGAATATAAGAGTGGCTCCAAAGCCAAGCATGCATGTATGAGTTTTTAGTTACTACTAAAGTAGATATGAGATTCTGTTAAACCAATCTGGTTGTTTTTCAGCTCCTGTATCACCATTTCCTTCTCCTCTTGTTCCAGCTCAAGCACATGATGGTAATGACAGGATACCCAGATTTCTTGCTCAAATCTGAGCTCATTGATCAAGAGTATGGGGTGAGTCATGAACCTCTTATTTCATCTGAGCCATGCAGTCATCATCATGACACACAAGTACCCACACATCATAGTAAACAATCATTCTTCCAAGAATCTTGTTCTTTGTCTAGGACTTCAGAAGAATACATCAACAAGCATAACCATGCATCCTTTGTGATTGAATTCAGATTTACACAAAATGTGCACTATAATTTACATTCTGATTATGGAACTGTTTATATAAAGAAGTGGACTATTTACACAGAGTTTGTTTATTCATTCATCAAATGCAAATAAAGCAAAGTCCTTGTTAATAAATGTTTATTCTAGTCTCTTAGTAGATAACCAAGCACATGAATGGAGATAGATTGTGGTACATTCAGAAATATTAATTCTAAAAGTTTGACTAAAATTTAAGTATGTAAAAGAATTGTATTGCTTGAAGGAACACATATTGCCATTATATAATGTTGGAGTTTTAGATTAAGACTGTGCTTTGATGAGATTTAGTGGCCATACCACCCTGAACACACCAGATCTCATCTCAGAAGCTAAGCAGGGTAGGGCCTGGTTAGTACTTGGCTGGGAGACCACCTGGAAATACCAGGTGCCATAAAACCAATGAAGGAGTTGCACTCACATTGGAACACTAGCAATAGAAAACCTTAGGTCACCTTCTATGAAGGATGACAAAATAAAATTATAATGATGAGAAAGCACATAGATAGGTGTTGTCATTGAACCTTTTGAATGACGCTGTGCAGTTTTTTGCAATATGATGATACGTTGCTAGATGTTTTTGAACTCAGCATATGTGAATTCTCTTAAAGAAATTTAAAAAATATAATTTTAAACGCAACTCAACAATTCAGCACATTATGGTTCTCATTTTTTATCATTGTTTAAGCTGCTTGGCTATCTTGTTTATCAAAACTTCATGCAGATCTCAGATTTAATTTAATATGACTTCAGATTGTTAATATTAAAGAAAAATTGTGCATGTTCATGCTTGCTTTATTGTTGGGTTTTCTAGTTTGATGTGAGTGAGAAGACCTACTTCAAGAACATCCTCAACAGCATCAAGTTCAACATCAAGCTATCTGTCAAGAAAATACACGAAGAAGTGGACAAAACAGCGTAAGCATCATGTTCCTCAAGCTACACCCATCTCAGCTTACTTTATTTGCTGTATTTACAGTTAAACGTGTTCTTTACATCTGAGATCCAAACTGTGAATGTGTTTGACATGCCTAACATGTGTCTCTATGAATCTCATTTAGTTTGTCATATTTGTTGATGTTGCCCCCTAAATTTAACAAACAGATACCAAATCGCCATAAACAGCTGCAGAAAATCCATTTGACATACTTATCTTCAACAGCCAGGCAGCGTAAAGAGTGCTGTGGGACATATGGTTCAGTTTGCTAAAATACAGCCCTGTACGACGCCTGGATTGAGTGCCTCTCTGTTCTGACAACACATTACAGACACATTAGTATTCCAAGGTGCTCAGAACAACTGTATCATTAGCCCACACTCAATGCCCTGAAGAGTTAAATCACAGACTCCCTCTTTATCGCTAAAATGTTTCATCCCTCACTTGGTCTTGTCACAGCTAAAACAGATAGAAATGCTCCTCCTTCTCCTGTTTCTCTCCCCTCTGTTTTCACACAGTTCATTCAGAGCTGTCAGTCTTCCAATCACTGAACAGGACATCTCAATCTTGGATTTAGTCATTTGGTGGATTTTATGCCAATCAACTGAACTGTTTTTTATTCAAATTTTTCTTCAGAGAGGAACTTTGGCTGTGGAACCTTACGAAGTGAACATTTTCAAGGAGGGTTTGGTGGAATTAAATAGATCATGGATGTCAAACTTGTTTTTCCTGGGGGCCACATGAGCTTTATGGTGGCCCCCAAAAAGCCAGTTGTCATTAACTTTGACATTTCATGTTTAACTTCAGCTAAACACAAAACTTCATGTTCATTGTCTCATTGCTACAGCTGAGCACTGCTACCAAACAATAACTAAGCTCTACCTGGTGTTTTCTGCATAGAAACAGTATTATAACACGTCCTCTTATAAACCTTGAAAAGTACTACATGTACGACTGACAGTTTGAAATAAATAATACAGAAATACTATTAAAAGTAAAAGTAGGAGAGTTTTACTCATTGATGAGGTGTGGTGGGTAGCTGTCCTCTTAAAACCTGAACTTTCCCATTTTCGTACGGGAATTCTTATGCATAAACAACATGCATTATGGGAGATGTAGTTTATGGTCGACGCTGGCTTTAAAGCAGCTTTTTTTAAGACGTTATCACTGAGCTATCCAACTAAATTGCTCAGGGGCAGGACAAGTATTATCTTTCATCTTTTAAATTAATTTATGTTGATGCATTTAATCAAAAATTGAAAGTTAACCATTGATATAAAACAATTTTCATATTATGAAAGAAAATATGATTTTCTTTGGGGGGGGGGGTGCCCCCCTTGGCGGGAGACAGAAGTGGCCCACGTGCCTTGAGTTGAGTTTGACACGTGAAATAGATAGAGGTGTTCTAGGTTGTGTTCAGCATTTTTATTTTGAATAAATAGTTCAGTAATTTGAGTGTGTGGGAAAGATCACGTCTTTAAAACTTGTTCGGTGCTGTTTTTCTCCTCAGGTGGCTTCTCCCCCCACAGGCCCTTAATGCCTACTACCTGCCTAACAAGAATCAAATGGGTGAGTGTGTGACTCTTCATTGTAAATACTAATTTTAGTGTTGGTTGCTGCTACCCTTACATACACTCATAAACACTCAACTAGATATTTCCTTTATTTCTTGTCACAATTTAGACTGCATGTAGATGTATTTTCAGCAAATCTAACTCGACAGAAGGAGAAAAAAACAAACACAGAAACACATTTACCACTTTATATCATAATCTTTGTCACTACTTACTCTCTACTTTGATTTCCACGTCAAATTCTTAATGCCCCCCTGGAGGAAAAACAAGCAGTATCACCTGCCTGAGATTCAACAAATCTAGCCTTGAGATGTCCCCACTCCCCCTCCCTCTCGCTCCTCATCTTCTCATCGCCCCATCGTTTGTGTCTTCCTGCCTGCTGGATTTCTTCCAGAAAAATCAATGATGTGCTCACAGGCTGATGGTAGAAGACAACAGAATGAGTTAGACAAACACAGTCATTAGGGCTCACTCCATCATTTTTTAAAAATCCAGACAATTTCTTATTTCTCTCAGTTCATTCAGTTTCTTTATCTCTCTTTTCTTGCTTTTATTTTATTTTATTTTTTAATTAAAGTTTCAAATTAGGTTCAATTTTAAGACATTGATTAGTGTTTGGAAAAAGTTTGTTCTCTAACTCACATGTATGTAGCATTGGTTTTCCTGCTTGATGTAAGTCTTTTCAACTGCATTAATTCCAGTGAAAGTTCCTGGTTGGTTCGGAGAATTGGTCTGATTTTCACAGGCAAAGACCAAGCACAGAACAAAATCCTGACAGTAGTTTAATCATTTCTTAGATGCAAAAAAACATGATTGTAAATGCAGCATTCACAACACAACCAGCCATATTAAACAGCAAGAAAAAGAGAGAGGAATCCTGATTTTCACTACTGGTTCAAATGTAAATCTGTGTGAAAATCACAATTTACAATTGTTTTGAGGCATACTAGGCACGACAATGGCTCTGTATTGTTTTGAATTGGTCTGGTCAGTCACACAACCACTGAAGTAAATGTTGTTTTGCTTTGGTCAAACAGAAGGTTGAGGCTAATGTAACATCAGTTTTTTGAGGGTTGGGAGATGGTGCTGAAATGGACAAAAATAAATCTGAGTTGGCTCTGTGCTAGCGCTACAACTGCTTCAGGGGAAATATTTCTTTTGAAGCTATGCCAGTGTATGATGACTTCACTGTTGCAACAAATCTGTCAGCTCTACATATATGGCAAATATTGTGGCCACATAGTATAGGTAGAGACTGTAAATGTATAGCATACATATTTTTTTTCCTTTGACCAAGTCAAATGAAGTCCATATTAGACACCTTTTATCTTTGAGTCCTAATGGGCCACTCCATTAAAAACAGGTCTTAATCTAAGACGGACACTATTGGAAGGTGCTGAGGAACAACTCCACAAACCATTATCTGTAAACACAGTTTGTAGTACCATGCACAATTGCTGGTAAAAGCTCTATCATGCAAAGAAAAAGCAATATGTGAACACCATACAGAAACACCTCTATCTTCAGTTCTCCAAAATTGATTTAAAATAGACTGAGACAAAGTGGAAAACTGGTCTGTGGTCAGATGAATCAAAGTTTGAAATGCTTTTGAAAATGCAAATCTTTTTGGCAAGAGAGGCCTTGGCCTGAAGGCAACATAGCAGGCATGGTTTTTGGTCTGTGGTAGAAAACTGGAGTATCTGGAGGACAGTCATAAAAAACACAAGGAGAACATACAAACTCCACACAGAAAGACCCCAGGTCCAAACTGTACTGTGAGGCATCCATGTTAACCACTGAGCCGTCATGCTAGCCAATGTGTTTTTTAGATATTGCACACCCGCTTCGAATGCTGTCAGTCCATTAAATAGACATATTTAGCAATTATCAGTCTCATACAGTGTGTCCAGATTGTTTCTCCTCTGCCTTCTAGTTTGTTAGAAGGCACTTATCAATCCTTTGTATGGATGCATTCAGGCATAGTGGATTTAGCTCCTCCCCCTGGACATAGAGCTACATCAGCCCAGCACTGTCCAGCTTTGACCGGTGCGTTAAAGGTTAAAATCATTTGTTCCCACAGGTGTAAGGAACACGTCCAACAAAGTTCATGCACTAGAATTCGATTTTTAAGAGCCGAAAGAAAAATCCAACTCTTGATTTAGATTTTTATTTCTGACATTAACACGACATTAACGTTAATGTCATGTCTCCTGCAGCAATAGTCATTTCATCTTGCGGCTTTAGCAGGTCAGCTGACGCTGCTAAAAATGACAGATTTTCTTTTCTGGATCTCTGACAGCAGGACTTCAGTCTCCGGACTCGTTAAGTTCTTCTTTTTACTTTGCACTGTCATTTTCATGAAGGAACCCTTCCTCATATGTGGGGCTGGAAACGTAGCCTTATATGGTGTTTTTGGGGTGGTATATGTTAATCTCCTCTCCTCGTGCACGAGCACCTGATACACATTTATCATGTTTACGCTGCTCATTTACACACTTTTCCTGAAGATAGAAGCGTTTGTTGAATTTGACGTGGCATGTTCATAAGAACCGTTCATATGAACAAAAGTAAGAGACGGTTAGGATAAGAATACGAAAATGTTGTTGCATGAGGCCCAATGTCTCCACTTTTTCAGAATTGTCATTGTATTTCTGGGTTGCAGTCATGTGACCCAGATGACGCGCAAATTTCAGATGGGGGCAGGAAGTCATTTGATCTGGTTCAAAACCCAGACAAATGGATCACATTGAGTACACTAATGCCCTAAATGGACTGGCACCGACGAAATATACACGTAAAAAAATACACGTACATTTAGGATATGATCCATTACGTCTTAATAAAAAAGACTTGTCATATAATCTGGAGGATTTATTGACATAAACTATTTGGTGCTGCAGACCTCATATTATACAAGCCAGATGGAAGCTTTCAAAAGCCTCAAAGCTACAATTATTTAGTTTCATGTTGGGTCAAACATTTAGGATCCAAAGAAGCTTTAAATGTCTGTCGACTTGTTTCTGCTCAAGTGAGCTCAAGTGAGCTATTTTAAGTAATTAGTAGGGCTGTGTATTGGCAAGAATTTGGTGATGCGATACATATCATGACAGAGAGGTCACGATACGATATATCGCGATATATTGCGATACTGTAAGCAAGGTGATATATTGCGATATATTGCGATTTTTTTGTCCAAAACTTCTAGTAAAAAAAAACACAGTATGTTTTGTATGTATTTTATTTGTTTCATATTTTTATTTCATCCATATTTTTCATTTGTAGACTAAATTTGGCAAAAAATAGTTTGAAAATATATTTGTGGCAGCTTTTAAATTTTAATATTAATTTACTATAACAATATTGTTGCCCAACACACTTAACAACAGCCTATATGCTGTCATAGAGTTCAGTAAACAGATGATATGAAGCTGCTGCACACAGAGTTTCTAGGAGCAGCTGACCTGCGTCCAGAATGTGATTTAGTGGGTCGAAGTCATACAACTAAACCTTTTTAGAAGAGAACACAGCAGGATAAACTTGAAGTATAAAGACTTGGACGCGATCAGCCAGACTTTGAGAGCAGCAAACAATAGTATTTCTGTCACCAGGCATCTTAAGGGGGGAGCACAAGAACGCCAGTCGTTTCAATGCGCTGTATTTTATATGTTCGCTACATTTGGCCACATCAGTACCGACCCTCTGGGACTCCCTAAGCTTGAGGCACTAGACTGCGCATGCCTTCCTGCCTTCCTGCCTGCCTTCCGTAACGTGACGGCTGACTACAGTCGGAAAAAATGTGCTCCGAACGAGGCACTTCAGTTTGGCTTAAAATACAGACATTGTGACTAATAAGGGACTGTTGGTAACCTTACCCCAGCTTAGAAGGCAGCTGGTGTCGTCTTTTCCGCTCAGATTCAGCTATTGGTGCATGATGCTAATGTTTACTCACAATGCTATGCTAGCGTTCTTCTCTGGGTTCTCAGTAGTGGAGGAGCCAAATGGCTGGCTCACTGTTGCCAACTAGTGGACAGAAGCTGAACTACAACAAAAAAATGAACCGCTGGCAGAAAAGTTGACATTTTAAACCTTAATAAAATATCGATACAGGGCTTTAGAGAATCGATACAGTATCGGGAAACGAAATATCGCGATATTTCAGTGTATCGATATTTTCTTACACCCCTAGTAATTAGCCTATGATAACAATGCTATCGCAAACGCTAACAACAAGTTAACCCCTGTTATTTCTATCCGCTTGAAGCTACTTGTAAATAATTTATCTAGCTTCTGTAAACCCAAATTCAAGTAACTATCCAAGAAAATATAATTTAAACGATACGATCCTTACCTGTTAGAAAGTGGTCGATGCAAACTCTTGCATTGTTTGTTTCTGCACCTCCTGCTTTTAGCTGTAGATTATTGGTTCACTTTGTCATATTTTTTCATCATAAGTTTTTTTAATTAACTCCTTTGTGAAACACTACTTTCAGAACACAAAAAAACTTATATCTCCCAATTAGAGCGGCTGCAACAACTGTACACGCCACAGAATTTAGGCATTTTGAAGTTAAATCAACAGAAGGAAACGGGGCTGCGTTTACTTCCTTTCCCCCCGTCTGCATTTCATGACATTGATACTACGTCATCTGCAACCCAGCGATATCCTGAGCAGCCATGTAATCATAAAAAGATTTTTTAACAACTTAAGCAATTTTCTTCTCCTCTAACAGCTTTACAAATTTAAAGAATATCTATTTTTATTTGTATTTCTGCTTTTTTATTTACTTGTTGAATGTTTTTAAATAGCAATTTTAGTTTCTCAAACCTATCAGTTTTTTTTTCTTTACTGCCTATTACTTCCCATAAAAGGTTTCTAGAATATGTATAAGTGGCATCATCTTAAAAAATAAACACAATATTTGAGTAATATCAACAACAAACTAATTTTTTTTATTAACTCAAGGCAGAGGGAGAAGTTCTTTTGGAAGATGGCATCTTTAAATTAGACTTTTTTTTGAAAGTTTGTGTAACAAAAGTCTATTTTCTTCACAGCCTTGTGTTAATATGTGGATTTTCTATGTTAGACTTATTTCTAGTTTATTGTAACATTCTATCTAATTAAATACAACAATATTGATGTCATAGGAGCCAAAATATAAAAAAATCACAGGCAGTTTGGTTGTTAGAATATGCTTTGATGGCCTTACAAGTTGTGAACTCAAACAACTGGCATCCTGTAAACAAGTCTTCAGTGATAGAGCTATCTTGTGATTTAAAGCTGGATTAACTTCAAAGACTGGCAGCAGCAAAAGCAACGAGGAGATGAGTTTTTTTTAAGTTTTGAAGCATGACAGACTTCAGAAGATAGAAATGATTTCAACAAAATCTGCTCTCCGCTCAAGTGTTTGAGTGTGTGGGAAAGGTTAAGAGGTTTAGCTACTGTTGGTGAAATCAACTTTTTCTGGATGAGGGTAAAAGTTGTTGCTGCACTATTGGCTTATAGAATTGTATCTAAGGGAATAGAAATCTTGAGTGGTACTGAAGAAGGTCCTGTGTTTAGATCACAACTAAGGTCTTGTGTGGGGCTTGGATTTTTTTCCCCCTTTTATCCATGGGTTTTGTCCTAGTGCTCCAGTTTTTCCCCTGTAGTTCAAAGGCAGCCAGATTGGGTTAATTTGCAACTCCAAATTGACTTCAGGTGTGTGGTTAGGAATCATTGTCTTCTGACTCATGCTCACTGTAAAGACAGATAAAATTCTTAGTTTTTAAGTCATTCAGATCCAATATTTATTTAAATATAACATGAAAAAAATGTAAAATGTTGAAAATGTTGACTGTTTTGGAATTAAAGCATGTTCTAGCATCCTGACACCAAAAATGTAAAAATATTCGATTTTTGTAATAATTAAAAACAAGGATCTGAAAATGTTCTCTACCTGTTGTGTAGAATTAATTTGCCTGAATTCATCTGAAAATAAAAATCCAGCATGTTTTAAATGATTGCCTGAGACCCATTAGGCCAGAAGTTTCAACTAAAAAGATCTTTTTTTGAGAAATTATGGCCTTAGAGACATTTTTGGTTAAAACTAGAAAATAATACATGCAGTGACACTACACCTCAAAATTTGACATGGTTTGATAGCACTCAGAGTATGTATTTAGGATATGTCTCAGCTATAACCACACCAAACTTTAGCTCAATATCAGTAGAACTGACTGCTCTGTGGCGATTTTTGTGTTGGTTAAAGTGGATTAGGAAATAATATTGGATTGATTGACTCAAAAGCTTAATCAGTTGTAAATGTTCATGAGATATTTTACTAACACACACACATCCTTTGTATTGACTTCCATTCATTTTTGTAACTGTATTTATGCCTAACCTAGACATTTTCCCTAACACTAACCAATACTGGTTTTTGGGTAACCCTAACCTGAACCACTGCTCTGCCTCTTGTTCTATTTTTGGAAACTCTAGAAACCACAAGAAATCCTTCTGACTCTCATCAGTACTCTGGCAGCTATATTTACTGTATATATGATTGATGCTGTTTTTAAATCTGGACATTCTAATCTCTTTAATATTGCATTTTTTTAATCTGTCTCACAGTCTTTCCTGCCGGCATCCTTCAGCCCACCCTCTACAATCCTGAATTTCCACAGTGAGTTTCCCCTCTCCTCCTCTCTGCTTCTCCACAAAGAGGCGACAGCCACAACAACAACAAGGGTCGTTAAAAGCTTTGTTAGTCTAGAAAGCCTCTGCTTCTTCTAAAGTCCCAACACACCTGATTAAACCAATTTAACTACCCACCAAGAGCTCAATTACTGAACAAGGCCCTGCTAATGGAACAGGTGTCATTGAAAGGTCGCCTCCCTAAATCTAAACCCATCCAGTAATTTGATGGCACTTGGAAGCCTCCCTGTTCATCTTTGCTTGTTCTTTTTTTTTCACTTTCTGGCTCTCAGGTGAGGTTTTTGCAATAAAATTATTTACAGTTACAGTCAAAGCAATCTTGAATATGAGCCAAATTGGTTGTAAGAAAATGATTGTGTATTACAGGCATAACAATGTTGAACACAACTAGATATTTCTGAAACTTATTCATAAAAAAGTCCAAGTGAAATGTCTGTATGTACCTGACCAGTTCCATTAGAGCAGTTCACAGAGTTGTCTGTTGGTAGCAAAAAACAGAGGAGCCTGGATTACAACTTTAAACATTCTGTTGTTACATAAAGGAAGCAAATAATCTGAGAACATGTTTAGATGACTTTAAAAAGTAAATATAATACCAGCTGTATAGGGTTTTAAGAAATGTTCCTTTCCACTGCTGACAGAAATTAGTTGTAATTGCACGTGATGTAATATTTTACATATTTCATATGTAATTCAATTTAATCTAGTTTAATTCAATTTAATTCAGTTTATTTACACAGCTCTAAGTCACAACAGACGTCGTCTCAGGGTTCTGTACACAAAAAACATAAATCTAAAGAAGCCAGCCGATTGTGTTGAATCTTCACTTCATCACAGTCTCCCATCCTGAGCAGCATATTGGTGACAGTGGAGAGGAAAACCTAGAGATGGGACGTTCACGAACGATCCGAATCTTTTGAACTGCTCTTTACAACGAACAATAGAAGCTGGATTGCGGGCAGTGATTAGCCATTTGTAGTTTTATAGTTTTATTCCTCATATAATCTTTATTTTACCATCCTTAAATCGCTCCTGCTTTGCTTTTTCACAGAAAACAGGCAGAGCTGTGGAGTACAGAAGCTCACGAGGAAAGGGGGAGGGGGTTTCCGCTTGACAAAACACATGGTTCCACCCTTGTAATGGGATGATGTCATCACATACGGTAACATGATGACATATTTACCTACGAGATGACGTAACTCGTTCAAAATCAAATGGCTCTTTTGAACTATGAAACAAATGGCTCCTCAAGTACCGGATCCCTTCAATGAGATATTTATCCCATCTCTAGGAAAAACTCCCTTTTAACAGGAAGAAACCTACAGCAGAACCAGAACATTTTCAATTCAACATTTTACTGATTTCCAAATAAAACCTTATTCCGATTATTATTTTACATCTCAGTGTAACATCAAATTGTTTTCAGTAACGAAACTTGATAACAAAATTAAATAACCTGAGCTCCTTAGGATTTTAAAATTAGTCCCACAGAGGAAAATAAAAACATTTGATGGGAGGCTGATTGCAGACAGACCACCATTTGGTTACTCCCAGAATCCTCTACCCTCTCAGTAGCTTTGTAGCCCAACACCTTTGTGTTGAAAACATAAACTCGACTAAATATCTGATTGTTTATGGTGACAAAACAGAATTGACTTTTTTCAAATAATATTGTATACAGCATTTTTAACTTTTGTATAGAATTGATCTGGAGTAATAAACGTAAGTATCACAACTACTATTAATGATGTTGATATTATTACATGAACAACCTAATTACTGCCAACTGCTCCTTATTACCCCATAAAACCAGCTGGTCACCAAATATTGTTAATTCATCATAAATTACCTTTTAATATGGAATATACATTGTACTCAAACACATTTTAAGTTACTATACAAGGCACAAAAAACTAAATACAATATTTATTATGACTGGGTAATTTTAGTGCATTTTCATTGCAGCTGTATTAATGAGCACCAGTAGCACAAAGTGAGCCTAGGACAGTTCAGATGCTGAACCTCCAGATAATTTTGAAATAATATCTTTAAAACTAAGCAATTTCATTTGAAGTGCAGTATTCTGAAAAAAAATAGTGAAAACAGAAAGTTGAAAAAACGGCAAACAATGCAAATTTAAAAGAAAGTGTTCAGTTCCAGTGTGGTCCATATGGGTCCAGGTGAGTAAAAAGTGCTGCCAATTCCACTTTATTCAATTTTCACAAATCCAATAATAGTTTTACAAATCCCAAACTTGGTTTAAAATATTCTGCAATCAGTGTAGAATAATCCAGTTGTGACTGGTTATGTGGGCAGAGAGGGGGGCTTATACTCCCGGGAGGGGAAAAAGGAGAGTGGGGCAAAGACTGAGTCCGTGGAGCAGCCAGGGGTCATGCACGAGAGAAATGAGGAGAAGAACCAAATCCAAAAGAGTGCAAAGAATGCAAAAGCAAGGTTTGTGAGGCAGAGGCAGAGAGCAGAGCAGACAAAGGCAAGAGGCAAAAATCCAGGGGACAAAAAGAGGGTTGAGAACCAGGATGACAACACAAGGCTTGACTTCTGAGCAAAAGCTGTTCGATAAACTTGTGGGAAACAAAGGGCAGGAAGGAGCTTATATGCTGCGTTACACAGGTGAGTAGATCCCAGTTGACTGAAAATAGAGCAGGAGGGGGCAGGTGTAGCTTTAGGTGAGCTGAGAAGAAACAGGCAGGCATGAATCATGACACTTTTTTTTTCTTCAAGAAGAATTTGATTCCTTTGTCATGCAGATCATCACAGCGTTGTCCTTTACATCACCATCATAGAAGCTCATGCTGAAAGTCGATACTATTCTGTTGTATTTTTGTCATCTTTTGTAACGCTGAGAATGTCCGCTCAGCATTTAGCTTGTTGGACGCTACAGAAATTTAGTTTGTGATTCTGATTCATGCACTCTCTGCTACACAACCAGGAGAAAAGCAATGAAACAAAGAGAACAAATATTTCAACATAATAATAATAATTTTTAAAATACTACCAATAATAATAATACGTTTAAAAATATATTAAAATGTAAACTGGCCCTGAAGGTCCACCTCTAGATTGAATATATTCATAAATAGAAATCATGCACTTTAATGTATTTTTGACAAAATAATAACAAATAATTGTTTATTTGTTGTGAAATGTTATACCACTGCAGGCCATTTATATAAAAATATTGTATTTATTCGCATATAATACAAGACATCTAAGCCCAAAAATCATCCATAAAGTGAAGGGGGTGTAGAGGAGTAAATTTTTACTGACTTTTTTAATGGACAACCACAAAAAGTTTCAATATTTCCTTGTATATAACTGAAATATCCCCCCTCCGTCTTGTTGTAAGTTGCTCATAGCGAAGCATATAAACAGTAGTTGTTTACTCATCTGAGTCAGAAGAGAAAAAAACGTCTCTTTTTCTCATTAACCACAGCAAATTAAAAAAAAATTATGACTTTAGTTCAATGTTCTGATAAATCCATCTTAATAATTTGCCAACCAGCTTCTGCTGTGGTCTGGGAGCAGATTGTTTTTTCAGTGACATGTGGAACCGGAAACTTTCGCTACTCGTCCTCTGCAGGAGAACACGCCCACAAAAGTGTGTCTCCCCACATAGTGTTTCACCACCAGAGGGCACTCCGCAAAGGCTGAAAATTCCTGAAGTCTGTCTGAAATGAGGGGTGGCTCATAACCTGATGATTAGATTTTTTAATGCTTTTTAACCTCAAAAAATGATGATTGTATTATACTCGATATCGTATTATACATGAGTAAATATGGTATAGCCCATGGATCAGCTGTCAACCCTACAGGCCACCCCCATTCCTTAGTAACTTCTGAAAAGATAGATTCTCACAAATGGTAAATAGACTGTGCTTATATTTTACCTTCCTAGCCAACCAGGTTACTCAAAGACTTTACAACACAATCTGTGCCTTCATTTACTCATCTATACACATTCATACATACAGTGTGAGCTAATAAGACCTCCCAGCTTGTGTTCGGCATCAGCTCACACTTCTATGTTTCATTAGAAGTTTATCACCACTACCTATAGCACTTGCTGCTGTGCATGCTAATCAATTTTATTTAATTATTGTAGTAAAGTCTGTGTCTACGCACTCAAGTCCCCTCTAAGTTATTACTGCAGTAGCCCTAACCTCCCATAAACTCTCACTCTGTCTCAAACACACACACACAAACACACATCTCAACTCATGTTGTGTATAATGAAGCTTCAAACAGCCTGTTAGTTTAGCAAGGGAGCCAGCCCAGTGTGAGGCAGCTTATCGACTAGCTGTCAGAAAGTCATTTTCAGACGTAGCCATGTGAATAGCCTTAAGGCTGCCCTCTCATCGCAGTCTTGATCTGCATGTGCAACAAAGACACCACTACAGCTTAGTGCAAGGGTCAAGAGGAGGAATAACAACCTGCTGTCTTTTGGTGTTTGGGGCCACAGGAAGGAGCACATAAATTTTGTGGGCATATTGATGGGATGCTTTCCCAGTGTTTTTTTTTTTTAATCAACAACTTGAGAAATCAAGACTTATGTTCAAACTGCAGCTGTAAAGTTTCCATGTGGATTTGTATCTTGCTTTTGAGATGGATATTTGATGTTTTCTAATCAATGTAAACAAAGAAAATGTGGTATTACACTGATTTTTATTCAATACCAATCCAAACCACATAGATTTAAAACATGGTCTCAAGTGCAGCTCAGATTTTATCCAGCTTGGCTATGCGGAGTTGCAACATAGACAAAGGGATAAGGGGAAGAAGGCCAAATAGTGGACTATAATGAGGCACTTCAGATCAGTCAAAAGGCAAATATTTTGTTCTGAGATGCTTTAGAGATGCTATGGATACAACCCTATCTTTGAATCTCTATCTCTAATGCCAAGCCCAGACTAGAATAAATTTTCTGCAAATTTCCCGTCACAAGCAAATCCTCAAAAAGGAGTCACAAAAATCAAGGTGCTTCTCTATTAAACACAAAGAAGAATACATGTTAGATAGGTAGAGTATAAGGACACCCTTTTATTTCCGAAAGAAAAAGGAAAATTAATCCTGCCCAAACGAGTAATAGGTGAGGGGGCCTATTATTTAGGCTATGTCCAGAACATGATTGCTTGCTATCTCAAAAGCCGCCATATTGGATAAAAATAAAAGGGTATCCTGTGACTTTTAACTCACTCTGTATTTATGTAGCGATGGTAACAGTTATTAAGTTAATGTTCCTTGTGACCACTAGTGGTAGGTCTCCAAATAAATCAATGTAAATTAAAGATAAATATCAATTCAGTTGATTTATTTAGTGCCAATTTCACAACAAAATTCAAATCAGAACAATATATAAAATAACGTAAGAAGCTCAATCCTACATTCTGAGCAGTACTGAGGCAACTGTGGACATGACGAAACCTCCAGCAGAATCGGACTCCAAAGGCGTTTCAGAGAATATGGCAGTACATCCAACCGGCCTCACAACCGCAGACCACGCGTAACCACACCAGCCCAGGACCTCCACATCCTGCAGGTTCACCTCCAAGATCGTCTGAGACCAGCCACTCAGACAGC
>JARVJO010000330.1:1073118-1085378 GCA_031762555.1 Cynodonichthys magdalenae
ACTGGGAGGAGGCCCAGGGGAAGGCCCAGGACACGCTGGAGGGACTATGTTTCTCAGCTGGCCTGGGAACGCCTTGGAATTCCCCCGGATGAGCTGGCCCAAGTGGCTGGGGAGAGGGAAGTCTGGGTCTCTGCGGAAGAAAACGGACGGACGGACAAAGTGGAATATTGGTCAGTAGAGAGACAAATCAATTAAAATTTTTTTTTTTGAAAACCACACGACACCCTCTACAAAGGAAACCATCTAGTCTCATATCAGCAGGGAGTTCAGAAGCCTACCTCTCTGATGGTATGAGGGTGCACTAGTTCGTTTGACGTGGGCAAATTCAGGGAATGCAACTGTTGAAGGCCGAATTTGTTGGACACTTACGTGACGTCACTGCTCTCTGCCAAAGGCTGTCCAAATACGAAGAATCCTCCAATTTCATCCCACGTATCCCCCCAAGTTAAAGCTTCAAATCATGACCTCACAGATGTATCTAACATAACAGAACAGTTTAATGATCCAAAGTCATTACATGAACAGGTAAACAAAAATACTTTGTCTTTCTTTCGTTTTTCCTCCTATGACAAGATGGTGTAGCTACAAAACATGTTCTCTTCAAAATAAAGCGCGGTTTGCTCATCAAAATAAAACAACTTCTTGTTATTAGTATTTGCAACAATTATAAATTACAAGTGATGTTTTTACCTAATGTTGGTAAATCTAAATGTATATTTGCAGTTTAAATAAGAAAACAGTATTCATGCTTAAACTACACAAATGTTGTGGCAGTAGTAATGAAAATAGGAGATGACTGTTAAACATGCAAATTTTAACACAATGTGCCAATGTGTCAGAAGTCGTTACAGAATACAATGCTGACTTTTATCTTCTGGATCCTCCTCTATTTCCACCATTACAGAAGACATTGTAAATATAAACCAAAGTTAAAGTCTGCTCTATGTTGTCACACAGCATCGTCTGGTGACAAGAAATAATAACAGCAACAGAACAGATCATTCTGTGTGAACCCAACAACACAGTTCACAACAAGTTTTAAATGACAAATAAACTCTAACAAGCTCATATGCTCTCACAAACTAACTGTTAAAAAAGGGCTGTTCATTTTCCTTTTTGTTTTTTAGGTATATTGATATTTCACTGGTGTAATTCACCATGTTTTCTTTTCTACTTGTGTGATTAATATAGTTGATTCTTATTGTAGTTTCTGATTTTGTTGTGACATTAGTGATACTGTGAGGAGGTGTAGATAATGTGTTTATTGAAGTTTAAAGCTCACAGTAAAAGTAGAGCTGCTTCTATGAAAATAACTGGTTCTTCCTCTTTACAAAAGTCAGTCATATAGATAGAGCGATCATTTTTATAGTTTTTTACCCATTCACCTTCCAGACAGAAGGGTTGTAATATAAAGAATGTGTCATAAGATGCGTGTGTGTGGTTCTGTGGTTCTGTGGGTTTACAGGATTTTTTGGTTTTTTTGGGTGTGCTGATGCAGCAGTCAACTCAAACTCCACTACTTTTTCACAACAGTGAACAAACAGGGCTAAACAGTGGCACTGATGGTCAAAGTGACACATTTTGTTTGCAGAAGGCTCTAACTGTGCCAGATATTTAAAACATGAAATAGAATATTACAGAAGACATTGTAAATATAAACCAAAATTTAAAAAAATCACAGAAAAAGAAACTAAGAAAACAAAAATAAAATCTATTAAAGTATAAGAAATAGCCACAAAGTCTCTCCTGTCTTGGACCTCTGTTCACAACAACACAGATGTGATCCTTTATATAGATGCTAAATGAAGATTTTTATAAAGGAATGTCAAACAGCTGCTCAGTGATATCAAACGGACCTACGTAACCTCTAATAGTCAGAAACGGGAGGTTTTTGTTTGGTTCACAGAGCTAAAACAATGAAGTCTGGACTGAATGACATCTGTGTTTACTGTTTTTTCAAAAAGGTGGAGAAATGACTCAATGAGAAATGGTTAACACATATGCAAGAGGTGACATCTGCTCGGCTGAAATAGTGATGATGAAAACTGAGTGAATCCCAGTTTCTTCAGGTCAAAACAACCACAAAACACTGTAAAATCGTGTTACAGCCTCCAGTAGGGGGCGGTAATGCATTTCTAAGTTAGTTTGCCAACCGCCAACAATGTAAGAGAAGAAGATGGTTGTCATGGAAACGTCTATGCTCGAGTCTCTGGTCTTATGTTGGCTATTAGCATTTGCACGATAGTTTGATGGTTCAGGTTTACGCGATAAATACAGTCGAAGATATACCAAAACGGAAGCAGGTTTAAGGTAGGAAACATTTGTACATTTATATTATATATTACTATTTATAACAGTTATTCAATACAAGTAAAAAACTGAAGCTACGCGGTGAACTAAGTCGCTGCGTCCTGATGATATTTAGCTGATATCAAATGTGTTTGAAAACTGGTCGTATGAGGTGGACGAAAAATTCAGCCACTATTCAGCCTTCAGTCTTTAGAAATGTGTACGATAACATCCGGCTACGGAGCAGTACTCTCTGCCTACATCAGGAATTTAGCTCGCTGCTCATCAATGACTTTAACTAACTGTTATTGCTGCTTCGCTCCATTGTCCTTCACGCTGCTATCATCATCACGCATACAGAACATTTAAAGAATCAATTGTTGCCACCATAGACAGCTTGGCACGTCCACACTCCGCCATGCTATGTACTATGTGTTTCACAAATACAGAATTAATGTAGTGTAATATGACGTTTTACACTTTCCAGGTATGGATCAATAGTTTTTCATATATTAAATACTGTTTCTTATGAGTCCATTATTGAAAAACAAACATTTTATGCATGTTTGTGGTTTATTGCTTAATAATGAAGCAGATTCTGGAAATCAGGGAAAACCTGAAAAAAATAAATATTTCAGACAGGGAATTTGAACACTGATCTGTTGATTAAAAGATGATCTTTCTGAGATTTTATGTGTAATAATGCTAGTACTCTAGTTTCATTAGGTCAGTGTTTTTGCTTTAATAATGTACATACTACATGTAATCCTAACCTGTTCATTTGTAACCCCTGTTTTATCTTAAATTGTTAAAGTACTGCTACAATAAATCATTTGCCTGTAACATAAAATGCTAAGTTTCAGGTCTGAGCTCAGGTTGTGTCAGGAAGGTCATCCAGCATAAAATAATTTACATTTTTTGCAGGTTCACTCACTGTTGCAACCCATGCAGAAGGAGGCAGCCAAAAGGACAACTCTGAGAACAACAACAACATTCTTACTTATGTAACATCATTGTTACTTATGTTTCAATTGGCTTTTAGGAACCATGGCAAGCCAGAGGCCACCTTCCAGTGTGAGCAGGCCAATGAGTCGTGGATCTGTGGCCCCTGGTGTTGGAAGACCTCCAACAGGGATCCGACCTCCTCCTACTGCCATTCGTGTTTCACCAGGGGTAAGGCCGCCAAAGCACAGATTTCTAATGAGTTGAGTTTGTTTTGGTTTCTGCATGTGATGTCTTAAGAAAATGTAATATATTTGGAAGTAGAGCAACCAAAAAAAGTAAAGGTTTATTCTTATTAAAGACATTTTGACTGAGTTTGGCCTTTGACATTGCAGTTTTTCTCCCGTTATTTAATTTGAAACCTCGGTCCAGAGAGACTATCTGTGTATTGTTTATAAAAACACATTTCTCAGCTGTCTCATGGGTGTAGAGAATTTTCAATAAAATATTTCATTTCACATTCAGCATAAAATGTTTAGAGGTTGTTGAGGTGGTAGACAGATTATACTTTTAACATTTTGACCAGATAAACAAGTAGGAACTCCAACAAGAAGAGATTGATTTATGCATTTTTATTCCAGATGGTTCCAGGTACCAGTGGTCATCCTGGTACTAGAGGTGGTATTGCCATCCCTGCAGTTTTGTCTGCTCCGATCAGAGTAACTGACAGGCCTGTCACCCAGCAGGGTCTCAGTGGAATGAAGACTGGCATGAAAGGTACTTTTAAAGTTTTAAATTTTGCTCGCCTGTTTTATTGTAACATCTAAATTGAAGTTAAAATCATGGTGCATACACCATTACATGTATCTCCTACTCTCTCTTACTTTACAACCACCTCTTGCCATCGTTTCCGTCATGGAAGGACCCCAGAGACAGATTCTGGATAAGTCCTACTACCTGGGTCTTCTTAGGTAACACATGTAGACCCTAACAATATTATAATTTGTGTTTGCAGCTCATGTCTATATGATATGATATGATATGATATGATATGATATGATATGTGCTATGATGTGATATGCTGTGCTATGCTATGATATATGTTTTTAGTGTTGTTATTAAGGTATAATTGAAAAACTATTTGCATCATAAAAATAAATATAAAATTTAAGAAAGCTAAATAGAGAAAGGAAAATAAAACATATTTGAAACTTAAGTTTTCTTTTTATATAATAATGTGAATACTAATTTTGACTTTGTTGTTAGGAGTAAAATGAATGAGTTGACTACAGAGACCAGCAAACTACACAAAGAGATTGAAAACTACAACCAGGAGAACTCTGTCTACCTTGCCTATGACAAGAAGTAAGTAGTTCTTTTTAATAAGGAGTTTTTATGTTGGTTAAAATGAAAAAGGGTGATAATTAGAGAATTGCAAATTATACCACATATAAAAATCTGCTCATTACTAAACCTTTCCTGTCTTATGTTCACTGCAGAGCTGAGAGCCTGGCTTCAGAGATTAAGGACCTGCAAGGCCAACTTGCTGACTACAACATGGTGAGCTGTTGTAGTTTGGTAAATGTAGCCAAACAGTCAGGAAAAAAGAAAATCTATCTTCTTTCAGTTGTAGAGTTTTATGAATGTGGACGTAATAAACACCTTCTAGGTCTTACTATGTTTGCAAAATTATTGAAATTATTGAAACTAACCTGAAGTACACAAAAACACACAACAGATTCCACCATGTTGTTATTTATTAAACTAAAACAAACCAAAGTGAAAGAGCTGTGTGTGGAAAAACTAAGTACAACTTGGCTGCTAGCATAGGGTTTAAGAGAGAAAATATCAGCCAGATGTTGCTAATCTAATACAGCTAATGAACTGATTATCAGCACGTAAGACCTTATGTGAATATCCGACACCACTGGATTAGTCATGCTGATAATTTTGACTTTATTTTTCTTTTCATTTTTGTGTGAAATGTATTTTCAGTTGGTGGACAAGCTCAACACTAACACTGAGATGGAAGAAATGATCAATGACTACCACATGGTGAATATGTCCTGTAAATAATGTGAAACTGGCTGAATACTAGCTTAGCAGTTAAATACAAATACATTACCCAGTTCCTCTCAGTGTTCTCAGTATTGTTTGTCTCCTCTCAGATCAAAGCGCAGAATGACAGCGAAGCACAAAGTATTGACAGGATCTTCACTGAGAGACAAGAGTAAGCATTGTTCAGTTTATCACACTGTGTTTTAACAAAAATATTTGGGATACACCAATCAAATGGCTGGTGACTAAAACTTATCATTTTTTTAGCTTGGCCAGTGATAATCCTATCTGAAAAACAAAAAGCCCTTTTTATTCTGGTCTGTTGACATACTAAAAGTTTACAGACCAGGAATCAAAACATGAATGTTTTTCTCGGTCCTTGATTGCATCATAGGTTATATCACTAGGATTACATTGTTGGTGTGAACCCCAGGAAGAATAGTCTGCTACCATGGAGACTAATTCTTCAAATAAATAATATCACAGCTTTCACTAATTTGGACTAATCTTTGTAGAAGTTCTCACTGAGTGAGACCATTCAAAGTTAGCAGTTTGTGATATTCGTAAGGTGCTAAATTAAAGTCAAGAAGTACGTAAGATTTACAGTACAGGGCTTTAAAAACAAAGGTTTCTTTTTTATCAAGACGTTTGTTTGGTTACACTTCCTTATAGCTACACCTTATTTAGCCTAACTTAATCATTATTATGTGGTTAGTTAACCTAGAAAACACAATTAACTAAGGAGGGTTTATATTTAATAAGCTAAAAAATAAAAACACATTTATTCCATTATCATTTCTATATTATTCCTGCACATTTTGGTTCAGATTGGATTAAATTTGTTGTATGTGTCACCAAAAGTTAGGCAAATGAAAGATTTCCAAGGTGGCACTGCACAATCATTGGTTATGTATTCTCCAAGTGGAGCACAAAGTAGATGAAGTAACAGTGATATTTTTTACTGAATGATCTCTGGCATCTATTCTTGCTGTATCTCATCTGTGCCCTGAGTCTAATGCTCATGTCTTGATCCTTTTTCCAGACACTCATGAAATAGGAATTCTAATCGTATGTGTCAGTTGTCTGCTGTCCTGTGTGCTTGGTCTGCAGGAGAGAGGAGGAAATCAGGGCAATTGAAGAGGAGATTAGGAGGGAAAGGTGGGCTGCCGAAGAAGTCATCCAGGCAATGCCTGCTGCAGAGCAGAAGAAGTATTTCAGTATGACAACAGAAAATGAAGAACTGCTGCAGGTGCATGGGCGTGGTTTAACTCTAATGGTGATAAAAAATTTAATATAGTTTACTATATTCATTTTACTTTTGCTTTACTTCCTTGCTTTGTTTTGTTTTTGTTAGGAACTAACTGTCCTTCAAGAAGAGCTGGACATTTTAGTAACCAAGAAGAAAGACTACGAAGCAGTAAGTTCTTCAAGGGTTAAGTTAATGTGTGAAACAAGATTGAAGCTAAGAAACTGAAAAATAGGCATGGACGAAAGAACAATAAAGACAAAATAGAAATTAAATCATTACAGCTTTATTCTTTGAATCTAGGAGCTGTCCCACTCACAGACTAAACAGTTAGTAGTCCGTCTTCATGACGTTCTGTCAGAACTGGAAGCAAATCGTGATTCCTTGGAGGCAGAGCTGAAGAGCATGGATTCCCCCAAAGAAGAGAGAGAAAAGTTACTTAAGCAGGTTAAGTCCCACTCAAAAAGACATGACACAAAACACAAGATTGAAAAGTTTTTTGGTCATTGCTGAACTTGAAAAAGTACGGTCTGCATTTTTTCAAGTGAGGAAAACACAGAACACACATGATCCAAAACTACCAAATTTGTTTTGATGTACACAACAAACAAAAGTACAACAAAGTACATTTTTAAAACTTGAAAAATGCAGACATTTTGTTTAAAAGACCTTTTGTCTTGTAAGCTCTCCCAGTGAACAATGACCCAGCTGAACTTTGAGTCACTGCAGTCTTGGAGAAAACTTTGTAAGAGCACTCATCAGTAGAGCACCGAAACCACTACAGTGTTCAAATATGAATGTAGAGACAACAAAAACTACTAATAACTGGAAAATATAGTCTAGTAATACAAAGATGGGAGAGAGGAAAGTCACATAGAAACAAAGGTGCCCTCTGGGCCATCAGCGTTCACAACATTGTATTTCCAGATTAGTCCTCACTTCTGCATAGCTATGCTTTGATGACTTTTTAATATCTTTGTTACTGATTTTTGTCTTTGACACAGATTAATAAATTCAGAATTCCAAGTGATTTAACTGCTTATTCGTCTTAAATGGATGTTCTGTATTTTCATGTGTTTGAAAGTCTTGCTTTGTTCCCAGGTAAAGGAGGACAACCAGGAAATAGCCAGCATGGAGAGACAGTATGTATTCTTACCTGTTAACTATTTGTTTGTTACTTTGAGCCTCAGATGTGTCTGTGAAATGATGCCCTCTGTGTGACCACTCAGGCTTACTGAGATCATGGACAGGAGAAAACAAGTCATGGAGGAAATTCAACACCTTGAGCAGGACTCCGAGGCAGCTCAGGGTACCACCTTTCTCTTTTCTGATTTTAAACAATTATTTTAGCATTTAGCTGCATCTTTATTAACCTCCCTTTTTGTAATGTTAGCTTTAAATCCCTGCTTTTACATTTGCTTAGTTAAAGTTCTAAAAAACTGTTCATCCTCTTTCAGTTTTAGGGTTTTATGTCTCACAGCATAAAAATGAGCTTGTAGAACCTCTTAATAGAGAAGGCTTTCTCTTAGCAACCTTTCAAACAACCCTTACCTGCTCAGCCTTTTTCCATTTCTCTTGTTATAACCTTTAACCTTTGATCTGCTAGTTGAGGCTTCTAGAATCGGAGATGGATCTCTTGGGGTTTTTTTTACATTTTCTCTGTGCATTGCACAGCCCAAACTTGGGGTGAGATGCTAAGGTTTCCCTGCCACTCCCTAGTAAAGTCACTCATTGCAAATTATGAAATACTGTAAAAGATTAAAAAAGCTATTTTGAACTCTATCAAATGGTAATCCAATTACATCAATATTTTTTTCCAGATATGTCGTACAATTTTGAAAAGCATTCAAGAATTTGCTCAACAAATCTGACCATAAATACAGGAGGCTATGTACCAATATGTTCAAACTGATCCCAAACAGCTGTTCCATAGATCCATTGTTGACCTGTTTTCAGTCACTTCGGCTGTTTCCATAGAAAAACAAGCACACATAGCAGCTGTTCTCATGTTTTGATTTCAACTCTCTAATTAAGGACACGAAGCATCCAAACAAGAAAAAAAATGTGTGGATTTTGTTTCTTACTTTATGAAGTTTTTTACAGGTCTTTGTGCCATTTGAAGCTGTGCTTTTAAATATTTCCCACCTGTGAACAATTGTTTCACTGTAGAAAAATGGTTTCCCAGATTGATGAGCAGCAAGACTTGTAAGAGACTGGCTGTTATTCCCTTCTAAACTCTATGGAAGTATAATAGGTGGAAATTTAAAGTATTTTAGGGCCTGGTAAATTCCAGTTAATAATATACGGTAGGTGTATTTAATATGTAAAACCCTTAAGTGTGTGGGTGGATTTTCCTTCCCTATGACCTAAAGATAATTCATATAATTTTGCTTTAGCTTAAACATTTGCTAGCACTTTGATTGTAATTTATTAATATTAAATAACTGCTTTTTTGTGTTTTTCATAAGGGGAGTGTCAGCAGAAATACAAGGAGTTAAAAAAGAAAGAAGAAGAAATTGACCGTGAGTACAAGTAAAACAATACAATGATGAATTGTTAGATAGGAATGAAAGTTATATCTATGCTTACATGTAATCAGTATGTACTGTACATACAACAGCTGATTCTCTGAGTTTGATTTTAAAGTTTAGGTTCAGCTTGACTGGTTTTATTCAGCAAATCCCAGAAATGCTTGAAATGATTGAGATGTGAAGAATTTGGAACCTTGAAGTCTTTCTGATCAAAACATTTCATCATACATTTTAAAACGTTTTTTTTTCATTCTATATTTTGCAGAATTGTGCCAGTTGCACACATTTCTATATTTAGTTTTGGTGCACAGTAAAACTGAGTATTTATATTCATTTCAGGCTAAATGTCAAGCATGTGCATAAACATATCATTTTGCAGTAACTGAAATTTACTAAAGAATTTGTCTTTATGTCTGAGAGAAAAAGCCTATGAAGTAGTGTTATGATACCAGACTGTCAAACTTGATCTTGATATAGAGAAAATATTCAGGACTGTTTTTAATACTGTCGTGAGAAAAATAACTAAAAGGCTAAAAACCGTTAATAAATATTTTTCCTATACAACTCTGGTGCTCATAAATAAAACTTTTAGGAGAATGAAAACAGCACTGAGTAAGTGGTTTTGCCAAGTGAAGCTTGGAAGTAAATAAGGAGCCATTCTGCAATAACCTGATGTCTCAGGGACTAAGTTGATGCACAACACTTGTTTGTGTGGATGGTGCCAACCAGTGCTCAGAGTGCATACCTCCACCCTAGGTCATGTAAATGAGAGTGTGCAGCTGCTGAGCTGTGATTGGTGGAACAAAGTACGGGTGCACAATAAATCAGCCGGACGATTTATCTGCACCATTTTCCTTAATTTTGGGAGATCAGAGTTCAGACGATACTTTAAATAAGATTGGTGGAAAAGATCGGCTTCTCATCTACCTCCACAAAGATCTGAAAATCAGCCACTGTCCCATTTTTCTCTGCTGTGAGCACTACTTAATGTCCAATTAAAACATGTTTGTGTTGTTTCAGTTTTTATCAATAAAATAAGATTAGAACATTGAAGGTGTATTGTGACCTGACAGTGTCAGTTATTTAAAAAATTGGCCAAAATTGGAATCAGCAAGTCAGACTTTTTAAAGATCTGTGATTGGCCAGGAAACTGCAATTGGTGCACCCCTAGAACAAGGTTCTGTTGGATGCTGATTGGCTGTCATAGCTGTAAGGTTCAGGGAGCGGAGTAGGACCCAAAATGCGGACAGGCAGGCAGCTCAAGATAAAAGTATTTATTAAAGAAAAAGGCTGACGTGGCAGCAAAAACAGAAATCAACAAGCGAGCACGGGAGGACGCCAGAGCAGAAGACCAAACATAAGCAATGATCGGACGCTAGAGTGAGGGAGAAAAACTGGTTAAATACAAACAGGGATGATTGGGAAAATGGAGACAGCTGTGGTGATTACAAGTGCAGGCAGGTGTGAAGGAAAAGACCAGAAGGAGCTAGAATAATTCTGAGGGCAGAGATGACATGACATGAAAAGGAACACTAGAGGGAGGCACAGGACAACAGAAACCACACACACAAGACCACAGATTCTCACAATAGCATGCCATCATCACTAATGAGATCGATCTCTGACTCTGTTCTCCGTTTTAAGTTTCTGTTTGTGCCAGAACACAGCAAGCTGCAGCTCTGGTGGATGTGGCCAGATCACCACCAAAATTTACCAAAGCATTACCTTTGAATCTTAATTAAATTAATAGTTCAATAATAACATCATTTTATTTGCGATTTGGATTTTTTTTTTCACTATTTTTCATTTTATATTTTATGTTTTTCTTTTTATTGTATATTGAATTTATTTTTAAAGAAATGAATAAAGGAATTGAATTGAATAGCTTTAGATAAAAAAAAAAAAAGATGTGATGAGTGATTTCTAAACTTGGTCAACATACTTATTAGGGAAATACATGTGCTGTGGTTACTAAACTTTTTCTGCTGTGCCTCCCTTAGAACCCCAGAACAAAATTGTAACAATGGATCAATTGCCAGGTTTAGAGGGTGGATCAGATCCAAAATGCAGACAGACACGAGGAGTTCATAAAAAAAAGAATAAACTTAATTAGAACAAAACAAAAAGTCTACTATGGCAGCATATATCAGATGTACACAAGGTAAAAAGTGGCAAAGACTGTGGCATTACACCAACAATGTAGAGCTGTTGTAACAATGAGACAGAGTACAGATGTATACAACTAACTGAGGACAAGTAAACCAGGATAATTCCGAAGTGATGGTCTGCCTAAAATTGATTAGCTGATGCAAGAGAACTCACAGCCTGTTTAAGTAAACAATAAACTAATATGAAGTTTAATGTAAGCAAGAGGTAAAGTCAGGTAGCTGAATGAGAGTGCAGCAGGGAGAGTGTGTTTGCACCAAACCTGCCAAAATGTGTTTAACAACTTGACCAGATGGAGACAACACTGCTGGTTTTAATGCATAAAAAAGTAGTATCAAAATAAAAAGAAACTTTTATATTAAAATCAATGAAAGAAAATTATTTGTTTTTGCTTTTTAGTTTTAAATTTTGGGCAGCACTATTATGCCCATTACTTTTATGTGCAGACAGAGTTTTATCCATGTAACTACACACAGAGTTCAGTCAGGCCCCTGAGCCGAGTGTGATTTTCACTGTTTCAGAGTTTCTGGAGTCATTTCAGGATTTGAAGGTTCAGGAGCTGGATAAACTGACTGAGAGTGAAGAAAACATTGTTTCCATTCTGGAGCACTGTAGCAGGGTAAGTAAAAAAGGACAAAGTCAATTCATTATCTAAGGAAAATAAATATTTTAAATACCTGGAAGATTGAGTAGTTTAAGAACCGTATCTAACCCTAACCCTAACCGCATCTGGATGTAATAAGAAAAAATCTGATCTTTATGAGGTTCTAAGAGTGTATTCACATCTGACACATTTGGTCCACTTTAAACGGACCAGAGTTCAGTTCCACCGTTGTTGTGCAGGTGTGAATACACTCCTGTGAACCCTGGTGCAGATCATACAAGTGGGCTGAGACCCGGGCGGCTGTGGCAGAGTGGTTAGGGGAGTCGTCCTGGAACCGGAAGGTCACCGGTCAGGGTTCGACAAGATTTATTTTTTTTACCTGCCCTGTCGGGCAGGTGACACCAAATGTTACCTGCCCGACATG
>JARVJO010000330.1:1089653-1102721 GCA_031762555.1 Cynodonichthys magdalenae
AGATTGTTGTGTAAAGCGCTTTGAGTATCCTGGTTGGATAGAAAGGCGCTATATAAGTACAGTCCATTTACCATTTACCCGTTTTTGAGGTGGTCTTGGTCCGCTTCCAAACAAACTCTGGTGCAGTTTGCCTTTGGTGTGAATACAGACCGGCCTCGAACCAAACCGACTACAGGAAACATGCACCTTTTTGGACTTCATGAGCCACCTTTACTATGCGTCATGGTAACAATTAGCCTTTTGATGCTGCAAACGCTACCACTGCGCTACAAACAATGAGCCGTATTTAGTCTCCTTTGGGTTGTGGCACGCATTTGCCAACTCTGTCCCAAAATATTAACTATATTATCATGAAACCGCTGTTAAATGAGCTGCTCTTGAAATTCTAAATGGTATTGAAATTGTATAAACAGCACCATCTTTCTTTCCAGGTCTGTGCTCTGTTCACAGCTCTGCCCCTCTCTTCACCCAGGTGTCCGAGACATAGGGGCCGCAGGTCAGACACCATAATTATACAATCAATCATCAACCTTTGGCCTAAGGTGGCCTGATACCAAGTACATTAAAAGGGGGGCTTGTGAGTATCCCCACA
Source organism: Cynodonichthys magdalenae (assembly GCA_031762555.1). Lineage (NCBI taxonomy): Eukaryota > Metazoa > Chordata > Actinopteri > Cyprinodontiformes > Rivulidae > Cynodonichthys > Cynodonichthys magdalenae. The sequence goes on from JARVJO010000330.1 coordinate 1,090,246, forward strand.
CCTGCCCTACGCCTCTCTCCCTGGGCAACTCTGGAGTAGGAGAGAGTCCAGCCCCTCTCCAGAAGTTGGGTTCCAGAACCCAAGCAGTGAGTAGAAGGGAGCCCAGCTATGTCTAGTTGGTAATGTTCCACCTCACGCACAAGCTCCGGCTCCTTACCTGCAAGTGAGGTTATATTTCACGTCCCTAGAGCTAGTCTATCAGAACAGCCGGGGACTCTCACGTGCTTCCCAGCATGCATCACACCCCACCTTGATGGTTCTCCACAAGGAGATGGCTTCCTGTAGTCCTGTAGTCTTTGGAACCATAGCTCGACCACCACATGCTCACCGGCGAGCCCCCCTTGAACAAGATGGCCTTAGTATTCCCTATAACTTTAAAGACAGATTTAAAAGAAAAAAAAACTCAGCATAAAATGTGTGTTTTATTTAATATGTGCATTTTGGTATAGAACATGTTACGGCTACGCCAAGTGGATACAGTTACTGCCAGTGAGCTGAGGAATATGCAGGAAGTGCTGCTCAGCAAAGAGACAGAGGTCGTCCAATCAGAAAGCACCACCAAAGGACTGACAACAGGTAATTAACACACTTTACCAAAGCCTTTTACATAGGAAAACAAACACACATTGAGTTACAAATAACCAAATAAGAGACAGAGATTATGCAATATTCAGTATTTTAAAAGAAAAAGAAAAATGCTTAAAGGTTGAAATTTTTCCTGGCCTCCCAGAGTCACTGCGTCTGCAGCAAGACCTGGAGAAGGTGCAGCAGCTGGAGGGAAAGATAACAAGTGAGCTCACCAACCTGAAGGAACAAATCAGCACTATGGAGTCAGAGCTGCACACCTACAGAGACCTGGAAACCCTGAGGCACACAGCTGAGGAGAAGAAAGAGGTAGCACTGGTTGTGTCCTGGACACAGATAATGTCTTCATGAAGCTTTACTTCAAAATTGACCCACTTTGGGTGCAGAAACTGATGGTGGAACGAACATCACTGACTCTGCAACGAGATTCATTCAAGCAGCTGTTGGAGGAGAAGACCCAGATATACGAAGCTCTGAAGACCAAACTGGAGGAAAACGAGACTTATGCTCAGGTTAGAACAGTTTAAGACCCAAACACTGTAAAAACATTTTCACTATATAAGTTCATCCAGTCATGTTTCAGTCATGGCTGTTTGTCTATCATGTTCATATTTTTAAACACTTGATACAAGGAGTGTGCTACACAAGATTTGTTTTTGTCTGTATCTTTGTGGCATTTTAGCTGGCAAACCTAGAGAGGAAATGGCAACACTTGGAGCAGAATATCTTCGTGATGAAAGAATGTATCCTTCAGAACTTCCTCATCAGCTACATGTCACGGGTTATTCTTTTTCACATTTAAAATGCACATTTCTTGGGTGAGCACACCATCGTATTTAAATTTGTAAAGACTAGTGATGAGAGAAATGCTCTACAAATGACTAATTTGTTTTCAGAATTTCTTTTCTTTTTGCATAATTCTGATTATACATTAGTCCTTTAAAAGCTCCTGAGTTTTAGAGATGTTAATAACAAAGTTTTGGTACAGATGTAAACCAGTTATAGTAAAAACACTCATTCATTTTGCATCACCCACATTTTGAATAAAATAGAATAAGAATGAACTGAAATTATTACCCCTCGTACATCTATTGTATGGAGTGTGTTTGTATGTTTTTTAATTTCAATAGACATGTTGCTGTTCAATATCACTAAAATTGGTCACATTTTTGGAACAAATGAGGGACATTGACTCGGTCTCCTGCTTAATTTGGCTTAGTTATATATATAAACCAGTTCTTCTTATTCCAGTCATCAGAAAAGAATCCCCTTTATTTTCTAAAATTTTACGTATCAGGACTTGATAAAAATCTTTGGTCTTTACCAGTTCAGAAATTATTGAAGCCAAAAAAAGTCTGTGTTAAAAACTGAATCCATTATTGTTATTTCAAGATAGCTAAACGTTTCATGTTGTAAAAGTTCTTTAACTGCTCTTTCAGTCATCTCATCCAAGACTCAGGAGAGCAACTATGCTGCAGTTGCAGAGAAAGTCTCCCAACAGGTTTCAGAGTACAACAAGAGCCTTATAGAGTCTTTGCAAAACAACAAAACCTAAACAACACATGAACACACACAGGCTGAATATTTGCCTCACAATATTAGAAAAACCTAAAAAAACTTTTCTGTTTTTCTATTATTTAATACTTAAAAAATTCTCCTGTAAAAAACTTATTTGTTATAAATTTAAAGTAACTGCATGTTAGATAATTTATACTACACATGTTTACAGTTCTTGCAAAACATGCCAGACTTTTCTTAATCATATTTGTTCTTTTTTGTGATTTATCTCAAGTTTTACAAATACTTGATGTACTTTTCGTGGTAATAAAAATGTTTCAGCTCATTCACCAGAAGTTTTACGTGAAGTTCATCACAGTTCACTCAGGTATACATGTCAAGTTGTACAGATTGTCTGTAATGGATTTCCCCCATTTTTCATACTGTATATACACACATTTAGAGAAATCTCAGAGTTTTTCAAATCTCACAATTTAAAAAAAAATCTCAGCTTGAAATTTATTTCATGTCTCAGAGCCTGTAGAACATAAAAAACAAATAACATTAAATAACCATCCTCTAACCTGCTTTGTCGCTAGAAATAAGTTTGCCACCTCTTCCCATCCACCTTTTCCCCTCTGCTCCTTTGCACTGCAGACGCTATCTAATAATGCAACAAAGTTAGGAATTTAATGGAATTTAGGTCAAAAAGGTTAAACGATCAGACATAAAGATGGAAGTAAGAGAATTACACTTTTATTATAAATTATTGAATGAATCAGGGTGGCGAACGAACAGTGATGCACTTCTGAGGCTGAGGCATTTACAAGTTTATGTATGTGTTTAAAAACATAATTACTGTAAACCCAGAGAGACTCTGGAGTTTGGTAGAACATAGAAACTTATTTATTAAATAAATATGTCAAAAAACAAGTCACTGCAAAAAAACTGAGCATTTCAGCCATATTGTGAGGTAGTTATGGTTTATGGTGACTGGGGATGGATAAAGAACCTAAATGAGCGGGGGCCTCGTAAATGCACCCATTGCTCTCCCCAAAAAGATACTGAGCTGTATTCAAACCTTTGCGTCCCTCGGATGAAGGACACAAGGTTAGAAACACTGTGTTCTGAGCTTCTCAGGATCCATAAAGGGGTCCCCAAGATTTCTCTTCCTATTACTACTCAGAGCCAGGCAGTGGTGTAAGTAGTGCAAAGAGGTCTCTAATTCAATGCCACAGTTGAATTTTATATATATGTATATATATATATAAAACTCGTGACCTGTCCAGGGTGTACCCCACCCCTCAGAACTGTGACGGCTGGATATGGGCACCGGTGACCCTGAAACCCTGAAAGGAAGAAACGGGTATAGATAATTGATGGATGGATTAACCAGTAAGAGAATCAACAATTCTGTTTTATGCGTTCCTCTCCTGCAGGATAACATAAAATTGTTTACATTCTAATGTTGACGTGAAAGGTACGACCCCCAGAGTTGTGACCATTTCTTGCATCACTCTTGCCACCCCAAATTAAACTCGAGCCGGCTATACTAAAGCAGTATAGCATAGTATGGGGCGGACTATGGCTGTGTAGATCTATCTGATAAACTTTGTAAAAAATAAAATGTAAGAAGACACACACAAACAATGCAGTGTTTGTTTATTTTCGCTTTCTTGAAGTTCATGCAACAAAAGCCAGTTAACTCTGGTGACAAGTCTGGGTTTGGGTTTTTTCTCAAATTTTATTAATATTTAATAAAACAAAACTCTATAGTTTAAACATCCTTTATTTTGTGTAAATGTGAGACGTTAACATGTTCACTTTTATTGTTACAACAGCAAAAGCTATAGACCAGTGATTCTCAAACTGTTGGTCTACTCTACTGCTTCTTTTTTTTCTTTTAGCACAGATTAAGCTGTTTTGTTCATTTTGAAGCTACAAGGTGAAAGTAGATTATGCTAGTAAATTATGATAATATTGAATTTTAAAAATGGATTTGTTGTGTTTTGATGGCGTAGTGGCTCTGTTAGTAGAACTGTTGCCTCTGGGATCAAATCAAATCTTTCTTGGTCAAGTTTGTATGATCTCTCTGTGCACGTGTGGGTTTTCTTCTGTGGGAACTCCATCTTCCTCACACAGACCAAAAACATGACTGTTAGGTTAACTGGCAACTCTAAATTGTCCCGAGGTTTGAGTGATTGTGTGTCCCTGTCATGGACTTGCAACCCATCCAGGCTGTACCCTGCCCCTCACACAGTGACTGCTAGACACGGGCATCAGTGACCCTGAAAGGAGGAAGCAGGTAAAAGATGATGGATGGATGTTTTGGTGCACAAATTAAATTATATGGTCTTAAAGGCGGTTGCACATTTTGTTTTATTTATTTATTTCTGAATATGCAGAGGTCAGTGAAGCATTTGTATTAGTCTAGAAAAGTGCTGTTGGAATTCTTTTTTGAAGACTCATATTGAAGGAGCAATCTGGAGACAAAATGTGACAATATATATATATATTTATATATATATATATATATATATAAACAGTTAAGTTTGACTAATTTAGTTTTATGAATATTGAGCCAAGGTCGGGCCTGGAAATTTCCCTACCTTCAAAATGAGAAGCAGCATAAAAGGTTTGAGAACCACTGGTTTATAAATCAGAAGTACACAAGAAAAATAATGAAATGGAAATACAGATGATAATTTGATAAATGCTTCAACCTTGTGGCAAACTAGTAAACTAAAACAGGTTAGGATAGATTGTCCATCTACTGTTGTATTTACTCCATCATTTACATCAGTTAAACAATACAGAATGAGGATTTTCATTTATTTTTTAGTGCTAAACACAGATAAAAATAAAAGCATTAGTACTTGAGTATCCACAGCAAACAGCAGCCAGTAGGCAGCAGTTCTATGGTCTGTGTGTTCCTCTCCTTCTCGCTCTGACTAGTGTTGCATGAGTGATAATCTTCCTGTCGAGAGCCCTCCTCTGGGCTCCCAGAGGAGACTTTGCACCAAAGTCAGAGGGAATCCTATACACTGGCCGCTGAGAAACGGTGAATCTGCCCTCTTTAAGGTCATCCACGAAAGCCTCCATTCCATCAAACTTCAGGGTGAGCCTCCCCAACTCGTCTTTCAGTGAGTTAAATTGATGGTAAAGATCTCCCAGAGCCTCAGAGAGAGGCTGAATCCTAAACACATGAAGACATGAGAGATGGGGAAAAAACTGCTATGATTAAAATGAGCTCAGTTTTTGAATCAGTCTTCAGAAGTTTGGCACTGTTGTGATTCATAGGTTCCCAGAAAGTAGGAAGAAAAAAACCAAGTCAAACTGTCAACAGTGTGAAAGTCACATGCTGTAAAGCGGAAATAGACCCACAATCAACAAAACATCCGAATCACAGGACAAAAAGATAAACGTACAAAAATTTGGCTCAAATGTCCCTGTTCAGTAGTTGATTGATTGATGTCAAAATCATGTCCTGATTCTTATCTCTGGAGGAATAACTTGATGTGTTTTTTCTGAAATGTTGGATTTAACAGAACATTTTCATCTGATTCTTTGGCCCAGTCATCACAGTGAGATCATTTATGAAGCAAAAACAAGTTACATAAATCCTCATTTTGTCTCAGGACCAGGAACATGTTGAACCATTTGAAACTGTTTTTCTTGAACATTTTCTTTTATTAGATTAAAAGTTTAGACTTATTTCTTTCCTTCAAAGTTTATGTCCCTTCACTACCTGCAGTACAGTCAGTTTATTTAGAAACCAGTGGGACTCACCTGGTGTATTCAGGGAGAACAGAGGCATGGTCATTTATCAGCAGCTCTTTCACTTGGGTCAGAATAGCAAACTTCCAGTTGTCTAGTACTTGAGTCAGGTTCGAGCAGGTCTTGTCATTGGTATGTTTTGCTGAACACAGAATTAAAAAGGGAATGAGTTTATGGATATCACCCTTTAAGTTCTAGGGTTTTACATAATCAGGACATAACAAAAACAATCTGGTCTTTAAAGTTTTAACATTATTCATATCAAAGCTTGAGTGTACAAAAACACAACACATTTAATCATGTTATTTATAAATGAAACAAAGACTAGTCAGTTCTTAAATCCCCCTCATACACTGATGGGACACACATTAGTGTTTGTGGAGTTTTAGTGTCTTGCCCAAGAGCACTTCAACATGTGACTGAATAGCAATAGAATTGAACCCCTCATTCCATTCTCTCATTGGAGGAGGACTTCAGGCAGATTTACACTACATGCGTCTCCGCTCCGCTGCGGTCCAACCTCCGCAGCAAATACCATTCTAATCAATGGGAGTATTTACACTGGCTCCGCATGGAGGCGCAGAGCGGCGTTGAGCGGACGGGAGGCCGGAGCTGCTCCGGAGTCAATCTACAAAGATCACATCGCACCAACAGGAAAAGGAACGAGCACAACATCCGAATTTTCAAGATAATTCACCAGTGGCAGACTTATTTTGTCGAAATCCCAGCTATATTAATAAAAATATGTATATATTTCTACACAAATGCTGTCAGAATATATGGTTCTGTTTAGGAAGCAGATGGCAACATGTAGCATGAAGCATATGTGTACACACGATACAAGTGGATTTTATTTTGAAATCAGAAGTTTCAAAAAGACGACAGCGATACAGTTTCAACCATAAATATCAAAAGCCTTTATATCTATGTTTTCAGCTGTGTTTGGACTTCGTGTTTCGCAGAATTAACTAGTTTTTGCTCTTACTTCCACTTTTATCACTGGATTTATTGTGGGATCGCCTTCCTGCACACGCTCCCTCCTCTGTGCGTCGCAGCGGAGCGGAGCAGACGCTGTATAAATTGGGTGCAAACAAACAGCTGCTAACTGTGCACCGCAGCGCAGACGCATGTAGTGTAAATACGCCTTTCCCTAACCACTTAGCCACAGCTGCCCAAGTGATGTTGAAGTTTACTAATCATCATCAGTGTGAGCACCTCTACAAAAGCAGTTTTATTAATTTGCTGCTCTGGAGCATACAGGTGTGTGTTAACACAATTACAAGACAGAAAGACAGCAATGACTTTAGAGAAACAACTGTTTCTGCTCATCAGTCTGAGACATTCTAGATCATTTACCAAACATTTTGGAGTTCATCATTTCACAGTGAGAAGCATAAATTAATTGTAGAATAAAATTAAGACGGTAAATCTTCACAGGAGTGAACATCGTATCAAAAAAAAGAGCATGGAACAAAGACAGACCAGTAAATCCAGAACTTTGCCTTTTGACTTAGCATTTTCTTCACCATGACTGAAGCGAGGCCCCCAGCCGTCGTTCCATCTCCCGCTCCATTCTACCATCTGTAATGAACAAGACACCCAGATACTTAAACTTCTCCACTTGAGGCAGAGACTCTCCCCCAACCGGGAGGGGGCATTACACCCTTTTTCGGTAGAGAACAGTGGCCACAGACTTAGAGGAACTGACTTTCATCCCACCTGCTTCACACTCTGGTGCGAATCACCCTAGTGCATGCAAAGGTCTTGGTTTGAAGACGCCAACAGAACCAAATCATCTGCATTTAGCAGAGATGAGACCCTGTGGTTCCCAAACCAGACATCCTCCTCTCCATGACTGCGCCTTGAGATCCTGTCCATAAACATTACAAACAGGATCAGAGACAAGGGACAGCCCTGGAAGAGTCCAACCCACACTAAGAACAAGCTCGACTTTGTGCCAAGAATGCGAACACAACTCCTGCTTTGGTTACACAGGGACTGAATTGCTCTTTGTAGTAAACCAGACGCTCCATACTCCCACAGCACCCCCCACAGAGTTCCTTGAGGAACACGGTCACAAGCCCTCTCCAAGTCTAGAAAACACATGTAGACCAGAGGGGCAAACTGCCAGGACCCCCTTAGCAACTCTGCAAGGGTAAAGATCTGGTCCACTGTTCCACGACCAGGATGAAAGCCACACTGCTTCTCTTGAATCCAAGGTTCGACAATCGATCAGAGCCTCACCTGAGTTTTTGCATCTGCAACCACTGAAGCTGCAACCCTCTTTGCCTCCCTGTACCTATCAGCTGCTTCAGGAGTCCTCCGGGAAAGCCAAGTCCGGAAGGCCTCCTTCTTCAGCCTGACAGCCTCCATCACTGCTGGTGTCCACCAGCGGGTGATGTTTGGTGTATAAGCACAAACAACAGTCAGAACCTTCACTTCTGCAGCACAAAGCCACAGAGAGGCAACCCTCTCTCCCACCCGAGTGAACTCCAACACCAAGGCACACAGCCGGGGGCTTGTGAGTATCCCCACACCTGCCTGTCGCCTCTCTCCCTGAATAACTCCAGAGTAGGAGCTCAACCTCCCCCACAAGCTCCGGTTCCTTACCCGCAAGTGAGGTTACATTTCACACCCCTAGAGCCGGTCTTTGCCCCCAGGAATCCAGGAGGCCAGGGACCCCCTTCGCCTGCTGCCCGGCATACATTGCAGCTGACCTTGATGGCCCCCCCTTGGTTGGTGGGTCTACGTGTCATGGAGTCCTATCACCATTTTGTGGCAGTTGAGCAGGTTGTGCCAAGTTAAAACTCCAACCAGTGTACTTAAAGTTTTTTTTGTCAGGGTGATGAGAGCTTTCCCAAACCTAAGATTTGTGCCATTTCTCAGTTCCTATGCCTGTCTAGAGTTCGTCAGCTCCTTCCAGCGGATTAAGTGTTGACGCCTAATCCAGTTCTGTAGGGCCTGTAGTCTTACAGATTGTTGTTGAGGTACCTACAACAGGCTCTGGTCCTTTGAAGTGGACCTGACTTTTGCAAGGTAGTCAGCTCTCTTGTTATCATTAATGAAAGTATGTCCTGGTAAGTGGATATGTTTACCCATAATGCACAGGGCCATGCTTGTTAGCAAAAAACTCATACCAAGCATCATCGCAGTGGTGGAGGGCTGCCTGATGGTTTGGGTTTGTTTTGCAGCTACAGGGTTCCTTGCAGTCATTGAGTCGACCATCTGTAGACCACCTCTGTAGACCAAAGTATTTAAAGTCAAACAGCTGAAGCTTGGATCAAACTGGGTCATGATGAAACAGTTCTCAGATCCCAAACACCAGTGAATCTACAACCAAACGTCTGAAAAAGAAGAGCTGAGGTGTTGCAACGATCTAGTTAAAGTCCAGAACTGAACCTGACTGAAATGCTTTGGTGGGACCTCCAGAGAGCTGAGCAGAAACAAATATCTGAATATTTTTAATAAATCAAACCAACAATGATACAAAGAGTGGGCCAATATTCTTCCACAACCATATGAGACTGATGTACAGAAAACCACTGCTGAGGCTATTGCTGCTGTCATGTAAGTATTTGTTGTCTGTTTTTTATCTCTCCAGATGTAAATCAGAAGCAGGATGCAAATGGAAAACTTTAATAACTGCACTTTACTGATCTACACAACACTTCCTGTTGTTCTCTCCCACATGTCCTCAATCCAACCAATCAAAACCCAAATGTGTAAGATAATGCACAAAGGTTACATGTTACTTATTTCAAACACTTTAAACTGTGCTGTTGACAATATTTTAACCATGTAAATAATAATTCTGTAAAAAAAATAAACACTGTAAAGGTGAATTAACTTCAGTTGTAAATCTGACAGGGAGTTTTAAAACCTACTGGATTATAGGAATCCAACATCTTTTATCCAACGACTTTCCCGTGATAGTTTTTTTGTTAAGCTTGATATGGTGGAATCTATTTTGCACCCTTGAAATTTGATTTGAATAATTTTAGGTTCTAATAACCAGATTGTTTTTCTTCTGTTCTGATTCATAAAACCCAAGAACTGACAGATGTTGGACTGAAAGATTGTTGTTAGAAGACATTATGCCTCAGACCTTTAGGAGCCCAGGGTGAAGTTTCTTGTTGCCACATCTGGCCTCCACATACTGATAGCATGCAGAACAGAGAAATAAGCTCCTTCATCTTCATTCTAACACTTTCCTAAAAACAAATATAGCATAAAAAAGTGTTAAATATGAAACAGTAAGATTTGTATTCATTGATGAATCTAGAAAACAAAAAGTCTAATCTGCATAAACTAAATAAAAAAATGTTAAATACTGTATTCTGTTTGATGTTAGTGAAAACAAGATGAAAACAGGTTTTACCTTTCCTTGTGATGCAGAGCCGGAGGTCTGTCCAGGTCAGAGCAGACAAATTCAGAGTAAAGTCCTTCAAAAGTGATAAACTTTAAAAAGAAACGTTCTTCTAACTGCCTCCCTGACTCTGAGCCTTTCACCCACCTGCTGCTGCTGTGTCAGTGATGAAGGGCGGTGACAGCCTGAGCCTTCAGCATGTGTTTACATCATGAGTGCATGAAAGCAGAGTAAAACGAATTTGATTTTATAGTTTGTTTTGATTTATTTTTTTTTTTTTTGTCTTTCTTATCCATACATCTTATTGATCCATAATCATTGTACAGTAGAATCTGATAGGACAGCAGCGCTCGGTGGTGGGCTCTGATCCAGAAGAGGTGTTTGATATCGCCTCATGGCTTCAGAACAACATTCTTACTGTCTGCTGTAATACAATCTGCTAAACATCTGGGCTTGATAGACCCAAAGCCAGCATCAGTCTCTGTAGCTGTCAGAAGTCAGAGAAAAACACACATATTAGAAAAATAAAATCCTATGAGATTAGTAGCCACTATTGTAACATCTCTCTAGTCGGACATTTTTATTAAACAGTAAATTAGATTTTATAAACAAAACGGCACAACTCTGAAGTCATTTTTCTTCCACCAAACTGCTGGAGTTTCTAATTGAAAGAAGCTGCTGTGATTTATTCCAGCAGCTGAGTCAGTTTTCCATTTATCATCCCTGATCATTTCAGATTATTTATATGGAAATAATTTTACTTCTGTTGGAGTAATAACATTAAACCACTTCTGGGCATTTTTTATCTTTTCTGTGAACAAGAAAATTATAGAATAAAAAAAAACATATTTTGTTGCAAAAAAAAAAATAACCATATTCTTCTATTTCAAATGAAAGAATGTGCTGATGTCGGCACATATCTGGGCTGATGTTGAGTTAGATGAGACAATGTCTGCAGGAAAGGAGTCTAACTGGACATTGTCCCTATCATCTGTCCCACCTTTAAACCCAAAAAGGTGTGTGAACCTTTTGTGGGATTAATACTGTCTCATCTGCCCCAAAAAGTTACAGTCTGTGAAAATGTTACTATTTTTTATGGAAAGTCTTGTCCTTTAAATCTGTTTGGACAAGCAGACACTTGATCAACTGTAGAACTGACTACAGATAAAAGTTGATTATGTTTTATTATTATGACATCATTAGCATGTTTGTTGGTCTGTTAGCAAAAAACCTCAAACCACTGAATGGATTCTAAAGTCGTAATTTTACGAGAAAAAAGTAATAATATTATGAAAGTCATAATCTTACATGTCCGTTTTGCGTTCCTGATATTTGACCAATTTCCTCATCATTTTTCTAACACCTGCTGTGGACAGTCATGCATCTCTCTAATTATGAAGTAGTCCGCGATGACTTGGGTCACTGTTAGTGTGAAATGCTTTCATCCAAATTAGCTAGGTGACGACTAAATCTGTCAATGCATCCATTAATTACAAAACGGCTTGAGTTCACGTGGTCGTTTGCACATTTCCAAGTCCTGCTACTGATAATTTGATGCTAATGTGCTAGAATGACAAGTTGCTCAACATCCCTCTTTTTAATGCAGTGATAAATGCCTTTTCGTGTAAACTAAAGGGTATAGTATGGCTTCAATTTTAGAATGTTGTGACTTTAATATTACGACTTTATTTTCATACGACTTTAATGTTGTAATATTATGACTTTATCTCATAATTTAAAAAAATTAAAAAATATTGTAGTGTGGCCATAATACTCCGTCATAGTAAATGACTGAAGTTTTGATTGTAAAAAGTATCCGCCCGAGCAGCCAAGGTCGCTAGCACTGTGCATCATCAAGCCTTAATTCGTGATTTCAAGTCCAGAGACCTACAAGGGCCAGGCGGGACTTATTGATCACTAGGGTTTTTGTTGTGAATTTGGAATTTGGATAAGCTTCGAACTCAAAACCTACTGCTTGTAACGCTAGGCGCTTAGCTAATCGCACTACTCGCACTACTTGTTAACTCTAGCCCCCTTCATAAGACAGCTCAGTCCGGGTCTGATGCAAACATCCTTTCTGTTTTGATTTATTTGTTTCTGAGGTGCACTTGTGAACTTGTTTTTGCTACCTGCTGGGGACGATTTTGACCATTTCCCCAGTAAACACAGCCTGGTGAGGACCCACTGTTCCTTATGTGGACAAAAGCCCGGTCCACATCGTGGGGTGAATAAAGTTTGGACTAGGTTTAAT
>JARVJO010000330.1:1121867-1140772 GCA_031762555.1 Cynodonichthys magdalenae
TCCCCTGTGGTGCTCCTGTGCTGCTGACCACCTGGTTAGACACACAGTCCTTCAGTCTGACAAACTGTGGTCTATTTCAGGTAGTTTGTGATCCAGGCAATTGTTAACATAACATACTAAAGTATTTAAAGTACTGTATTAGTACGGTTTAAATACAAATTAAAGCAATCATTTGAGTGAAAAGCCTCTTACTATTTCAGTTTTGGTACAACATATAATCAGTCAATGATAGTCAGTAATAATATAATTTATGAGTTTTACAAATATAATGAATAAATAATCCCCCAGATGAGCCAGCCCAAGTGGCTGGGGAGAGGAAGTCTGGGTCTCTCTGCTTAACCACGTGACCGCGCGTCGACCAGTCGGCAGCGGAGCGAGCATGCTGCAGGCTTTAGGCTGCTGCCCCTGTGACCCGACCCCGGATAAGAGGCAGAAAACGAAATAAATAAAGTCTCTAAAATCTCATCAGATTAGAACCAAAACCTCCAATATTATTGCAGGTTAGTGTGACTGTGAGTGTGATACGGGCCTCTTTAAAGCTTCTGACAGTAAGACCATATCCAGCTGTTATAACACTGACCATGGTCCTCCTTAATGCACGTTGTACCCCCAGTCACCCACAAACATGCACACAAGCTGAGATCTGAACCCAAAATAATGCTTCTCTAATACTCCCTGCCAGATCACCCAACACCTGCCGAGAGGCTTTTCCAAGAAAATGGTCTAAACGGATTCCACGGTCCGTTTGATACCAAAAAGACAGAGGGGGGAGTAACCTGGCCACCTGCTAGGAGTTTCTGACCCTGATGAGAAAACCTGCAGGGGCTACAGAGGCCTGGAAGTGAAGGGGCAACTGGGGTTGACCTTAACGTGAATGTTGGACAGAGGTAAAGGGGTGTTTTATGGGTAATAAGGAGTGAGCCTAATTACTGTACACAGATGTAGGTCAAGACTCAGCATTTGGGTTTTTTGCTTTGATTAATCTAAGTTTGAGAACTTATGGAGTATGAAAGTGATATTTTTCATTTATATATATTTATTTTGAATATTCAAGAAGATTTTCAGTTGAACTTGTGGTTTTGGCTACAAAAAAGTCCCATTTTAAAACTCTTGTTCAGTCTCATAATATCAAAATAATGCTAAATGCTAAAAATAATGCTACATGAAATTTTTACCAACAAATTAGCATACTTGCTTTTATGTGTCACTCTCCAGCAACTAACCAACAATTTAAAAACCTGTTACAGGTGCACCTGAAATGAAAAAATCAGTTTGCCCTTTTTTGTACATAATCTGCTATTTTTTTGTTGTTGTTTTTTGTTTTTTTTTTTTTGGGGGGGGGGGGGGGGGATTCTTCAAAGTTTAACCATGTTCACCAACTAGCTGTTAGTTTAAGAAGTTAACTTACTTAAACATTTTAAAGGCCCTGTCACACTATAACATTTACTGTTAAGAACATTTTTTATGTCTAAATTACTAATAAAATTATATATTTGATTAGCTTAGCATTGCAGTATGTACAGGCCTAAAAGAGTATTTCAGTTGATTTCTTTTAATTCCATCTTCTAGATAGAATTTAAATTGTCTAAAGTTTACATAAGTTGTCTAAGATGTTATAGTGTGACAGGGCCTTAACACAAGCTGTTACCTGATGAGACTGGAGTACGGACTGGTTAATAAAACTGTCCTGTGGAGGTTATGGGTAAATCCAAAACTGGTGCTTCTGTGCAGCTTTGGAATCAATGTGAGTTTCATAAATTCAATGAAAGGTTTGTTCTTTCTGAAAGTCAGATGATGGTATTTAATGTTTCTTCAAAAGATTCTACTCTTTACAGAAATCACCTGTATATAAATTAAACAAATACCGTAGCTATAGCTTATATAAGGTGTGTAGTTGGACACTACCTGTATGTTTTATTTAATGCTATTAAAATGAGTAACTTGAAGCACCATCAAACGTTTTAAAGGTGCATTTTATAAATGAACCGTAAACCCAAATCTGCCACCAGAAATCTTTCAAGAGTCTTATGTTTCATTATATTTCAGTTGTGGGAACAAGATTAAACACGCCTTCATCAGATCCCTGACATTCAGTAACATGATGTTTAACCTCTGACTTACTGTCCTCGTCGCCTTTGGACTTCACTTCCAGGTCGACGGTGGACAGGCACAGCTTGTTGGCGTCCTGCTCACCCAGTTCCTTGGTCGACTGCTGTGGCTGCTTTATTACATTTCCCACACTGAGGCGACGGCCAACTGTGGTCACCTGGTGGTAAAACTGCTTCCCAGTGATCTTGTGGTCAAATCCCAGCCAGCTGAATTTGATCTTAACCCTGAGAGAGAAGAAGGTGAAAAATGATGAAAGCAGGCAGAGGAAACTTAAGAGGAGTTAAAAATATAGAAAATATCAGCAGACACACAAAGGAAGCATGGAAAACCCAGATGACTGAGAGCAAAAGTCAAATGATTATCTGGTTTTATGGTCTTTCCTCTTTAGGGATCAGTGGGTTCTATTCACCCCACTGAAGCGTGTGAGTGTGCATGTCTCAGTAATCTCAGGAAAGACAGGACAAGTTTGTTTTTACTTACGTGAAGTCCATGTCCTCTGGGCCTGGGAAGGGCTCCAGAGGCCAGTTGATGAAGCAGTTGAGGAAGACGAGGCAAGCACAGCAAGCCCAAACCAGCAGGATGGAGACAAAGGCAACACCCAGATCATAGATGACCTGAAGTGATGTAGACAGAACCCAAACAAAATCCGAACAATGTAAAAATCCATAACTAATCCTCTCCCTGAGCTCATGTTGCCTATTAGGACGAGTCTTTTTCAGCGCAGAGCACTGGAGACTGAAGATACTGAAGCCGAAATAAATGATGTAGCTGACTGATCAGAAGTTACCTTAATGCCGGGGAAAGTGACAGCAGAGGAAGCGTAGGATCCAATCATCAGGGCGATGAAGGTTGACCGCAGGTCTCCAAACATGTTGGGAAGCTGCAGAGAACCCAGACAGACCTGATCAGCACGTTTAAGTACACAAACCTGTGGACTTCAGTGATTTTACACTATCTCAACCATCAGCTATCAAAATTATTTATATATATATACTTATATATGTATGAAGAAACAAATAAAGACCTAGTATTCCTTGAAGAAATGCATATCACCTGCCGCCTATGTTGCCAAATTGTTAAACTGAGATCATGCTGAGAAATGATGAAGTTGTAGCTAAAGTCAAACTTTATAAATAACATGTGACACATTATGTTTTTAAGCAAAGGTTTGATGCACTGAATCACTTGGAGTATGTGTTTTGAATCACTCTCAGCTACTACCACACCAAAACATTATCTTTTGTCTCTGTAAAATGGACTGAATTAAACTAATTTTTGTGTTTTCTAAGGTAAGCTGGCTGTGACAGCCAATCTTTTACTTTTATTGTCTCCTAAAGTAAACCAGTTTTAGATGTACGTCCTGTGGCTACTTCCTGAAAGTTTCATTAAAATTTGTGCTGTGGTTCATGGGATGTTTTGTTAAAGGCTCTGTCACACTGAAACGTTTTAGACAACTTATGCACACTTATGAGAAGTTTAAAGACATCTACAAATTGACCAAATATATAACTTTTATTAGTAAGTTAGACAGAAAATTTCATAAGTTGTCTAAAAGTTATAGTGTGACAGGGCCTTAACAGACAGAAACAGTTGACCGCAAGTATTTTTAAAGATCTTGCAGAATCTGTTAGAGCTCAGAATATAGGGCATGGATCAGTCTCAGCTACTACCACACAAAATTTTAGATGTATCTGTAAAAAAATATTTAGCTACACACACACACACACACACACACAAACATGGGCAAAAACAGCAGTCTGCATTTGACTTCCTGAGGCAGTTGTTAATCAGGAATGATTAAAAAATATGTGAAAGGCAAAATGTTGGAACTCTTCATCTTTTTGTACCACAGATGGAAAAAAACTACAACTAGAGCAATATCACAAAATATTTTTTTCAATAGTAAGGTTAGAGAAAAAATAAATGATTGCACACATTGACTGTGCTGCACTCTAAAAAATGAAATGTTGAATTTTGAACAATTGGTTCCACTTAACTGAGTTGAGTAAATTCAAAGCAATATACCAGTTTTTTAACCAAAGAACATAAGTATGTTGCTTTGAATTTACCTAACTCAGTTAAGTGGAACCAGTTGACATAACATGGTTAAGTAAATCCAACATTTCATTTTCAGAGTGTGGTACTTTAGTTTAAGTGGTTCATCAGGTTTTATGTAAAACTGAAGCTACACAGCGTTAAACACCGTATTTCTGCTGTAACAAGTGGAATATGTGTGTGCTTGCAGCTTCAGGTTGCAGGTACAAACCTGTTACCCTGAAACTGTCGATCTGAAAATATATCAGTAATTGATCTGTTCTGTGAAAGACATCAAGTTCCTCTTCAAAATCTTTGTAGTCGTTTTTACTCTTTGTACCATTGTCTAAAACCTTCAAAAAGGGTCACTCAATGTAGAAGAATGCATCAAACTGCTTCCATGTGGGGACACAGTGCTCCTGATTATTAACGTCTGATAAGGCCGTCACTGTGCTGCTTTAAAAGGACTGTTTATCGCGCTGTTTCAGCTCGGAATTTGCAGCAGAGTGGAGACAGAGAAAAGCCCGACTGTTGCAACAAGTGACGTTCAGCTTGTGAAACGAGCACATTCTGTTTATAACCCGGCTACTTGAAACAGTAAACAGGCTTCTACATGAAGTCAAAACAAAGCTGATGGAGCATTAGAGAAACAAGTGGCTCTGTGAAATTTGTCAGCCTGAAGCATTTATTTTGGTGTGTCTGCAGGATGGTTCAAAGCAAATTGCAAGTCATTAGCATTTAACAAAGGGAGGAAAAGAAACTGGTAGACATATGTATCTTTAGCTCATAAATAGCAACATGTAACTAGAAAATGTCTACCCAGGTAAAACCAGCCCCTTGTTTTACACTTTACTTCGTACAGAGGGTTTGGACTCTCGGCTATTGAGAAGCGATTTCTTGCTGTGGCCAGAGGCGTGGCCTCTGTTGAAGTTTAAAATGATTGGATCTGATTTACCCAATCGCTAACGTTTGGCTGTGACATATGGCATGCACAGCTCGACTGTGAAGGAAGCTAAGCTAAGACGCTAACAAGAAATTGTGTGCACTGTAAACAACCATCTGCTACTGGGAAGAGAGAAGTACCGAGCTGAACGAGATGGCTGTAAATGACAGGCTTTGTGAGACAAATTTAAAATTTAATTTGGAAGCCTTGTCAACACGGACTGACTTCATTCACTTCCTCTGCTGCCATTGCTAAACTACAGGCAGACTGGATTTCTGAGATTTTTGTATTTTTGAGTGTATTCACACCGGACACATTTGGTCCACTTTAAACCAGAGTTAGGGTGTGAATACAGACCAGCTTCGAACTGAACCATTTACAGGAAACATGCACCTTTTTGGACTTCACGAGCCACTGTTCCTAAGCAACATTAGCCCTCCAGTGTAGCTAACGCTAACACTGCCCTCCAAACAATAAGCCGTTGTGTCAGGGAACATGGAGCATCTTGTCTCCTTTAGGTTGCGTCACGCATTTGACAACAGTGTCCCAAAATTATATCATCACAAAACTGCCACTGAATGAGTTGCTCTTGATATTCTTAATAGTCAGATGTATAACAACCATCTTTATTTCCAGGTCTGTGCTCTGTCCCGCCCCCGTCATTTCTGTCCAATGGGAGCAATGATCGTCATCCACATGGCTTTGTTTATAAATTAAAGTCCACTTTAAAAAAGCCCAATGTGAATGCAAACTGCACCAAAGGAAAAAAAATAAAGTCCACTATTTGGTCTGGACCAAACAAGTGGACCAAAGGACTCTCCTGATGTATATATATCAACACAGAAAATCAACGTCATTGTTCACAACTCCTTCTGTTCGCTGATTGGGCCAGTTAAAATGCTACCAGGGAAATCCTTGTCAATGGGGAAAACCCAGACGGAGCAGGGAAGGGAATTGAGCAGAACTGTGTAGAAAAGCATTAAAAATGTTTAAAGAATGTTTAAAAGGTGCCGATGCAATTACTGCAGAAATTTTTCAATGTTATTTTGTAATAATCTAAGAAAAATGCTTACATTTTCTAATATGACCTGTATAAGAAGTATAACATGACGATAAGACTCGCTAAACCTGAAGCTAGTGGCACATTGTGCTCACCATGGTAACCATACACCTGTGGCCCTCACTTCCTCACTGCTGATTTAAAAGCAGTTTAGAGGAAGACAAAACTGCAGAATCCAACAACTGTAAATCAGATCTTATAAGTTGTCCTGAGAAGAGAAAACATTATGGTAAAAAGAGAGCTGAGTTTTCTCTGAGTTATGTCTTAGTGCTACCAAAACTCCAAGCATTATTCTTAACCAGGTGTATAATCTGCAAGTTCAAAGCTTAGCAAGGAGATACAAAACGTGTCTGAACAGTAGAAGGTGCTTTAGTGCTTTACTAACTGGTGCCCTTAATAAGATTCCCCGCTGTTTTTGTTTTTCCTTTAACACCATGATTTGTGTGTTACCTTTCACAGTGCTCACAGTGGAGCTTATCAAACTGCTTGAACCTGCTCAGCCCAGGCGAACATCACTCCTCTGACTAATAAACTAAAGGTGAGCAGCGTAACTCTCCATGCTGTCCCAAACCAAACGCGCCCCCCCCCCCCTCTGAAAATTTCCATTTTCTTCTGATTCAGCCTAAAAGAGTCTAGTTTGGACACACGACACAAGGTGACCTAGAACCTGGCAGGGTGGGGATGTGACCCTCGGCTCAGATGGAGAGGAGAAGAGACAGCTGATTCAGCTTCATGATGTCAAATCGAAGCCATTTACGTCGATGCACACGGAGCCAACAGACTCAGGTTTCCCCTCTGATCCTCTGACAGCGACGACTGGTCTGTTCACATGCCAAGTATTTGGCAAGAGCTCTACTAATATTAGAATTTATAGACTTTATGCTTAAACAATGAGAGCTTTAATAAATAAAATTCCAAATAGACTGTGTTTTGATACAACTCCTATTTATGAGCACATTAAAAACACTTCTGTTTAACATTTTTTATTGTAGAATGGTAGAATTTGCCACTTAGGACAAATTTAAGCAACAAATGTAAAAGTTCAAATATAACTAACTTTATTACAATTCATTCCAAGCCTAAAGTGTCATTCAAATCTCTCCTTAAGAAGTCGACAGAATGTTGTAGCAATCAGAACAATTGATTCAGACTGAATCGAAACAGCTGATAATCAAGGTGTTTTTCTCTTTAAATCCCTGCAAGGTTGTTCTCAAGAGAGCAGCAGCTTGTTTTTGGTGATTTTTAATCATCAAAGGAATGTGTTTTCTTTATTCCTCAGCCTTCAAAGAATGCCAAGTGCTTACAGAATACTTGATCAGAGTCTTTCTGAGTGTTTATTCTGGAGAGGATTTAACAGACTCTACCTCTGCTGCTCTTCAAATCTGTGTTACATCACAAATATCAGGGTTTGTATGATGCATCTTCAAAATACTGACACCCACGATTCATTTTGTTGTTGCTTCTTTACTGAAAATCTCTTTTGTTATCTTTGCATTTTGTGTACCCGTGAAGAGAGGAGCCTGTAGTTAAAAAGCAACTACAGGTTCATTTTTCATGTTCAGTTTTAATGGATGGGTGGAATAAGATCGTCTAAAGTTGTGAAACAACAGAGTTAGAGTTGCTTTGGTCAAACCTAGAGTTAAACATTATGTGCAATCGTATGTGAAAATGCTAGATGTTTGTTCAAAGTATGTGTTGGGAATGACTCCCAACTACTGCCACATCAAATATGACCTCATTATGTGAGCATTGGAATGAATTATAATCACTTTTATTTAATTAGTTGTGGAGGCCAATTTGAAATGAAATAACTGCAACAACCAGTCGACCAGTTGCAAGTCTGATCCTGTGTGTGTGCTGCACTGTGTGTGTGCTGCACTGTGTGTGCGCTGAGTGTTCAAATTGGAAGTGCAAAGAGCATGAGGTGACAGAGACTCTGGGAGACAGGAAAAACTGAGATACCCAAGCTGGGCAGGGTGGAAAATAAAGAGGAAACTGGACTCAGCTGCCTAAGAGGAAAGAACAGAGAAATGAAAGAAGGAAGAGGTTTTCTTTTTTATGCTGTAGCCAGTGGAAACTTCAGCAGGCTGCTGATGAAAGGCTCAGAACCAGCTCTGACCGGTCTGGTCCTGACATACAGAGTAGGACTTCTTCCATTGTAAAAAGCAGCCAAGTGGAGATTAGCAAACACTGGCTGACGAAGCCCAGACAGCATACCTCCATCGACCTGATGCCAGGTCACATCACATACTGTCTGCTAGATTTAATGCACTCTGATGAAGGCGAGAGGCAACAGTGTTTGTTTGTGTGTTTGCATTAAAAATAATGAATACATTTTTTACAAACTGTTTCCCATTCAACCCTCCAATGCTGTATTTATTCAACTTTTCAATAAGAAGGTCGT
Organism: Cynodonichthys magdalenae; assembly: GCA_031762555.1. Classification (NCBI taxonomy): domain Eukaryota; kingdom Metazoa; phylum Chordata; class Actinopteri; order Cyprinodontiformes; family Rivulidae; genus Cynodonichthys; species Cynodonichthys magdalenae. The sequence continues at coordinate 1,130,418 of JARVJO010000330.1, forward strand.
GGTCAATAGTCAAACGCCTTCTTTAAATCAACAAAAATACTAACACAAGACTGTTTTTAATAACACTCTCAGACAAGAACCATTAATTCAACACCTACAGCTGATTCCTTTTAAAGTCAAGCTCATTCAAGATGGCCGCCACAGCTAAGCGATCTCATCACACACAAAACTGGTTTTAACTCATTTTTATAGACATTAAGATCAAATTTGGTGTGGTAGTAGCTGAGCATCATCCTCAACATGTATATTAAGCACATCGCACTAGGGATGCACCACTATGAACATTTCAGCTGATATTGATTTCTGATATTATGATTGGTGTTATAGCTGTACTTCAGTTATTCCTGGCTGAGCAGCGTCACTAACACTATCCTGATCAAACAGAGACCACCAATACCGATGTTAATGCAGATATATCGTGCATCCCTACACATTTCACAATACTGTAGCTTAAAACATTGGCACTAACTTTTGGAGTTAGCCCTGTCTGTTAGCAAAATATCTCATGAACTGGACTCATTTAATGAAAAAAGTCTCCGAAGGTAATCACTGAAAGTACATTCACCTCAGTTGAAGGTGGACGCCACAGTAAATCAACATTAACCATAAACACTATCTAGCTCTGTTGCTTCTCATCATAAAATGATTTTAGTTTAGACAATATACATTCCTTCAAGCCTTTTCTTCTGAAAGACATTTTAACTGGACTTGAATGCTAAATATTTTGACAGGAGCAGGTTGGAGTTCAAAGGGAGACATTTCTGTCAGATTTTTTTATTGCAGGGAGGGGGGTCAATGAAAATCTTGGGGTGGCACAAAAACGCCAGAACAGAAATTCAGGTGATTTGTTATAATGACTGTGTCCAAATTCAGGGGCTAGGTCCTCTGAAGGCCGAATTTGTCAGCAGCTTATGTCACAGCGCCGCCCTGGAGGCTGTCCAAATTCAAAGACTCCTCCAGTGCAGCCAAAAAACACGTCCTCCTTTTTTCCCCAATTTGAAGGACAGGTCCGATGGATCCTTCTCTGCCCACAATATCCCATAATGCATTGCGGGCCGGCTTGTAATGGAGGACGAAGCGAGAGGAAGGAGTACAGTTTTACATAAAAATCTGGCGGTATAAAATTTTAAAGTTTGAAGCGGTTGTGTGCTTGTCATGTTTTTAATATTATTCTTGTCAGGAATCAAACGAGCTGGTGTAGAGAAATAAACAAGCACCTACAGCGGGTCCCTTAGCTCTTTAAATATTTCCCTTAAGCTAATTTTGTTGTTTTGTGATATTAATACTAATAACTCCGAAGGACCCGGCCTACCCGGTCAAGGTGGGCCGGGTCCGCCCTTACCCGGCATAGGTCTGGTCGCCTAGCAACCATGACAACGCTAAACAGAAACTAAATTAGATCGAAATGAGAAAAAATATCAATGTATAAGCGTTATTAAAGTTACATATCAATAAAATTGACTTAAAGACAATATTTGAAGAACCAATAAACCTGCTGTAGGTGCACGTTTATTTTGCTAAACCAGATCATTTTTTTTCCTGACAAAAATAATATTTAAAAACATGTCTATACAAATGAAAAAAGTTTAACAACACAACCGCTGGAAATTTTTTATTTTTATACCGCCATAATTTTATTTAAAACGTATTTCTTTCACTTGCTTCTTTAGCCATTACTAGCAAAAAAAAACCAACTCTGGTCGGCCTGCAATGCATTATGGGATATGGTGGGCTGGGAAGGATCCACCGGACCAGTCCTTCAGTTCGGAGCAAAGGAAGGACGTATTTGTCGGCCGCATCGGAGGAGTCTTCAGTTTTGGACAGCATCCGTTGCAGCGCTGTGACTTAAGCGGCCGACGAATTCGGCCTTCGGAGGACCCGGCCTCTCGTTTTGGACACAGCCCCAGATGGGACACACATCAGAGGCATCAGGGGTGACGTGTCTTGCCCAAGGATCGAACCACTCTGCCACAGTCGTCTGCCCTAATTGAATTGAATTGAATTGAATTGAATTGAATTGAATTGAATTGAATTGAACTGAATTGAATTGAATTGAATTGAATTGAATTGTTTAGCATCGTCACGGTTGCTAGCCTACAGGACGTATGTCGGTGTAAGCAGAAGACTAAACCATACAAATTCACAGGTATTCATTTAAATGTATTATTTTGCTTTATGTCCTCATTCAGGTTTAATCTAATGAACAGTGTACTTTACTTCCTTCATATAACTCCTCCATCTTCAGCAGAATAGTTCACAAGTTACACCTAAAACTTTTGATCTAAAAGTGTTCAATTCATCAAGATTATTAGAGAGACAATTTCTCTGCTGGCTAACAACTTAAATTGTTCCACATGTTCGAAGACAAAAAGAGCTAGGAAACAAGGTACAATAAGAGGTCAAAACATTCTGAAAGCAAAGCTTCAGACTGACAGAAACAGAATATAAACCACATGTGTCACCATCGAGACAAAGAACAAGAGGAGGAGCTCCATGTGTTCCTGTGGGTGTGGGTAAACTATGTACATAATGTAAGTACAGACCGTGGTTTGTCTGAGAGCGGTTAATAAAACACTGACTTCTCTGTGACACGATGACACCGAATAACGTGAGGAAATGAAGTGGGGCACAAACTGGAGAAATTAAGGGCATTCCTTTAAGGATTGCATATCGTCCGCCGAGGTTAAAATACACAGTTTTAGTCTAAATGTTGAGAAAAGAATTTTGTTCAAGCTCAAATTCAAACAAAATCTTTATGAGTAACTGCATGCAACATGAAGAGATGCGTCAGTCTGTAAAATTATTTGAAGTCGTTACATGGTTTCTGACATAGTGACGAGTTATGCTCCAACATGTCTGTGGCACAGTTCTAACTGACATGTGGAAGTCCCACCTCACACAGGAGGAGGGTGGTGACTGTGTGTGTGTGCGTGTGTGCATGTGTGGGTGTGGGTGTACAAGCTTGTACATGTGTGTCAGTCTAGGTTCCAGCTGTAAGCTCCACAACAGGGTGGGCGACTAACATGTGTACACTGTGTTCTTGTGTTGTAGCTTCCTGTTTTTCTCTGTGCCGCCCTGCCTCTGCTCTCCATGCAAACTGTGAGAAATACGACTGAACGCTCAGACGCAAATCTCTACCATCTACAAACTCCAAGGCACAGGAACTGAGAAGTTACGACTACTGCCCACCACTGAAGATATAAGAAGTGGATGTGTGTGTGTTTGTGTGTGTGTCTGTTAAAGCCCTGTCACACTGTAACGCTTTAGACAACTTATGAAAGTTTTAAACGCAGCTACGTTGAAGATGAAATTTGAGAAAATCAACTGGAAACCTCTTTGTTTCTTAGTGGTGTGCATACTGTAATGCTAACAAACTAATCAAATATATGTGACCCATCATATCGAAATGAGGATTAAGTCAAATTTGGTCAAAATGACCTAATTACATTTTCAGATTCCTGGCTTTGACAGCTACATTTTGATACCTGGATCACTCTGATATCATAAGCTTATCCAGAGATATGACTTAATATGTCTTTTTGGCTACGGTAATACATAACTATTTGGTCTGAATCCTAATTTTACGTACATTTATTGAGTCATTTTTTATGTCAATATAAAGAGAAAACCTCAAATATTATTTGTATATTAGGATTTCCCAGTTGGAAAGAAACAAAAACATTGCTAACTCACAGGGAAAAATTCAAAATTTTAAGGCGTTTTTCCTCAAAATCAGGTTTTTTGTTGCTACTGCTCAAAGAAATGCTTCAAAAAAATTTTTTAGGATCATATTTCAGACAGTTCATTCAAATGATACATTGATAAGACATGAAATCATTATATATTGACAAAATGCAAGTTTTGCACACGTTTAAATCAAAACCCTATATCTGCTTATTTCTCCACATTCCACTTTTGGACCTAATCCTCGTTTCGATGTGATGGGTCACATATAACTTTTATTAGTAATTTTGACAAAAAATGTCATACATTTTTATAAGTTGTCTACAGTGTGACAGGGCCTTTAGCAAAATATTAGATGAACAGTTGGACAGATTTTAAGGAAGCTTTCAGAAAGTAATTATTGGATGCACGTACAACTGATTAACTTTGGGATTTAGTCCAGTTCAAGATGGCCACCAGAGCCAACTTATTTTAGTGAACACAACAATGGCTCTGGCTCAGTCACATATGCAGCTAAAGTTCTATGTGGTAGTAGCTGAGAATCATCTGCAACACACGCTTTGAGCGCTAAACTGAACAACTTTACCTAAAACCTTGGCACTAACTATGTCATCCCTGTTTATCTGTTAGCAAAATATCATATGAACTAGAGGATGGGTTTTAATCAAACATTTAGAAAGCAATCATTGCATCTGCAACTGAATAACACTGTCAATCCAGTTTAAGGTGGTTGCCACAGAAAATCAATTAAAAACAGCTGTCATTCATTTAAAATGACACATATAGAATCAAAAATATGGTAGGAGATGAAAACCATCTTAAACAGATACGTTGAGTTTCATATTATTATAACTGATGTGTGATAGTGTATAACATGGACCAACTTTGTTATTTCTCAACATGAGATGTTTTTAGTCTAAGACCCGACGTGACAGAAAATGGGTGTTATGCATTTCTCCAAAAAATTCTACCCTTTTAAGTTTCTTAAAATCAAACACTACAGACACTTAATGGTGCTGGTGGATGAAATAATAATGCAAAAGGGTCTTTTTTGGCTCTCTATCAAAGCAGCAGAAAAAGAATGAATAATACATCCCTGAAGCAGACTGGTTATACTTCAGCCCCGCCTCTCTCTCTTCCTGTCATGTTGTTTCCTGTGATGCAGCACATTCTGACCGCTGGCTACTCTGCACACCGCCGCTCCGCTCTTCTGCCCTGACATCTTCTCTCAGCTGCCCAAGAGTTTCACATCCATCGTTTTAACCATCTCCACCTGTCCAACACCACTGTGTGTTTGTGTGTAAATCCCACCATTTCACAGAGCTCCAATCCACTCTGCTTCACTTCCTCATCTTTTCCTACTCACACATTTTATTATTATTATTATTATTATTATTGTTTTTTAATACCCCTTTTTGATGCTTTATTCAGAACAATTTCTCAGATGTTAGACAAATTACAAATAGAGGTTCTTTGAATCACATTTTGGCCTAAACGTTCGTGCCACCGTTTTAGACTAAGATCACTCTATGTTGAAAGTAAAGAAGAAAGAAACTAAATAAAAAAGTAAAAATAATGTGCAAACTAATGCTACATTGTGAATGACTTTCAGCTACCACTAAATCGAAATTTAACTCAGTATCTTTAAATTTGTTTTTAGCTTTAAATCCAAAACAAAAAAAACGGACTTCTATTCTGCAAATTGAAGACACTTCCATACAGGGAGCTTTGTCAACAGGTTAAGTTGAAGCCATTTTTGTTTTTGAAGGCCAGTTGACTGTGGCAGACATCTATAATTTCTAAAGGTTACCAGTTGCTGTTGACCTGATGATTGGTTTTAGAATGTTTCATTAATTTTTATTGTTATGTTTCATTGCATCATGTGAAACAGTGATTGGATATGGTTAAAATGTGGGATAATAATTAGTGATAGCTGTGTTTTTAGTGATGCATACTGCTCTTAATTTTTTTTTCAACTATTTTGCTAGAAGTACCTTCCTCTGATAGTAATCATACAATTAATTAGACAATGGGCACTTCATGTTTTTAATGTACTAAGATACTAAAACCAGAGCAGTTTTACAAAGGTGGATAACTTATTACAGCTAGTGGTTTCAGGTATTTATACCCTCCAGTTCATAATTATCTCAAACAAAACTGATCAGTAAAAATCACTGATATTGATTTCTATGGAAAGCTCAGCGCAGATTTGTTGACTTTACAATCCTAAATTGTGGAAGGAGCTTTGAAAACAAATTTAGTTTCAAACTGTCCTTGTGTTTCTTCATAATGCTTTGTAAAAGGCTTATTAAAAGTAAACTAAAAGCACAATAACCAAAAACAAGCTTCAGCATGGCTTCCTTACCGTCAGAGAGGTGAAGGTCATGCACATGCCCCCAAACCCGTTCATCGCTAGAGCAACGAAGATTAGGACGGACAGATCTGCAGAATGTGAGAAGCAAGTACAAATGAGTCAAAACCAAATCAGAAACTCCCTCCCAACCTGTCTGACTGACTGAAGAGTCACTGCATCTTCACAAATATACTTGATTATAAAGGACAGATTGCAAAGGGACACTTCTCTTGACTGAACATAAAATACTGTCAAATTGATGTAAAAACATACATACTATTAGGATCTTTGGCACCATACGCAATGAGGAGACAGGACAAGCCAAAGCAGGCACTGGAAACAGAATTGATCAATGTTAATATCATGTTTTTGTGATAGTTTGATAATTTTTAAAGTGTTATGTCTAATAATTATCAAAAGCTAATATCCTATAAACCGTAACATTAGTTATAAAGCTGTGTCAAAACTCAGAGGCTGGGTCCTTCGAAGGCTGAATTTGTTGGTTGCTTACGTTACAGTGCCGCGCCAGAGGCTGTCCAAATTCAAAAACTCCTGCGATGCAGCCAACAAATGTGTTCTCCTTTTCCACCAATTTGAGGGATGGGTCCGATGGATCCTTCTTGGCCCACCATATCCCACAATGCATTGCGGGCGGACCGGAAATTTATTTTCCTGCTTGTAATGAAGGATGAAGTGAAAGAAAGGAGTACAGTTTTAAATAAAAATCAGGACGTACGCCGGGGTAAAGGCGGGAGGCTAGACCATCCAAATTCAGAGCCACTTTTTTCTGGTCTTTATGGTATCACAAGGACCCAGCTCACCTTGATCGTGTAGACCAGGTCCTTCGAAGGACCCAGCCTCTGAATTTGGACACAGCTAGAGTATGTAGAAAGAGGCAAAAGTCTTTGTCCAGGCTAGGCTAATGGCTAACCCAACAAGAGCCTATTGTTTGATTCTTTCTTAGAAACAGCATACCACTGTATAGAAGGCTATATTAGCTAATATTAATCCTCTGCACTTTTACATGCATGTATCTGTTAACATTAGTCAGTCTAAAATCTTACTCAACTCCTGGCAGACTGATAAGCCTGAGCACCATCAGTCTATAGCAATCTATGCTACTTTCATGTAGCATGGACGTTGTTTTGTTGACGAAACAGCAACAAACCAAACAAATGTTTTCATGCATGCAGAGGTTAAATATTAGCTCATGTAGCATTCTTTTACACTGGTGTTATTTTTGGGAAAGATTTGCCTCAAAAATTATTTTAAAAAGATCACCTATTTGTCTAATTATTAGTTTAATCTGGGCAAAGACCTCGGCCCTTCTCTTCATATTCTGTGCTCTATGAGGGTACTAACTATTTTTAATTATTTGACAGAACATTATGTCAAAGATGACCAGGATTATTCCTTTAGGTGTCTAAATCATCTCAGGTTTCCATCTGCAGCCTCACCTTCCTAAAAGTCGTAGCTTTCGTGGGCCGTATTTGTCCATGACGATGCCCAGGGGCAGAGTTATGGCTGACAACAGGAAGGAGCCCACAGTGAAGGCCAGGTTCAGCATCTCATCCTGGTCCTGGCAGATGGGCCAGTTATTCATCAGCAGGAACTCCTCTGCTGGGCCTTCAGACTCAAAACTGGACGAGTTAGAGATGTTAAGACTGGAGCTGTTATCTATGTGGACAAAAACAGGAAAGAGAGACGGCAGAAGCATGAAATATGTTTTTATATTTTATTATTAAGAGCCTAATATTTCTTGAATGAACGTAGAACACCCTCCACTTTCAGTGTCAGTTGGTATTCTTTAAAGTGAATAGTTTTTGGGTATTTGAACAGGATATTGGAGCCTAAACTTCTCACCTTTCACCCCCTGCCTCTGACATCATCAATGAGCTGAGCATGCTGATTGAAAAGCCAATACATTAAAGGTCAAGTAAATAAATAATATAGTTCTGGGTAATCAGCAACTAGAAATAGTCTGAGCTGAATCTTGGCAGAGGGAAAGGGACTCACTGAGATGGTCTCATTCCCTCAGCTGAATCACTGGTAAACACAGACCACTGAGTTCATGGGAAGTCTATTTTAGTCCATGTGCTCTGTTACACCGTCCGATCTAACTGTTGACATAAACAGAGACAAGACAACAGAGGAGCGCTGCGATAAGAAAACAGCTCATCACTCACCTTAACTTGTTTACTGTCAAAATGCCAGACAGTTCAGAAGAACAGCCGTTGCTTCACATATGAAACAACAAACTACTGTGCTCGTGTGTGATAAAAGTAACAAAAGCTGCAAAAGACTTTGCAGTAACTAATAAACAACACCGCTCAGAATTAGCTTCTTCTCTGGGCTCTGGGTTCATCTTTGCCTTTGCTGATTCAGCTCACAGTAAAACTCGACTAGGACAGAGGTGTTGATGCCGGTTTCTGGATAAGGAGTGGAGGGTGGATTTAGAGCAACAGGAAGCCACAGTGTCGCATGAAAACCATGTTGATGAGCAGAGCTGGCTTGAGGGTGCGAGGATGGAAATAGATAAAAGGCAGCAGGACTCCAGGAACATCTGATGACTACAGTGCTGTTCTAACTCTGATATGCCAACTCGCAGAGAGGTATGAGGGCGCTGGAGTTGGAGACTGAGCAGAACTGGTGTGATCAGGACACAGCAATGTAAAAAACGACTTCACAATTCTCTTTAGCCTGCAGTTTATTCAATGACACACAATATATAAGAGACTGAAAAGAGTCACAGTAGAGCGATGATATCTTCTCCAGCAAACAAAATCTTTCAGTCATAATGCAAATTACAGATAATCAAAAGGTTCAGAGCAGTAATAGTGCTCATAAGAGAACAGTCTTCATGTTCAGGACTGAACTTTCACAGCTTAAACATGTCAAACACATGAAACAAAAGTTTTAAGCAACACTACAGTCACTCCTTAATCTTTTTGGTGCTAAACTCCTACTGAAAAGCAGAACAAGGTAAGCTCATTTATGTACAAAGATATTGCATCACATATGTGAGAAATAGTGTTACTGGCACAGTGAGAAAAGATTCATTCTCTAGATGGTAGAAGTCTGTGCAAAGATGACATGCAGGCTTTTTAAAGTTGTGCTTTGTAACAATAAGAAGTTACAGTGTTCTTCCTGCAAAGCTTTTATTTGAGGTGTGTTGTGAGCATTAAGTGTTGACTGTCATCAGCAGTAGCTGTTCTTAGTGACTCCAAATGCTGACTGATCAAATGGCTGCAGCAAACCTGAGTCAGCTATCTAGTTAGCTATCTATAAGGGGACATTCCATTGACTTCCATTAAGCCTAACCCTGACCCCTTATCCTAAACCTAACCTAAACTCAATTCACACCTTGTTCCTAAACCCCACCCCCACCTGTCAATCATAAGAGAATGTTCACCAGAAGAACTATGGTCTGTTTCTCTGCATGTATCTCTACAAACAGGCTCAGCCCCAACACATTCATTTCCATTAAACACTACTAAATTGTGCAGACAGCTTGATTTCCTCAGGGTGCTTTTATAGTATACCCGGAGAAAGCTCAAGGATACAATGTACAGCAGTTTCAGTGCCTTTAAACAACTATATACACTGACCAAGGTGTAATCAGGAAACAGAGATCCCAGAGCTGGGCCAACACGGGGGGGGGGTCAATATTACACTTTTCTTCTTGTGATTAGGAGATACATGAGATGATTATGTTGAGTTGATCCTTTTAGCACTGTACATGCATCACTGCAGTGTTAAAGGCTAAATGTAAAGAAACTTTTCAACTAATGAAACACCATAGTGCTGTCTTTTAGCAACAAACCTCTGCTCGACCAGTCCCAAACAAACTTTTCAAGTGATTTTTGATAAAGCAGGAGTTGTGAAAGGGCACTTGACCTTGATTTAGAGGCTGAAAATGGATAGATGTGTTTTTAGATGGACGATTTGTGCTAAGCTAACTAACTAAAGTTTGCTAATGTACTGCAGACAAGAACAGAAACTCTCAACTAAACATGAATTAGCACTACTTGATGAGGAGACTATGGCTGTGTCCAAATTCAAAGGCTGAGTCCTTCGAAGGACCCGGCCTACCCGGTCTGGGTGGGTCTTTGGTTGACGAGGAAGACCAGAAAAATGTGGCTGTGAATTTGGACCGTCTAGACTCCCACCCTTATGGTTATGGTTAGTGGGGATGGATAAATAATCCATGTGAGCGGGGGCCTCATAAGTGGGCCCATTGCGCTCCCCAAAAGACACTGGTCTTTAAAACCTTCGCGTCCCTCGGATGAAGGACACGAGGTTGGAAACACTCAGTGTT
>JARVJO010000330.1:1140872-1151839 GCA_031762555.1 Cynodonichthys magdalenae
AAGGACGCATTTGTCGGCCGCATCGGAGGAGTCTTCGGTTTTGGACAGCCTCCGTCGCGGCGCTGTGACGTAAGAGGTCGACGAATTCGGCCTTCGGAGTACTCGGTCTCTCGTTTTGGACACAGCCATTGACTACAAGTCATTGTGTGAGTGTATGTATGTATGAATGTATGTATGCATGTATAAATTTACATACAGTATGTAAATATGTAATGTATGTATGTATAAATTTACATACAGTATGTAAATATGTAATGTATGTGTGTATAAATTTACATACAATATGTATGTATTTATGTATGTATGTATGTATGTATGTATGTATGTATAGATGTATGTATGTATGTACGTACAGTATGTATTTATAAATTTACATACTGTATGTATGTATGTATGTATGTATGTATGTATGTATGTATTTATATGGCAGTATTTTAAACCCAGGTTACAAAATGTTTTATTTATAATTCAGAAAGATGGGAAATAATAAAATAACCAATGAAACAATGTAAAGAAGTAACTTAAACACAAAAACTTTTAAAGGAGGGTTTCTACTGACAAATAATGTAAAACAATCTTTAAACAGTCTCGGCTTAAAGAATAGAGAGTAGAGAGTTGACCTGAATGATGATTTACTTTTTTTAATATCAGGTAAAATAAAAATGGGCTGCTTTAGTTTTTTTTGGTTTTTTTTACCCAATTTCTTTGGTGAAAATAACTAGACTGAACTACAGACAAAACATGTTGATCAAATAAAAGTTAGTGGTTCAGCAAAATTTTAAAACATTCAGTTATCTATGCTTAGCCAAGCATTTCCGTAGAACAGTAACTTTTATAAAATCAATAAATCTGTGTTTCATCAGCAATGATGAAACACAGATTTAAATACTGACAAGTTAAAATCAGCAAAACTGTGGATAAAAGCCTAATAAGCAAAACCACAGCTAAAGGCTATACATAAGCAAAAAAGTAGCTAAAGTAAAGATTAACAAAACTGTAGCTAAAATGTAAGATTAGCAAAACTGTAAAAAAAAATTGTGGTCAGAATTGGAAGTTGGAATAAAACAGCAGAACCAGTTGATTCTCTTTTAAAAAGTTTTGTTCAAAAATCTGACTCCATTATGGCCCACAGCCAGCCTGTCAGGCCTGTGAGTTGAGGCCTTTGTCTTATCAGAACAATAATAATAACAACTCTCTCAAGAAGCCCAGCATCTGTCCCCGACTGCTCTAAGAGGAACACTAATGATAAATCACCCAAGTAAGAGTCACATGAAAACCCACCACTGGAGGCAGGAACCTTTTCATCAGACAATGAAAGGTAATTTTCTGTTTGAAGTCTATGACTGCACTAGGTAAAAATATGCATATGGCAAGAAACATACAGAAGAAACTACAAACAGGAAAACAATAATGTAAATACTGCAGTGTGTGTGTGAGAGCTGGATGTATGTGTGTTTTCTACTGTGTGAACATGCTGTGCATCTGTCCTGCTGAGCTTTAACTTGTTGCTTTTCTTTCAGACGGCTCCTAGACTGAATTCCAGATGATGGCCACTTGGATCCAAACACATAAGGAAGCCTTGAACCCCCCCCACCCCCTCGCCCTCTTGTACACCAATCACGCCAACGCAGACCATGATCTGCCTAAGCCAATCAGACTCCGGCTGACCTCATGCAGCTGGTTTTGTGCTTCCAATTAAAAAAATACAAATAAAAAAAATAAGAGCAAACTAATGGATATATTTATGTTTATATATAAGATTTTTAAGATTAATACTGTTCCTATTTGAATATTCTGATTTTATATATGAGGCCAAAGAATAACAATTACTTGTGGTGTGTTTTTTCTTGCATCTTTCTGCTTGTTGTGTTTTATTTAGGAGCAAGGAAATATTGAGGGAGAAGTTAATTTGGTTGTCACTCTTGTTTACTTTCTCCTTTTAATTAATAAACTTTATTGTCCTCCTGATGTCACTTTCCTAACTGGGGCTGATGGTTGATTGTTGAAGCACAGAGACAGCATGTAGGGCAGCTAATGAGGTAATGAGGTAGGGGACATAGATACATAAAATGTGATTGGTGTCAGCCCATAGTTTGCAATGACTGGATAACAGCTAAAATCACATCACTAGGTATATTTTAAAATGGATTATTTATGCAGTGTTTTACTAAGGGATGGTAGCACAGTGTGGATCATGGAAACTCTAAGGTAAGATGACCAAAGTATAAGGGACGTCGTTCACTAAAAACACAAGAAAAGTGAAATGAAATATGGTAAACCACAGCTTGATGCCAGGTGCCTGTGCATTTTTGTTATTGGCTAATTTATTTGTAATGGATCAAAAGCTGTTCATGGTAGATCTAAGTAGCATAATGCTCTGAGTGAGAATGAGTCCAAGTTAAGTGTGAATAGATGGTCATCCTTTGACCCACAGTTAAACCAGCTAGTCTTCCCACCTGCTCTGTTATTCCTTCCTCTACCTTCTACCTGTCTCAGCTCTGAACTGGTCTATTGTCAAAACCCTACAGGACTTTGACCAATAGGAATCACCAATGCCAAACAGCTGTCCAGCAGCTCATGTTTTAATGCTGCGACTTCATGGCGCTAAATTCAGATTATAATTCAGGATGACTCAGCGCTTTTGCATAGATTTGGCTAAAATATATCTCAAGACCAAAAGCAGCAGTTTGAGATGCTCCTAATGGCTGTGTGTTTTACATGTGTGTTTTTAAGGTAATAGCTTGATGTTTTAAGTAATTTATTGAAATATTTTGCTGCCATGCTGAATTTAGAAGCTACAGCCTGGAATTTAGCTTTAAAAAGGAAAGCTAGCTTAACAATGCAAACATGACACATTAAAGAAATCACCAAAGGCAAGTTTCTCCGAAAGTGTATTTTAAAATGTAACGTCTGAAACACCTGAAGGAACCGTATGGTTATGTTTGAGCTGATGTTCTGTTCAATGGTTCTCAATAATTACTGACTTATCAGCTGTAATATCAGAGTAGATTTTGAAGAAACGAAAGAAATTTCCCAGCTAATTATTAATAATTATTTAACAGAACATCCCATCAAAAATGACCAGACTCTCTCTTTATTGTGACTCCCTCAACAGAAGGTTCTTTTAGTTAAAGTTACCCACCTCCAATAAAACCAGTTCTGCTTTAAACATCACCACCAAACTCCAGTTACAACCTCTTTAACACCAAGATTGTTGAAGAAAACGTTCTATGCACAACCTTCAGAGGAGCTTTAAAATGTTTTTATGATCTAATTTCTTTACTTTTTTTTCTTGTTTTGCTCAGTAACAGAACTTATACCTCTGAATAGGTCTGGTTCTGGGTGGTGGGGCAACATGCCAAGGCAGGACTGCTGCACTTATTAGCCAAAGACCTTGTTGATTTTGTTTGATTTGGTTTTGTATGATTCTTATAAATGTCAGTACTAAATGTTTTATTTTGTGGGGGATTATGTGTACAGTTGTTTGGTTTTATAACTGAGCTATTCAAGTAAAACAAATTATGTGCCGGGGAGAAAAGTTTAAATGATTAAATGGGGGGGGGGTAAAATATATGTGCCTTTTTTAACATCAATACAAGAACTGTGCTGACTGACATCTTTGTATAAGAGCATTATTCCAATGTTAGTTTATTTACAGAGACACTCCTGTTTTCAGTCCTGACTTACTTTATGCGCAAGACCAATGTGTAATTATGCAAACACACTAAAAACATACTTATGATTAAAAAAATAAAAAGTTAATAAAAGCTGATAAATGGCTGATGAGTGACTTGCTTTCATCTTGGTCAGGATCTGTCAACCTTTGGACTTTTTCAAACATGAAAAAGTCCACATTAAAGGATGGGTGCCTTGTCAAAACGTACCAAAGAAGAAGAATAAGAAGATTTACACAATAGAGTTCCCAGAAAATATTTTTATTAGTAAGACTTTTCAGGACCTCTTGTTTAAACAATAGGACTTTAGGAACAATGTCCTTTAGACAAATAAGATCAAAGTGATACCTTATATGGCAACACTTCATGCCTACTGGTGAGCACAGCGGTAGAGGGGTGATGATTTGGGATTGTTTTTGTTGCACAGCAACAGGACCTGGACACCTTGCAATCCCAAACAGAGTCATGAAACAAGACAATGATGTCCAACACTGCAGCAGGTCTACAACAGAAGGCATTAAGTTTTGGCAGTTTAGATACACACAAAATAAATGAACCTGTTAACCTACAGGCTTAATCCTAACCCAAAATTAAATTAAGTACTGCTCTTGAACCCTTCTGAGTAAATTCACAAGCTTAACCTCTATGTAAAGCTATCAATCTGAATTTCTAACTTTAGCACTCATAATCGTAACTGTAACTAGTAATTAGTTACTAAAGTTAAAATACACTATAACAATTATTACTTTTTTTCTCATTTCATGAGGGTAGTGCCTCCTCATGATGTCCTTTCATGAGGATGATCCTTGCTCTGTGCTCCATGGGTCTATGGCTGCAAGACCCGGGTCACCTGTTCTCCTATGTTTCTGAATGGGTGTTCTGAAAAATTATTTTATTGCGCTTTGTACAATGACAACAAAGTTCTATTCAATGAAATTCAATTTCCCAAGCTGCATATTAAAAAAAGTAATTTGATTGGCTACACAGCTGTGGTGTTAAATGAATCTCAGAGCTGATTGGTCGATTCTAGTGTACCATAGACAGGTGGGACAAGAGGGGCTTGCAACACATTTTGGAGAGTCTATAGATAAACCCAGTTAGTCAAAATAGGTGTCAATCGAAAGAAGAAGACCAATTGAATCATTTGAACAGACTATTATGCAAATTCAAAGTCTCTGGTAGTGTGGGTCAGGCTAGAAGGAGGCAGGAAGTAACCACAGACTGTACAGACTAATCACTTGAAGGAATGCGTATATATTTTATTTTATTTTACTGTTTATCTAGGCAAGGGAGGTCTGAGCCTGAAGGCAACCAGAGTACCTGGAGAAAACCCACACAAGCATGAGAAGAACATGCAAACTGCACAGAAAGACCCCAGGTCCGAACCAGGGATCAAACCCAGGACCTTCTTGCTGTGAGGCGTCAGTGCTAACCACTGATCCATCATGTTGCCATGTATGCTGCCTTCCATCTCTGCGTTTTAAACTAAGATTATCTTGGGAGGAAAACTGACAGAGGTAGAGCTGTTTTTGTCAAACCTTGTAGTTATGTGTGATCTTGTATAATATTTCAAAATGTCAAAACCAGGGTATGGTTGGACTGGACACACAGTGCCACATCAGATTTTAACACAATATATGTGAAATTGACCGAGTAACAACAATTTGTGGTTGTCTAATGTATTATTATTATTATTATTATTATATTTAGCAAAAAGACAGAGTTTACTCCAAATAGTTAATGACCAATTAATTAGTGCGTGTGTTCAGTCTCAGCTACTACCCACACCAAATTTCAAACCAACAGATGTAAAACTGATTGATTTAAAGCCATGTTTGTGTTTTTGAGGTCAGTTGGCTTTGGCATCCATCTTGAATGAGATTAAGTTGTAGATCAGTGCTCTGAAGATCCAGTTAAAGGCCAGAGCACAAGTTGCTGATTTAACAGGACAGCTTGTATGTTTTGGAGTCTTCTTACCACGGTGTAATAAATCTGGACACATGCTCAGGATTTTCTTGGCTGTATTAAACTGGCCACTAGATGTCGCCAGTTCCCATCTCTGTCCCAATTATTTTTTTTTTTCCACAGCTGGAGCAGATGAACTCTCTTCCTCCCAGTGTTTCTAGGAATTACACGTTTGGTATGAAGCAGAAAAGTAAACAGCAAACCTCACATTGCGATAGGAGGATACTTCTAGTTTAGTCACAGCTTCTGTGAATAAAACAACTAGGATCCTCTCAAACTTGTGGGAACGTTTTGTTCTGATATAATAACATTTTAACAAGAATTCTTAATAAATGTGCCTTTCAAAGAAAAATATTTATATTGAACAAAAAAGCCTCTGTGCAACTTGATTTTAAAAAAAGAAAAAAAGAAAACTTCATGTCTGTTCAGTTTTTCTGTTTTGCAAAATCAAATATGGTTTTGAGTTTGAGACAATGTCGTTGCTTCAGTAACAAATATGTTGACTTTTTTGTCTAAATATTTGCTTGCTCATTAACATTCTCAGTAAACTTTTTCTTCCTTCGACATAATTTCTAACGTCAAGAATCAACACAAGCGTATGAGCCTGCTGCTCTGTGATTGGCTGCGGCCCGTCTCTAGCTCAGCTCTGGGCCAATAGGAAGGATGCGTTGTTATTTCGGGTCTCACCACTGATATAAAACTCGGTAACGAGGAGCAATGAAGGCAGAGAGGGAAATACTGTGACAGGAAAAGTCGGCAGTGATAACAAACACCTTTGCTTCTTTTGTTTCATCTTTTGCATCTTCTCCGGTTTGTCTCTGCATCCGCGCGCTCAGGTAAGACGGTCCTCAGCGAGGATGCTCCACACATGCACAAACACACACACACATGCACACACAATGAGTCATGTTTGTACTTTTATGGAGATAATTCATAAATTGTTAGACAATATATAACGTAGGTCAATAGCCTGTTGCAGCTTTTAGGCACGCGCCTCGTGTCCTGTCGAATGAAGGAAGCAGAAATGTTTTCAACTTCAGGACCTTTGTGTCCTCTTTTTCAGAGTTGTCATTTAAATTATGCAAAACCACTGAAACGATGGGATTTTTAAAAACCCGTATTTTTAGGCTAATATATTTTTGTTTGGTGAGAATTAGAAAGTTTTACCAACGCTGCATCAAAGTTGTCTTTGTGTACACGAAAATTAATTGTTGCGTGGCAGGAGCAGCAGTGAATTATTAAATATAATTAATAATTTTGAAGTTATATGCTGCTGTTTGGTCGCCTGTCTGTGTGTCAGCAGCTGGTTTATAGTCTTTGTTCCAGCAGCAGGATGTTGTCTTCCTTTCTCCTGTTGTTGACACCAAACAGCTGAGCGATTTAACGTCAAGATGCTGAAATTCGACCTGCTCACTTCTGGTGAAGCCAGGCAGTTTCGACATAAAACCCTTCTTGAGTCAGAAACTGGTAGAACTGTTACAAAACAGCCATGCTTACTTTACTTACTTTGTCCGGGTTTGTTATTAGAGGAAAATACATTTAAAAATAGGTGTTTTACTTTGAAACAAAAGTGTATTTATTTACAAGCTTGTGTTTCAGTCTTTTATTTTGAAACCGGTCTTACCGGCGGTGTTTCTGAGTCGCAGATCTGAATGGGTGGGGGTGTACTGTGCAGATGATTCTAGTCCAGTTCAGACCAGTTAGAGCTGCTCTCCCTTCATCACACAGTAGTTTGCTTCGATTGTACCCAGATACATAAAGTCACGATAAAACAGTCAAAATCATTTTAAACTAAACTCAAATTTAGTTGCATCCATGATGCGTTGTTGTAATGTTCTTTCTCAAATCAGTGTCTGTTGGTAAAATATCTCATGAAACACTGAAAGAATGAATAAAACTTTGAGAATATAATAACTGGATGTACAATCAGACTGAATGCAGGTCCAGCAGCTGACCTTTAATAAAGATACAGCTCAGTCCGTTTGACAGATATTAGGCTAAAATCGCGTGCGGCAGTAACCGAGGGTCATCCTAAATATATTTTAAGCGTTTACCATGAAAGGTTGGCGGGTGATATGCATTCCTTATTCTATGCAAACTTTTAATTTTTATTATGTTTGTCTCAGTAACGAGCCACTTAAACTCGCTGTTTTATCGTCTTTTTAGTCTCACTGCATCTTTAAACCTTCGTTTGTGTCTAAATACATTAACATACATCACCGTTATCAGCATCCTTAGAGAAGCGCTCGTGCCCAGCTGCCTACTTCAGCCGGAGACTCTCTCGCGCGGAACTGGTTCAAACTGGATTGAGCTTGTGCTGCATTCACGTGCAAGTTTATTTTCAGTAAACATGGCTTATTTTTTTATTTACGCACATGTTTGGACTTTATTTACACGGTTGTTTACCTTAATAAAAGCTGTCGAGTATTCGTTTTATTACTATACGTTTTAACAGTTGTTACTCGTAAAAACATTTACGGTGGGTTATTTTTAATACACTAAACTACGGTCACCCATACTAAGATATAAAATTGAAATTTGCAACCCTTTTTGGCTAAACTAATTTGAAAACTTGTTTTCAGCCAGAACAAACTAAAAAGCTATTTATTTTCCCAGCAAAATGTAGTGATATCATCATCTTCTTTCTGTAAAGACCTCTGTCTGCAGTATTTCCCCACAGCTCTGAAATACAACACCAACCTCACGTGTAGCAGCTTCAAGCGACGTCACCAACAGCCAATAGGAAAAGCGCTCTTAAACCTTCCAGCCCATCAGATGTATTAGTGGGCGGGGTTATAAATAATTAGAGGCGGAGTTTAGTTGTTTGTTTCAGTTCTGTCACATCCTTAGGGCCTAGAACAAAGAACTGGAAATGGTCCTTCCTGAAAAAGTCACCCAGAAACCTTTACTGAAAACTGAATCATGTTTAGACTTATTATTTGAAAAAAATCTTTTATGTCTTCAGTTTTAAAAACCTTAAAAACACCTTAAACACTCCCAAAATGTTTGAAAAAGTGTCACATCTCTCAGTTATCATAGATTATTATTATTATTATTATCATTGTTATTGTTGTTGTTGTTGTTGTTATCACCCACCTGGCAAAGGTTATAATGTTTTTGTCTTTGTGTGTTCATTTGTTTGTTGTTTCTCGAACCATCAGACAGATATAAGTGAAACTCTGAAAGTAATGACTGATGCACTTTTAGTCAACTCAATTCAAGCTAATCCACTTTAGTAAACTCAAACATGGCTTTCACTTACATTTTTTTTCAAATATTGAGCTAAAAATTGATATGGTAGTAGCTGAGAGTCATCCTCAACACATACTTTGAGCACTACATTTTAAAAGAATCATATTTAAAATAACTTTTCTGTTTATTCCTTCTTGTGTTTAAGGTGCCAGCAGCCTACTTCAGATCCATTTAGGCCAGTGCACCACTACATCCCACCCAGCCGAGATGGCTCCCACTCTGGCCACAGCCTTTTCCCGTCGCTGGTGGATGGCTGTCACAGCAGTCATTGAAAATCTGCTGTTCTCTGCTGTCCTGCTTGGCTGGTCATCCCTGCTCATCATGCTCAAGTCTGAGGGCTTCTACTCCTACCTTTGCACAGGGCCAGGTTTGTGTTATGATTAATAGCCAGTTGATTAAAAGGTATTTATTACACAGCAAGTCTAGACTTTCAATAAGCTTTAGTTTTGACCTATAGGTACCACAGTGTTAAAGAGTCAATGAGATTACATTTATTGTTTTAAATACATTTTTAGAAGTAATATAAGGTGCTGTGGTAGGTCAGTGGACATCACTGAAGTCTTGTAATCCTGAGGCTACAGGTTGCATCAGGAAGGGCATTCAGGTTACAAGAGAAGGGAGCAGATGAAAGAGATACTACTTTTTATTGCACCGTTAAAATAAGGATTATTAAGCAAATCTAACATTATTCAGGCAGTAAAAGTAACAGTATTTTCATTTTTGTTTTTAAATAAAACCAAATAAATCAAGAGAGTCATTTTTCATTTGTTTTAATACAGTGAAACTGACTCATGCCTTCTGTCAATCAGGTTTTATGAGACATCTGTATAAACTCTGAGTGGTCACCGGGCTGATAGCAACACTCATTGTTGTAGTTTTAGCAGCTGAGGCAGCTCTCCAGGGACAGTGACAAACATGGAGGGTTCTTGTAGATAGAATATTTGGGTTCTTTGTAGGAAACACCTCATCACATCCACAGTGAGCTGGCTCTGAACAGGCTTTATAATCTGTTATAAAATGCTCCAGCGGAACAAAGCCAACAGAAAGATAACACAAGCAATCTCATTTCATTCTGTCCTCAGCTCTCTATCTATGATCAAAGATGATGT
This sequence comes from Cynodonichthys magdalenae, assembly GCA_031762555.1. Lineage (NCBI taxonomy): Eukaryota > Metazoa > Chordata > Actinopteri > Cyprinodontiformes > Rivulidae > Cynodonichthys > Cynodonichthys magdalenae. The sequence goes on from JARVJO010000330.1 coordinate 1,150,873, forward strand.
GGTGAGCTGCTGCACTCAGTGGCTCATTATAAACAGATTGTCTGGGAACATCAAACCACAAGAACTTTGCTTCTATGGGAGGACTTGATAAACATTTCTTGTCACTGTGTAATTGTAGTTCAATACATAATAGTAAAAAACAGTTGATACCCATTGGTGAAGCTGAATAGTCTCCATAGATGAGCAGATGGTCTCTTTTATCTTGAGACTGTGTCGCTGGTTTTCTTTTTATTCAACAAAAGAGACAGATGAAGGCCTTCCAGGCTAATTTGCATGTTTCAAAAACAACTATTTCATTTCACTTTACTAACCCCTAACAAATAATGTTTGTCAAGCTTGTTTCATAGGCTGTGTCCAAATTCAGGGGCTGCGTCCTCCGACAGACGAATTTGTCTGACCAAGAGGCAGTCCAAATTCTGAGACTCCTCCGATGCAGCCGACAAACACGTCCTCCTTTACCCTGAATTAAGGGACATGTCCGATGGATCCTTTTTTGGTCCAACATATCCCATAATGTATTGTGGGCCGACTGAAGATTTTTTTCCTGCTTGTAATGGCGGACAAAGTGAGAGAAAGAAACAAGTTTTAAATAAAAATCTGGCTGTATAAAAATTAGAAGTTTAAAGCGATTCTGTTGGTAATGCTTTTGTCATTTGTATAGACATGTTTTTAAATATGATTCTTGTCAGAAATGAAACGAGCGAAGTAACCATGCACCTACAGCCGGTCCCTTAGATCTTCAAATATTACCTTTTAGCCAATTTTGTTGTTCTGTGGTAATAATAATACTAATATATTGATATTTGTCTAATTTCGATCTAATTTAGCTTCTGTTTACCGTTGTCATGGTTGCTAGGCGACAGGACGTATGCCAGGGTAAGGGTGGGAGTCTACACCAGTGCCGTAGAATTGCAGGTAGTCGTTGGGGTGCTACTCCAAAGGTTATCAAATGGATCTACACGGCCAT
>JARVJO010000330.1:1188918-1199827 GCA_031762555.1 Cynodonichthys magdalenae
GTAATAGTTTTAGGAATAGACTAATAATGATTAAAGTTAGGAATATACTAGTAATGGTTAGTTTTAGGAATAGACTACTAATGGTTAAGGTTAGGTATAGACTATAAAGTGTTAGTTGTAGGAATAGACTAATAATGATTAAAGTTAGGAATATACTAGTAATGGTTAGTTTTAGGAATAGACTATTATTGGTTAGTTTGTTTTAGGAATAGACTAGTAATGGTTAAGGTTAGGAATAGACTAATAATGATTAAAGTTAGGAATATACTAGTAATGGTTAGTTTTAGGAATAAACTAGTAATGGTTAGTTTTAGGAATAGACTACTAATGGTTAAGGTTAGGTATAGACTATAAAGTGTTAGTTGTAGGAATTGACTAGTAATGATTAAAGTTAGGAATATACTAGTAATGGTTAGTTTTAGGAATAGACTACTAATGGCTGAGGTTAGGTATAGACTATAAAGTGTTAGTTGTAGGAATAGACAAATAATGATTAAAGTTAGGAATATACTAGTAATGGTTAGTTTTAGGAATAGACTAGTAATGGTTAAGGTTAAGAATAGACTATTATTGGTTAGTTAGTTTTAGGAATATACTAGTAATGGTTAAGGTTAGGAATAGACTAGTAATAGTTTTAGGAATAGACTAATAATGATTAAAGTTAGGAATATACTAGTAATGGTTAGTTTTAGGAATAGACTAGTAATGGTTAAGGTTAAAAATAGACTATTATTGGTTACTTAGTTTTAGGAATAGACTATTAATGGTTAAAGTCAGGACTACATTATCAGGGGTTAGTTTTAGGAATAATCTAGTAATGGTTAGTTTTAGGAATAGAATACTAATGGTTAAGGTTAGGTATAGACTATAAAGTGTTAGTTGTAGGAATTGACTAGTAATGGTTAAGACTAGGAATAGACTAGTAATGGTTCAAGGTTTAAACTAAACATTAATTTTATTCAAATTCGTACATTTAAACTAATGGCCACCTGTTTTCTGTATTGTGAGAACAAGAAAAACTTGGAAGAGAACTTGGAGAGGTGGAAGTATGCACTTGAAAAAAGAGGAATGAAAGTCAACAGTAGTAAGACAGAGTTGGTGTGTGTATGAGAGGGAAGCAGGTAAAACAGTGACGCTACAAGGAGCAGAGCTCACAAAGGTGCAGGACTTTAAGTACTTTAATGTCAACTTTCCAGGAAAATGGGGAGTGTGGTAAAGGGGTGAAGAAGATAGTCCAGGCAGGATGGAGTAGATGGAGAAAAGTTTCAGGAGTAATTGTGACAAAAGGGTGGCAACAAAGGTCAAAGAAAAGGTTTATAATAGAGTTGTGAGACCAGATTTGCTGTATGATTTGGAGACAGCAACATTGACAAAAAGGACAGGAAATAGAACTGGAAGTGGCAGAGCAGAAGATGCTGAGCTTCTTGTGGGGGAGTGACAAAGATGAATAAAATTAGGAAGATGTTCTTCAGAGGTATATTGGGTATATTGGTAGAAGGATGTTTAAGATTCAGCTGCCAGGGAAAATACAAAGAAGAAGGTCAAAGGGGAGATGTAAAGATGTTCAAGACAACATGGAGTTGGAGGGAGGACAGAGGGTGCAGAGTGAGGAGGGGGATGACTCATTATGGCAACCCCTGAAAAGCCAAAGAAGAAGAATATTTGATGGCAGCAACACATCTCAAAAAAGATTGGATCAGGGCCATGTTTTCCCACTGTGAAGCATCCCCTCTTCTTTTAATAACCACAAACATTTGAGAAAAGAAAAAAACAGTTGCTGGAGGTACTAAAGGGAAATATTTTCCAGTTCTTGTCAGATAGGATTCTGGTGTTCAACAATTCTGGATCTTCTTTGGTGGATTTTTCATTTCACAAGGTGTGAAACCAATTAATAATCTTAATTGGTGACAAGTATGAACTGCAGGCTGGTCAGTTCAGCACTCGGACTCTTCTACAAAGTCATGCTGTTGTAACAAATGCAGTATGTGGTTTTCTAAGAAGCGTAGGGGTTGTGGACCCAGGTGGCAGACATCACAAGGACTCAGGAAAAAAAGCAAATAATTTATTTAATACAAAATAATGGGCTGGCGAGGCAGCAAAAACAAAATGGAGAACATGAAGGTAAGGGAGAAACAAGAATCCAGTGAGGTAGTGGAGGAAAGAGACCAGTTAAATAAGGCAAGGCTGAGTGTAAAATGGAAGCACCAGAGTGATTAGGGTGACAAGTTTTCTCAAGAGGAGAGGCAGCAACAAAAGCTGTATGGAGTATGATTTTATTGTAGAGAGAGAGGTCATTTAGTTACCAAGTGTCCAATAAAAGATCTGACTCAATAAGGAAGTGGAGACACCTAGTTGATGAATCAGATACTGGGGTAGGGGCTGTTTTAGGTCAGTTTTTTTAGACAATAAGATTCAATAAGATGGTTTGTATCTCCATCACCCATGTTGAAAGGGAAGTCAGTGAGTCCCATCAGAGTCACCCACCTCCCGATGTCTGTTCATCCTGGATCATCTGGTTAAGAAGGTACTCGCCTTTTGTCTAAATTCTCGCCTCTTCTGTCACCCTGGCATCTCCAAGACCTTGAGTATTATCAGGTCCCCTCTGACTAAACATGTTAAAGATTTTATCACTGCATGTACTCATTGTTTCTAAGCCAAGTCTTCTTGACACCCACCAGTGGGCTATCTGCAATTCCTACCCATCCCTCCCTGCCCTTGGACTCATCTGGTGATGGACATTATCACAGGTTTGCCTTTGTTTGATGGATTTTCTGTTATCCTTACTGTTGACAGATTTTCTAAGATGGTGCATCTGATTCCCCTCAAGAAACTTCCTTCCTCCAAGGAACTCAGCAACATCATGGCCCGTGAGGTTTTTCACTTTCAAGGCAACCCCTCTGACATTGTCTCTGACCATGGGCCACAGTACATCTTCCAATTCTAGAGAGAGTTTTGCAGTCTTCTGGAGATCACTGTGAGTCTCTCATCTGGGTTCCATCCTCAGACTGACGGGCAATCAGAACTAGCAAACCAAGAAATCAAGACCAAATTTTGCATCCTCTATGAGAACAACACTTGAATGGTTGCAGAACCTCCCATTGGTGGAACATTCTATCAACACCCTTCCTTCAAGCACTACTGGTCTGTCTCCCTTCTATGTGGTCCATGGATTCCAGCTACTGGTGTTCACTGTCCATGAATAAACGCCAGGGTCCCATCAACTTTCAGTGCAGCCCAGAGATGCCATCCTGTTTGGAGAAGTGTCCAGGGGCGAAGTGACGGGAGAGAGTTGGTCAAGACATCCTTGGTTTATTCCAGAAGCACCAACCAACATTGTACCCCGACCCCTTCTTACCAGGAGGGTAAAAAAGTGTGTCCTCTTCGAGTAGAGTCATAAATTGACACCTCGCTTCATGGGACCCTTTCCCATCTCTAAAGTGATCAATTTGGTGGCTGTTCGTCTTCAAATCCCTGGGACCATGAGGATCCATTTGACATTCCTCGTGTCCCTGGTTAAACCAGTCACCCAGACATGCTTCAAACCCTCCCCCCAACCCCCTTCACTCACTCACTCACGTTATTCTCAGTATTTAATACCAATCTTTTCACAGTCAGTGCCAGATTGTCGAACAGTCTTGCTCAAATCCATAGTTTTTCTATGCCTTGTTTTGACTTTCATGCCTCAACTGTGTTTTTGGCTCACAGACCGCTACCTCTTGCCTCACCCCTCTCTGCATCATCATCTGCCTCTGATCTTTGGACTTTGACCCCATTTCTGATTCTCTTCAGGATTTTTTTCATCTTCTCTGCCCTTATGTGTATGAACATCACCTGCTCCATGGATAATGTCTCTAGCCTGTTAATGTTCACTCTGACTGAGAAAGGAGTTCCTGCTCTCTGGAAAAACTCTGGTGATGTCATCATCAGTGGACATTCCAGAAATTCTGCTAGCATTTCACCTTGTGAAGAGGAGATTGAGTGGAGAAAACCTCCTGAAACAAACAAGAACTGAAAGAAACTGTAGTAAAAGTCTGAAACAGCATTACAAATAAAAAATCAACAGTTTGGTGTTGATGGGTCACAGGCTTCAGGCAGTCATTGCAAACAAGGATTATACCACCAAATATTAAATGTTATTTATTTTAAGATTACTTGTTCTTTTACTTTTGCTCACCAAAAAATGGTGTGGTGTAATACAAACTGTGATATATCCTAAGTTGTTTTACACATCTACATGTACATATTACATTCCATTTTATTTATATTTTACACAACAGCCCAACTTTTGAGTTAGAGCATGTAAATAAAATCACACCATACATGAATATTTTTTCCCACTGTGCAACATGGTAATCATTCACAGATGTATGGTCTACTGTACATGTATGTGGTCTTAATGCTATGCGTTGCTGCTTGAAGGGCACCTTGACAATGTAAAGCAATTTGAAAGGTGGGTGCAGGACAGAGAATGCTGTTTTACAGCCTCGTTTGGCTTTTTTATTTTGCCATTGGTGTTATGTGTGTTTTAACTTTGGGCAAGCCTGTAACCAGATCCTTCATGGAAGATCAACTCAGACCACACCAGGCCAGGGCTGAGTAAATCTCACAAGTGTTCTCTGAAAATAACCCCAGCTATTAATAACTGCTGTCTCTGCAACAGGAGAGGAAGTTCCTAATATTTCACTGACGTTTGTTCCCTTGGTCCCTCTCTGCAAACACTAATCTTTCTCTGATAACAGAACACTGGGACAGTTTCCAGTTTCCTCAGGAAGCCAGAGGATGTCCATTAGACTGCAGATGTGGAACAGATAGCAGATAACTTTACAACCTAAACACTCTCTTTGGAGAACATTTTAATGAATGCACCGTTTCAATACATTTTGTTCAAAAACAGGACTTCCTAAAACCATGTCCTGTGGAAACATGGCAGTCATTTTAGGAATGAGGGGTGCATTGTTGGATTAGCTAGAACCTGCTGCCCTCTGGAGGTTTCACATTACAAGAGGCAGTCTGCAGAAGAAACCACTGGTCTCCATGGTAACCTGGCACTCATCACGCCTTTCAAACATCCTTGCAGCCCAACCCACATGTGAAAAAGCTCACTAACAAATAAGTAAAAATAAAATAAATGCTCTAAGTATTTTACAAGATAGCTTTATGTTACACAAAAAATAATTTGTAATGTGATTTACTTTCTGATAGCTTTATTATGTATGAACGCTATTTAACATTATTAAATTTAAAATTTGTATTTATCAACTAACATCAAAGGGAAAAATATTTTTACACGTCTGTATGTTTGTGTTTGGCTGTTAGTAAACTATTTCATGAACCATGAATAATAATTTAATGAAGACCTACAACTCAATAAATTTAAAGCTACCTTTATTTAGGAACTACATACTGAAAGTTTTAATAAAATCCATAAAGTGGTTTATAAAATGTTTTGTTAACCCACAAACAAGATTGACAACAGTTAATGCCAAAGTTTTAGCAAAGACTTCTTACAATTAGTAGCACTATAAATGGATGGATGACTAAAGAGCATATTACTTGTTTATAGCTCAAATCTCAAAGTTTCAAACTCAGCTAACTTGGTTCTGAACTGCTGGGATCCGCGATCCAAACTACCAACAGTGACCGTAAAAGAGTTCAAACTAAGTGTGATTTACAATTACTAAAATTGGACACAGAAGTCCAACAGTGTTATTTCACAGAACTTGCTGGAAAGTGGTTTTGTGCAAAACATAAAAAAACAAACAAAAACAACAATTTGATTACATGCCCTAGGCTTCATCCAATTGTGAAATGGAAGAAAAAGTTTTCTAAATTTTGTTCAAATAAAAATTCTGCATTGATATTCAGTGATTCAGCACTTTGTAGAACCACTTTTTGCTTACATTTCAGCTGCAAGTCTTTTAGGGTTTGTCTTCAACAGTGACTTTCCTCTTGACAAAAAGGTCAGATCAGGAGAAATTGTTGTCCTGTGGACAGATTGTCCCACCTGAGCTGTGGATTCCTGCAGCTCCTCCAGAGTTACCGTGGGGCTTCTTGCCTGCTTCTCTGATTAATGCTCACCTTGCCCGGCCTGTCAGTTTGGGTGGTCCGCCATGTCTTGGGTTTGCAGTTGTGCCATCCTCTTTCCATTTGCAGATGATGGATTGAATAGAGCTGTGAGATGTTCAAAGCTGAATTTATGACTTTATAACCTAAAACTGCTTTAGATTTAGATTCATTTTGATAAATTTACATTACAAGAAAAAGAAAACAAAATGAAACACCTTTTTACGAACACAAATCAATAATTTGCCAAAGAAAGAGCAGGCTGAAGACGAGGCTTGCCTACCCTAAAGGCTTTTAACTTCTCAACACTTTTATTCATGACCTGCCTGGTGTGTTCCTTGGTCTTCATAATGCTGTTTGATTTCTAATGTATACATGTCAAATTGTACAGGTTCTCCGTAATTTACAGATTTCCCCTCATTTTGCAGGTATACAGATGTGTAAATCAGTCTCACTGACTTTTTCCAAGTTTATGGATTTTTTTTCAAAATTTCAGTTTCAAATTTAACAGAACCTGCAGGACGTTAAAAAACATCAAATAAGCAGCTTCCAAACCTTTTTTTTTCCTTTTTGAGTCTCATTGTACAAGTCTGAAGGGGTTGCCATGTATGCTAATGTTCTGTAATAAACCTCTGACGCTCACAGAACAACAGCTGAATTTATATTGAGATTACATTACCCACAGGGTGGACTATATTTAATAATTAGGTGAATCCTGAAGGGTTGAACAAGATTTTAGTTATAGGTAACAGGAGGCTGAATACAAAAGCACACTTTTCAGATTTGTACTTGGAAAAAAAACAAAACCAAGGCCCTATATTATTTCCTTATCTTTTTACAAATAAATCAATGTTTTTCACTATACTAAGCCTAAAAATCTATCAAATGCTCCTTTTGCTGGATGTTGGTCGTTGAAGCCTGCACGCTGAAAGGCTCCTCTACTTTCAGCAGGGTTTCTAAATTTGTAGATGGCAGTCAGACTGACATGGGTGATGAAACAGCAGCACAAAGTGCAACTGTTACCAAGGGTGAAACTTAAACTGCAGAGGTAAAAGGTTAAGGCCTCGCGGTCTTTTCAGAGCTAACATGTAAGTGAAGGTTTGAAAACAGGCAGAGATGAGTTTTAAGATGCTTTTATGTGCTGAAGTGTTGCAGCTGCACAGAAAAGTCCTTTCTGCTAAGTTTAAATGGAGAAACCGAGACACTTATCTTATATTGTATTTCTGTCTATACTTCAACCATCATCTGTTATTTCATTTTATCACTTGTAATTTCAATTTTAGTCACTGTCAAGATTATGCTTCACCTGAATCCTTGAAATAAATCAGTTTAACATGGTTTTATTCTTAACTGTTTTATTTTATTATGTGTGCTGCTGACCTCTTGACCAGGTCACCCTTAGAAAAGGAGATCTTGATCTCAATGGGTTTTATGTGACTGACACAGGCAAAAACATTATCACTGCACATTGATAAATATATGAATATAACAAGTCAGGAAGTTTTTAATTCAGATTGTTTAATGTTAATTCCATGCCACGTTTCATTAAGAACATTACAGATTCCTTCTCTGTGGCTCCAGTCAGATATCCAGTAGTACAAATCAGCTCCAAGTTACACATAATGAAGCAAAAACCAGAAGAGCAACAAAGAAAACTGCAACGTAAAGAAAATCTCTAAAACTTGAGCTTTAGTAAAAGCAGGGGAGAAGTAACGTGTTAATTTATGCACACACCATGATTTGTTGTATTCTCCTTCATAGAGGAGCTGGACTAAACGGAAACTTGTCTTTTACACAAGTGTTTTATTAGATTAGATTAGATTAGATTAGATTAGATTAGAGCTAGGAAGATGCCAGCCTTTAGAGATTCAGAGTGTGTGAATCTCTACAGTATTTTAGCACTAAGAACAGTCTAAGAACTACCAGAGAGAAAAGAATCACTATAGTGTAAAAGTTAATCACTTCTTTGTCTCACATGGATATCACAAATTTTGCCAATTTACTCTGAAAAACTATGGTAATAAAAAGGGTACCTGAAGTTTTCCAAACTGTCCACAAAAAGGTGAAATTATCTGCTCAACATTTCACTAAAATCAGAGATAAAATAGCTCCCATAACTAATATTCAACATAAGTAATAAAAGTTAATTTCTGTAATTACATTAAGAAAAAAATCTCAATACATCCAGCAACTGATAAAAATATTGAGGGAAAAAAAAAAAGCAAAAACACAAATACAATATTGGAAAACAAAGTTAACCTCTTCAGAACTGCTTGTACCAGGACAAAACACAGCAAACAATCCAGGGACCACTGTCTTCATCTTTCTAACATTGTACGTCCTGTCTCACTTAAGTGGTATATAATCCAACGGTAGAAGGGATAATACAAAAATAAGAGAAAAATAAACTTAACTCCACAGTCCTGATGGGTCTTGGAATTCCAGAGGAAAGGAAATGGAGGAGAGAGGGGGGGCTTAAGGAGGAGACTCATAAAAGAGGTGGTGGGCAAAAACAGAGGGGTGAGGAGGTGGGTGGGGTCAGGTTGTTGGCTGTTGGTGGGAAAGTCTCACTGGGCCTCATCCTCAACATCTTGCAGTGCCTCTTTGTTGTGCTCTTCACCTGCAGAACAGAGATGCTGCTGTTAGAGGTGGTCAAAGAACAAAAACACCAGCTTCCATCTTTACCACCTGGTCTACAAGCATCTTAACTTGGATCAATTAAGACTATGTGCAGCTTGGACTAGAGAATTAAAAAAAGTAATTAAATGCCCTTCATATTAAATGTTTTAAAAGTTCCAGGTACAAAAAATTTCTATAAATACCTCCCAACTTAAAGTGAGACTTAAGCTGGGTTCACACTGGATGCGTTTTGAGCAGCGGAAGCAGCCAGTTTACATGCAAAGTCAATAGTGGACGTGCATCTAGGTCTCTCGCGGCACGATTAGCGTTTAGCGCGGCACGCAATTAAGCGGTAGGTGAGGTTTCAGTGTTTTCCGTGGGTGCGGAGCGTCCAAAGCAGCCGACGCTCCAGTTCAAATATCTGAACTTTGGCTGCTCGAAGCGCCGCATCAACCAATCACAGAGACTCTTTTTTTATACGTGACGGTTTCCTGAATGTTGCCCACTAACCTGAAATAGACAGGAGCGCTTTAGCTGAAATCGACCGTCTGTAGTTGGTTTCTGGCTGGAGATATCAGCACCGATGCAGGTCAGCGGCTCGTTAAACTGACCGAGGTGTTAACCGAGCTCGGGACAAAAATAGTTCATCAGCTCGCAGCTCCTGGAGTGGTGAAACTCACCGAACAGACCGCCTCTAAATTACCTGGTGAATTAATTATCTGGTTAGCACAACGTTCGCGTGCTCTCACTAAATAAATCAAAGCCATTTTCTTTATTCCATCCGACATTAAAGACGGACCGGAAAAAAAACCAAGACGCTCCTCCCATTTAGCGTCTAGTTTTGTTCTGGTCTGAACGTAGCCTCAAGTTGGACGTGTTTTAGATGCTCAAAATGCATTTGGTGTGAACCCACCTTTAAAGTTCTCCGTCGCCATGATGGATTTTCGTAACTTTGAACATGGCCGGGACAGATTTCTGTCATCTGTAAGGAGGGAAAACTATTTGTTTTCTGTTGCGGTCATGTTAAAGCCGCTCAGTCTGCTCCAAAAGGGATGCTGCTTTCAACAAACTCCAGAGGATTTTTATCCAATGAGAGCAGAGCAGGGCGGGTCAGTAAAGCCAGGTGAAGCAATCTGCAGGAGCAGGAGTCCTGAGTGAGTAAACCTCTCCTCTCCTCCCTCACTTTGGTCTCTAAATCCTAACTTTATATTAAATATTTGTGGTCAGAGCGTCATTATCGAACAGATATGTCCAACTTTGCAAGTGTGACCAACCTCCTCGTGCAAACGCTGTGCGTGACGCCGAACATTCAGTTTGTTTGTTCGTCAAGCATTTGCTAAAGTGTTCTGCCACATGGAAAATACTACAATAACATAAGCGCCAAATATAAACACCTCCATCGCTGATGAGGATGCACTCACTCCATGCACAAGTAGCTACAAAAAGCACAAACCAAGCCCGAACCGAGCTGAGACCCCTCCCACGGGAGTGTGCCTCAGTGCTGTGAGTCAGATTTGTTCACTGATGAACATAAACGTTTCTCCCCTCCTCGTCAGGAGAACATCAAGTTCTCTAAGAGACCGTGTTTCAAATGTTTTTGTAGTTCATCATATCCGTAGATGTCCTAGTAAGCAGGCAGAGTTTGACAGCACGTTTTTTTTTAAAGATAGAAAGATATCGTCAGATTATTGATATTGGAAAATGAAAAAAAATTATCAAGATCTTTTTTTTTGGCTATATCGCCCAGTCATATTAGAAAAGAGTAAATACAAGCAATTTGTTTTACCACCTTAAAACTAAACATGTGCTTGAATAGCAGTAATGCAGCTGACTACAAGTTCCAGATGCAGACATCCATTACATTAGAGTCATTTTGTTTATATATACACAGTATAATTTTATTTAACTTTGATTTAACAAGGTAGTACTCATTGAAATTATTCTGCTGCGCTGCATAATCAGGTCTCCTATAAAATGAGATTTTTAAGGAAGAACTTAAAAATCAAATTTTAAGGTATCCTATAAAGTAGAGATTTTAAGGGAGACCTTAAAATTTCTCTTAAAAGATTTTAAGGTCTAAATTCGTACATATTTATACATCCCACTCAATTAGTACGTGATTAGTTTATTTTCTATTGCAAGTTTTATATCATAATATACACTCACCGGCCACTTTATTAGGTACACCTGTCCAACTGCTCGTTAACACTTAATTTCTAATCAGCCA
>JARVJO010000330.1:1211442-1222863 GCA_031762555.1 Cynodonichthys magdalenae
CTACAATTTTCATAGTCATGAAAATAAAGAAAACTCTTTGAATGAGAAGGTGTGTCCAAACTTTTGGTCTGTACAGTGTGTATATATATATATATATATATTAGAGTTGCTTTATTTGTCTTTCAACAGAACATCAGTGATGCAATGTAGAACGAAATGCAGTTTTTACGTATTACAGTTATATGTATATACAGGAGTTTACATTTATCCATTTGTTCTCTGCTCTTGTTTTGACCAATGCACGTGATGTGTCCAGCAATCATCACAGACTATCCAGAAAATAAATGGTTCTAGATCATCGGAGGATTTTCTGAATCGATATTGAATTGCAAAAAAAGTATTTGCAATTCATTGCTGAAATTATTTTGCCCACCCCTATGAATAACAGTTCCAGAATTGCTTGGTTTTTTTTTTACCCCCTTCAGCTTCTTTTAAAATCAAATAAATGTAACAATTTTAATGTCAAAGTTTTCTGTTAACATTAGACATGTAGAGTATACAAAAATGTCTTAAGTTATTCTAATGAACATAAGATCTGTTTGAGCAATTCCTCTGAAACATGAGTATCTGGTGTTCTTCAAGGGAGGAGTTATTACTCCGTTAATGAACAATCTGAGTAGAAAACACCTACATTTTATTGTAGAAGACCTTTGACTCTCCCATGGCTGCAGAGGGGAGTAGATGCCGATCCAGTGCATCCAGAATATCACCACAGATAGACTTCAGTTCCTTCTCAACCTGCCAACAAACACACAAAATAATCATTCATTTACTCATTACTTTTTGATCATTTTCCAACGAAGCCCTCCTTTAAACATAAACTACTCTTCTGCAGGGCTGCTAATGGGAGGAGACACAACATAAATTTGAAGATTATTTAGTCATCAAAACTACCTTGTTCACATGGACCTCACGTAGAAGTCTAGATTAAAGTGGACAATTTTCCACTAGGGATGGGAAGTAAAATCAAATTTTAGATACATTGTAGTCAACGTAGATTCTGAAATTGTCATCAAATGTTTAAAATGAATTGTTTACATTAATTTGTGCTTTCACTTTATGAGAACCAACAAGCAGAGTAGCTGGTGGGTTGAGCTGTGTGTCCTAGACTTGCCAATGCTTCCTTTAGTGGAAACATGTTGAAGTTGTGAATAAATTTTCAGTGAATAACACAATACTAATCTTTACACATTTTCTATAGCATTTTAAATACTAAGTTATCATATATGCCATGTATTTGCCCGCAGCTTGTGTTTAATACATTTTTTGCCATTAGGGAACATTCTTTATTCAGCCTGAAAAAGTACAAAAAAATCGGTGTCCGTGTAAAAAAAGCCAGTCCTTCAACTTACAAGATAAATTTAATGCATTGGTTGTTTTATAATCACATCAAAGCCTTTTGAATCAAATCAAATCATGCCTAAAAAGATTGCAAAATTTTATACCCTCTACTTTCTACCTCTTAAACTTTCATGTTAAGAACATCCTAATAGTTCGGCTTGTAGCTTAATTATCTATATTTATAGATAGGTTCTTTCCAAATGTTGATGCTAACACTGTAGTGGTGATACAGGAAATGCATCACCATGAGAAGCAAGACAACAGGTCAGGAAAATCAAGGTAGATCCATGTCTGCATGCCATTAGATCACTGACTGCAGTCCAGCTGCCTCGCCCAGCTCTGACACACTCTGGCCTCTCCCAGAATAATAGCAGCTCTCATTCTGCTTTATCAAAGCATGGGAAAGTGCAGGCAGGACTTGCCAGCTATGACTCAGATGCAGTCTGTCTCGTAGCTGCTCATAGATTGCATCATTCACAGGAGACCATCAACTCATGTTAACAAAGCAAAACTGAGATGCTCTTGTATGAACTCTGTGAAAACAAGGTGCCGTGAAAGCACAGGAGACTTGGTGTTTATTGAGATATTTACCGTTTGCCTGTATTCCCGGATCATCTTCAGTTTCTCCTCCCCACCCTTGCTTTCTTCTCTCTGTTCAATACTGCTGATTATCCTCCATGAGGCTCTCCGAGCCCCAATCACATTCTTATAGGCCACGGATAGTAGGTTCCTCTCCTCCACTGTGAGCTCCACGTCCATGCCTGCTACCTTTTTCATAGACTCCACCATCTCTGTCAAAAAGAGTGAAAGAGATATAAAAAAAAAAGAAAAAAAACTTTTGAGCACCTCAATTTTTGATTAATCATTTCTAATCTTGCACCTTGGAAGGACAAGAGGTTGAGTTTTTCCTTATAAAAGCTGGCAAGTTTTTTATCCAAAAGTTGAAAAAAATACAAATAAAGCCTCAAATGACAATTTAAATGATTTTCACTTGTACTAGCTTACCATAATAATGCTACATATGGAATCTAGCTGGATTGTATGATGAATGACAAAGGCTCAAAGAAATTAGATGTTATAAGGTATTTAAGAAAAGTGTAAATGTCTCATCCAAATGGGTGTTACAAATACTAAAAACAATCCAAATGATCATCAGATGGGTCTAAACTCCGCAACCTTGACCTAGTCTGAGGCAGGGCCTGATGTCAGTTTCCTCTAACGTTTTCCCACACTGATGTAGGACCCACTTAAGTTTATTCTTTAACAACATGTTGCTGTGAACTAACTTTGTGAAAAGCACCAATACCTTTTCAACAACATTCCAGCGAGGTTACAATTTAGTCACTGGACCATAAATCATTCTGTAAGTACTCTCGGTCCAAATCCCTTGAATGAGTCATAATGCATTCACTTAACGTTACTGGGCAATGTGTGGCCAAGACCGGACTAAAAACAGCCTCTAACGCGGCCTGTAATGGTATGACAGCGACAGGGGTGAGAGACAGATCAAGACCCGAGTCATCTTTGCCGATCGATGATCTGTGCACCCAGCTTGCAGGGGGAACACCCCACCGAAAAGGAACAGCTGCGTTCCCACTCCCCAACATACAGCGGGTTCCATGCATCCGGCTAACGTTTACACAAGCGATTTTTGTTATCACAGAACCCACTCTGAATTCAATAGGTTAGTGTAAAACGACAGAATCTCGGCGGAGTAGCTCTAGTTTGAAGCTAACAGAAACAGCATGGTGCAGGGGAGTCAGCTCCTGACAGCTTTAATAATCCGCCATTTTGTTGTAGCCACAGCACAAAGCTAACTCTCACTAGCATTTATCTGGTTTATTAAAGGGCGAACAATATCTATTGGCACGTGCCAAGTTCCCATAACTTCATATTTATTACAACAAACCATATGTTACGTAAATGATCAGTTAGTACAAAATACACATTTGTAACCTAATTAGCATCTGAAGCTTAGCTTGCTAGAGCTTTCCCTAAGCTAGTGCTGCTCCGTTAGCTAATAGCGGAAAAAAATCTGTGCGGTGAACATGACCCACTCCCGACCGGAGCTCAAGTCTCACTTACCGTCATATCGCTCTGCCTGTTCAGCAAGTTTTGCCTGATATACTAGGTGATCTCGCTCTCCCATTGTGTAGATAGATGCGTGTACAGAGATTAAACCAGAAAATCAAAGTGTCGGATCTATAGTTTAAAAGACACGACGGTGTTTCACGTCTGTCGGCGGTTCTTTGAAACCAACTGGTCGATAAATGTGATCCGCCCCACCGGCAACGATGAGCGGGGACAGAGTGAGGATGGCAACCGGTCTCATCCGGGTACTGGATATTATGGCAGCCCGTTGTAACATACAATCACATCCCACTCTTGTCTTATTTTATTTTTTCATTTATTTCATTCTTGAAAACAACATAGTTGTTAGGCCAGCAGCTTAAGAGGCTAAAACAAGAACAACAAAGTAAATCAATTATTCAATGAATAGGGTGCAAAAAGGAGAAAAACATCTTAAATCTGCAGCTTATTAAAAAAAAAACACCTTAAACAAATAAATTAAAACTTGAACAATCTCCATGTTTAAGATAATAAAACCAAAAATAATTTGAAAACAAGAACAAAAAAACACAAGGAATCATATGATAGCTTCACACATTACAGCATTATACTTTTCAATAAATTTGATTTGGTAATATGTTTAAACATAAACCGTCATGGAAATTTTTATTTTAGTGTCAAGATTATTCCACAAACATAATCCCTGAATCCCAGCTTCACTCCCTCAAATTTATTAGAAATGGAGGCTTTTCAAAAATCTCTGTTCCCTTAAGGTTATAGTGACTTGTTCTTTTAACAAATTTTGATATTAGAAGTTAATACTTTTTATGAGCTTTATACCTGATCTGCAAAATACCATAATCAGTCAAATCATAAAATTTTATCAATTTCAACTGATGAAATAAAAAAAATTGTTGGGTGACCATAGAACTTACCGATAATCCTTATAGCTCTTTTTTTGCTAAATTAAAACAGGATTTGTTATTTTCTTGCATGCTTTTCCCTAAACTTCGACACGATAAACTAAATACGGAACAATTATTGCACAATATATGCAGAGCTTTATCATTTAATAACCCTTTTTCTTTAAACAGCAATGCAATTGACTTTGCTATTTTATTCTGAATAAGTAATATGAGAGTTCTATGTCAGCTCTTCATCAAATATGACTCCCAAAAAGTTTAATTTACTAAGTCTATAAATTTCAATATTATCAATATGGAATGGAACTTTGATAGTTTTTTGTTTTTTTTACCAATTGTCATATAATTTGTTTAATCCAAATTCAATGACAATTTATTTAGTTGAAACCAAGTTTGTACCTTCCTATATTCTGTCTGTATCACCTCCAACATCTGTTCAATATTTTGACCAGAATTAAAAAGTGTTGTGTCATCAGCAAACAGAATACATTTTAAAAGCTTCAACACACTGACCAAATCATTCACATATAAAATAAACAGTTTAGGTCCAAGCACAGAACCATGAGGAACTCCCCAATTAATATTACATTCAGATCTTACATTATTTACAAACTGTTTCCTACTAGTTACCCACTGTAGTGCTATCCCTCTAATGCCATATTTTTTCAACTTTTCAATAAGTATCCTATGGTCAATAGTGTCAAAAGCCTTCCTTAAATCAACAAAAACACTAACACAATACGGTTTTTGATCTACAGCAGTTGATGTTTTATCCATTAATCCTATGAAAGCCGTTTATGTTGAATTATTTGTTCTGAACCCATATTGAATACTTAAAAGGTTCTGTTTGTTCATAAATTGATCTAATCTGGTTACAAATAATTTCTCTAATATCTTTGAAAACTGTGGCAACAAGAATATTGGTCTGTAATTTGAGAATACATCAGTAAAAATATTGTCAATTATCTATTTTTTTAGATAACATTGTTTGTCCTGGTCAAAAATCAGTCTTACCACTTAAATTTAAAATTAAAAACACCAGAGCACAACTTGGAATATATTAGGACACCACAAGATACCTAAAATTCCTAAAAAGGTTTAAGTGCCCATTTTAAGATTTAATAACTATTTGTTTCTCTCTGGCCAAAAACAAACTTTTAGATCTAAAAGAGCTTTCTTCCTGACCACAATCAACAATTCATCTCTAACATTACTCTTGCTATACTAAATGATGCTACCATTCTCTTTTACATAGTATGAGCTTGTAGTTTCAGAAGTACTTTCTTCTATCCAGAGTCAACCTTGTGGAGATTCAAATATAGTTTTCTTGTTGAGCTTCTCTCTTCTGCTTGTTTTTATTCTGAATGTCCATTTTTCTGATAAAATAATCACACTGCCATCGCTGAATGGTTAAAATCAGAACTTCATTGCAGTTTGACACCGACATGATACTTAACTCGAGTCATGCAGTTTAAATCTTGTAGCTCTACAAGTTTTCAAATACAGAACAGAAGTCCAGTTGCTTTGTCTTTGTTCTTTTAATATTCCATGTCTTGGATGACAGAGAATCTGCGGAAACATAGGATAGTAACATTGTCAAAATGTATCAACACTTAAGTTACTTGATATTTTACTTCCAGTACGTCACTTCGTTCCAGAAATAAAATGCTGCCTTGGGGCAAATTCAGATATAAACACTAAACAAACGGATGCTACTTGCAGCATGGTGATTCTGAAGTTGTTCAATAAATAATTATCTGACATTTGTTAAGTTCAGTGTTTATATCTGTATCTGCTGCATCTGAGCTGTGAAGCATTTTATTTGTGGAACAAATCAACGTGCTGGAAATAAAGTATCAATTGAATTCTTTTAGGATTGATACAGTCCACGACCAACATTGGACATTACTACAACATAGGCGTTGTAACAATAGTAATTGAAGGGGATTTTTTTTTTGTCACCATAGCACAGTGTCATTTTATGTTCTGAAGGCTGCATGATGCTCTGTCCCTTTTGGTTCTGAGTAGATATCACTAAATCATAAAAAGTGAAACACCCCTAAATTCACTGTTGGTGATTTATTTATGTAGGTAAAAGTATGTTTAAGAACCTGTCAAAATACACCAGAATGCAGGAAAGGGCATCTATTTGCGTTACTATCATATGTTTCTGCAAATTCTCAGTCATCCAGGACATGGAAAATTAAAAGAAAAGACAAAGCAACTGGATTTCTGTTCTGTAGCTGAAGACGTGTGGAGCTACGAGATTTAAACAGCATGACTCGAGGTTAATGTTGTAATCGATCCGCTCATCCCCACTTCACTGATGCAAATTTTGTATGTAATGCAACACATGCAATTCAGACTGCAGTCACGTTAAAAAACTTTAGGTATGCGTCCAATTCAGTACCACATACTGAAAAGCCCTGGGTTGAGTTAGAAAAAAATCATGTTCAGACTAATGAAAAAAAATCAGATATGGGTCGTATGGGGCAAAGAAAATTGAATTTGGGTTGCATTTGCCTGCAGTGTGAACGTAGCCTTAGTATCATCCTGTATAGCGTCTCAGGGTATAGAGGACCGAAACTGACATAATTAGAAATAAATGCAGAAATATATAAATTGACCAATAAATAAATAAATACACTTAAAATGCACCAATTAAATACAAAAAGGAGAAATTTGTTTTTATAATTTTGTTTATAATTTAATTGACCTTCATATTTTTTTCCAGGTTAGTTCCAATAAATTATATATTTTAACACATAATTTACATTTTACTGTTTTTAAAAACATATAAAATAATTTTTTTTTTCCTTTTACTTGTACACGCATTTGTGTCTCCTAAATGTTTATAATTATTTTCCCCCATCAGTTCTTTTGTTTTGTGTTGCTTTTGTTTTTTTTTTTATGTGTAGCCCTGTCATGGACTTGTGACCTGTCCAGGGTGTAAATGGTAAATGGACTGAACTCATATAGGGTTTTATCAAGTCCCTCCAGACCCCAAAGCGCTTTACACTTACATTCACACACTGATGTGTGCAGCTACACTATATGGACACAACTGACCCCCACGACCCTGAAAGGAAGAAGTGGGTATAGATAATGGATGGATGGTGCATTTTAAGTGCATTTATTTATTGGCCCATTTATATATTTTTGCTTTTATTTTTAATTATGCCAGTTCTAGTCCTCCATATAAAGGTGCTGGTCTTGGTGAAACACTCCATGAATTGTGAGAAACTTTTAAGTCTTGATATCAGTGGCTTCCAGCTTCTCCTTTGGTCAGCTTCAGTTTGTGATGAAGACTTCAAGTGTCCTGTTGATGTGTAGTTTCAAGAACTGCAGTACCCATGTGTGTAGTGCTTGATCATAGGCTTTCTTGTAGTCAGTCCAGGCGATGGACAGATTTTTGTGTCCAGACTTACACTACGGAGCAATGGTTCTGTTGACAAGCAGCGGATGCTTGGCTTCTCCAACGTTGAGGCCGTTCTTTTCTTTTGCCTCAGTCGGGTATGGACTCATGACTATTCATCTTAGCTGCTACACTTTACAGCAGCTTCCATGTTGAAAAGAGGCAGAGGACCTCCAGAGTAGATGACTGGAATTTTCCATTTGTGTGGGTCCTTTATGATCAGGACTGTCCAGCCTTAGGTCAACCAAGGATAAGAATCCCATTTTATTTGCTGCTACAATGAAACAATTTTTTGTCTGTTAGCAAATTATCAGAGAGACAGAGCTGTCAGGATAACGTGGGCAAGCTGGGCATTTGCCAAGGGACTAAACTAAACGGGCCCTCAACGGTCGAACAACATCATTGCAGTCAGACAAGAAATATTTTAATAAGACGTTCATGAAGTAGTCATTGAACATAACATTGAGATAAGTTGCTAGCACTACAAACAAAAACAGACATGGCGAAAAAAAACCTGTGACATAGTTACAACAAACAATGGCTGTTAGTGAACTAAATTATTCAATTTACGAGGTTTCATAATTTTACTTTTTGAACACAAAAAAAGTAAAACAAACTTTTTTTCAAAGGTTTGACTTTATTTACTAGTATATTAACACATTACATGCTACTGAAAAAAAGTAATTTCAATTATCTCGAAAGAATATAGTGTTATAATAAAATGGCACATTTTCATTTTACACATTTTTCACTGGCATTTTGCCACACGTTCCTTTATCTGAAAGGAAATAAATGACTTCATGCAGGGCTACTAAAAAAATACTTCTCAGTGGTTTTATTGGCAACACAATTCACGAGTTCTGTAGCTGAGCACCTGCTTTGAGCAATTAGAATGACAAAGAAGCTGAAATTGATTAGAATTACAGAAAAATGGACTGACAGTGTTACAAACTGACTGTAAATGAGTTTTTGTTCTTCTGCCAGATACTCTTCTACACTGCTGTTATATTTTGAAAAGGTGAAGTTTGGATTCGAGATATTAGTGGCAAAATAAAAGAAGGGAGGACAGAATACACAAAGTAAAACTATTAAGTCTGAGAATTATCTGTGTGGGGCACATGAACCTACATGAAGGTTGTGAGCGTATGGTGTTTAAAAAAAAAAAAACATCTGTTGGAATGTTGCTGCAGTGTCACCTATAAGTGTCATGTGAAGCTGGCTTGGAATACTTTACAACAAAATCAGAACAGAGAGGTTCTTGCCAACCTTATTTAAAGAATTCACTCATGGCCTGTTTCTATTCAAACTACTCTGCATTATGTTACATAGTGGGGTTGCAGGGTGTTGGTTGTGATGATGATTGTCAGGAGTCAAGAAGCTGAATTCAATCGGAAATAGAAAACAACTTTCTGGGAACACAAACTACAAACTCGTTTTTTGGCAACAAAAAATGGTAAAAGGAAATAATAAAGTAAAACAGTATTACGGCCTGTGCATTTTCAGCTTAAGCTTCAAACAAAAGACAGGTAAAGGAGTAAAAACATTAATCAGAGTACAAGAGGAACGAACTGATGAAATGTGGCAACATAATTATAAAAGGCCTAAAAACAAAGGACAGGTACCAAATAATACCATCATTTTTCCTTCAGTACATAGAAGACAAAACCTAGACACAGTAATGTGCTATAAATAGCATCTCACTCGAATGCAACTGTTGGAGATTAGTCGATTGCTATTTGCGAGTCTCCAAAAGGTTCAGTTCTGTTGCTCGAGTCCGAGAGGCTCACAGATTTGTCACTTGAGTTTGAACATCTTCAAAAAATCTGTACAACAAATTTTGTCTCAGGTCACTGCAATGATCGCAGTTCATTTTCCCAATTTTATTGCAGGCCTCTCCAATCAATGAGCAGTGACTTTAGAGTATCATAGCCTGCTTTTGACTATATTATTTAATAGGTCTAGTTAAAATGGTCAAATTTGAAGAATTAATGCAACCTTCATGAGTTTGTTTTTAAACAACAGCACCTGGTTGTGACAAAAAGTTGTTTCCCCAACAGTGCTTTTATCATACGAAAAAAAAAAAACTCAAAAACTAGGAGAATCTCCTGTGTCTTTTTGCCAGTTTGTTTTGAAAGGATTACAAAGTGGAAACTATGGTCATTGGTGAGCTCAGTTTTATTGTCACTAATGCATCCTCCTCCATGTTGATCCATTGGACTGGTGAAAACGTAGAAACAAAAGTATCCTAAGTTAGCAGCAGGACATGTCTCTGTACCCAAAGCCTCTCTTTCATTAGGAGGCTTTTCAGCGACAGGACTTGTGGTGAGTAAACTTCAATCACTGCAAGTTCTAAACAAGTGGACAAGCAAGCAACGATCCTCAACAACAAAGTAGCAGCTGAGATTAGAACTCATCAAGTCTGCATTCTCTTTTAAACACTTCGTAGTTATGCTGACACTCGTGTTGTAAATAATTAGCAATAAAAGAAATAAGCATGGTTCACTGGTTACAGTCACTAAGAAATTTGTAAGACTTCACTGAAAAACTGCTTTTTCTTGCAATTTTGAATCACCAACTTATCTCCAATAATCCCAGCCCAGATTGACACTATTTGAAAGTAAATTCAGTGGGCTAAATGGTAAACAGAAATATGAAAAAACTATTAATGGTGGGGAGCCTACATTCACACGGTTTAACTTCAATCATGAGAACAAATGTGATGATTGGGGAGGTGAACAGACTGACCCATCAGGGCTCAAATGAGCCATGGTTCTCTCCCAACATGCAGCAGTAAAATAAAAATGTGCACCTCTGGACAAAATCAGCTACGACGAACATTACTAAAATCAATGTATAGTATGAAATGAGAACCACATACTACATCATTTCATAACAATATGCTCTACTTATTCTACAAAAGACTACTTGGTGGTACTTGGTTGGAGGCGACTGGTGGAAAGAGGCTGAGATGAAAGAACGTAGTTTTACCTTCATCACCACCTCTTCAACAATCTGAAAGGTTTTCTCAGGGTTGCTGCAAGGATCTGCTCCATGGCTGTTACAATAATCTGCTCTTAGCTGCTGGTCTTGACTCAGCGTTATGTTCTCCAGTTTGTGGAAGTGGCCAAGGCAGGACTAGTCTCCTCCTCAACAGGAATGCTACACGTCCAGGTGACTGAGTGCTGTTGTGTCTTTTTTAAAACAGTCTTCCCTCTTATGAGTCCTACTGATTTAGTATTTTCACAGTCATGTATTCACACAAAATATTGCTGCATTCATGTCCAGTAAGATACATAGTTTATCAATGATAAAACATCACAGTAGCCAGAGAATATTGTTCACAACGATTACTGATTGGTTGCTTCAGTTTGGGCTACTTGATCTTCAAAGTGCTTGATGATGAATTTACACGAATAAAAAGATTAAAAAAACTAAACATGAAGCAGAAATGCACATGCATGCACTATTCTCATGCAATGTGCACAATAGGATTGAATTGTTTTTTGAAAAGCAAGCTTTTGTTTACAAGGCAAATGAGAATCCCGTTTTAATGCTTCTACAAAGCTACATCCAGGACAGTTACAGCAACAAGACTGGAGGAAGGAAGCTAGACAAACCAAATACAACCAACAAAAACTAAATTCAGTTTTACTTACGAAAAAAAAATATTTA
>JARVJO010000330.1:1250774-1265057 GCA_031762555.1 Cynodonichthys magdalenae
GCAAGGGTTTCGACAAAACTGGTCTGTTTTTAGTTATTTACTTTGATAATACAGAAGTTGTGCTCGTTCCTTTTCCTCTTGGTGCGACGCGATCTGTGTAAATTGACTCCGGAGCAGCTCGATTTCAGGCGAAATCAATGGACGCGCGCAGCCTCACTTATTTATATAGGCGCGTCCACGAGTAAAGCGGACCACTTGTTGCTACGTGAGGACGCCCTGGTCGTCCTCACGTAGCAACAAGGCATCCCAAATCGGCCCAGGGTGTCAAAAATACGCCCTAGCGCCCCTCTAGCTAAATGCCTGTGCACAGATATACAAGAGAATGAGAAAACAAGTGTAGACATTTGACAGAGTATAAAGTTGAGCCTGGTTTATACTTCAAGTCGCACTTCTTTTTTCCCCCTGCTGAGTGACAAAAAATTGCGCAACTTCCGTCTGCTCTCCTGCTGCTATCCCCCAGTGACAGCTGTCCTATACATTGCCCCCAGTCAGAACTGTGAGACTCGAACTTAGCGGCTCAGAGCTTGTGATTGGTTTGAACTTCGTGGGTGGGTTTATTCAAAACGAGCACCGCAGCGAGCCAGTGGGCCAGAAGTCCTCAGCTGTGGCAGCGTTGAGGAGTTGGACCGAGCTGGACCAGAACCGAACTCTAAGCTGCTCTTTTTGCGTGTTATTTTGTTTAAAATGATATTTTTTCTCTGAAGCCAGTTTTTAAAAAGAGCTTGTAGAGCAGCTGCTTTGATCCAGGTCCCAAGGATGAACGTGAGCACGCAGCTGGTCTCATCTTTTTTTTTTTTTTTTTTTTTTTCTGTCCATCTTTAGCAAAAAAAAAAAAGACTACTTCACTCAACTTAACACTAATGTTGAGTGGAAAAAACATTGTTCAGCCATTGTTATTGTAGTTTATATACTTTATATGAGCTGTGGGAGGACAGAAGGAGGATTTATAATTTCTGACCCACAGCTCGTTTATATTCAGGAAAAGACGCGCTGAAATTGCGCAATCAGCAACCCGCTTCAATCTGTTATTTTCACTGAAACACCAGACATAAAAGCTGCTTTAGTTCTTTTCATAATTTAAATTTAACTATTTGTGCCTATATTACTTATTTTCTGGCATCCTGCTATTTGTAAAGTAATGTTGAAAGCCTGACAAGCTGATATAGCAGTAATTACTCAGGTGTGTTATTGACCCCTGTAGCGAACCTGCAGTAGGTTGTATAGACTTCACTTTTGCTTCTCTGGTAGACAAGCCATTACTAGGTTATCCACAGGATAAAAAGTACAACCAACCCACAACTCTTTTCTTTCTTTCTTTTTTTTTTTTTGTTTTGTTTTATGAGCATAAAAGCCTAGGGGAATTCCCATACACAGCTGAGGGAATGTGTTCAACAACAGGAAGGTTAAGGGGAGCTGGTAGTAATAGATTCAGATAAAAAATAAACATTGGACATTGAAACCTCTTTAGAGTTGCAGAAAACAAAATGGCCTGTTGACCTGAAATCAACTTCAGTCTAGTCTAAAAATGAAGGAGCTGGTTTCATTAAAAATTTAAGGGCATTTCAAAACATTTCAGATTATAAGTATTTTATTTGACATGAATAGATATTCTTTGGTAATGTAAAGATTCACCATATTTTAAGGAAGAGATTTTATTGTTTATTTGAATATGTTAATGATAGTATTTATGTTAAAGTTTATTTTATAAAACTTTAGTTTCTTCTAGATGACATCCCAACACATTACTGATGCTTGTTCTAACCATCTTGGTATAATCAGAAGACACATGTAGTTAGAGAAGGGGGACTGAAACACCCCACCTCTGTAGTTCCTCAGTTCCTTCCAGGAGAGGTAGTAAGGAACACCGTACTGCTGACTTCTTCTGTAAAGGCGGAACAGGGTAGCATCTCCAACTGATTAGAATAATGTGACAAAGTGCTGACTGACACTTTCAAGGACCACCCAGCCATTAGTTTCTTAAGTCAAAGCACCAAACAGAAACATTCACTGACACAACCCAGCACTACATACTGAGTAATGTAATCTTATTGCACTTAATTGTGCTTTCAGAGTGTCTCCATTGGTAACTTCAGAACGGCCAGAGAGCGGATCATGGCTGTTCGTCCATTCATTAGTACTGTCTTCTGAGAGCCTTTTCTATTTTGTTGTCAGCTTTGGCCAGGGCACACTTGAGATCTTAATGTCAATTAGTTTCTCTTGGTCAAATAAAGAAAACAAACTGTGTTGAACTAGCTTTGTTGTTCCTACTACTAATATACCTCAGTCATTAAAAAAACCATCAGTGGAAGATTCACATGGAAACACAGACACACCTTCTGACACTTTTTACCTTCTGAACAAACAGCCTTGTGTATAAAACAAACTTATCCTCCATGATGTTGACACAATGAGATTTGATCACGTTTCATGAAACCCTAATTAACAGAATAAGAACTTTTAGAAAAAAAATATCCTTCATTTTGTGCAGATTTTGTTCTTAAAGGTAAACTAACAAAAATTATAGACAGTTGACAAATGTTGTGGTGGAGATAGCTTCTGATATGTTGCATTCCAGCTCCTTTGCCACAAGCCCCAAACGTTCTACATCTTCCTCATCCTCAGCTAACTTCAACTAGAAACTCTGAATGTAACTTTGAACTCTGAATCCAAAGTAATGGTAGTCACTATCATTGAATTCTTCCGCTTTATCTTGTTCTGATTCAGAATCAGAAGTGAGACTGGCGTCTGCCTTGCTGAAGAAGTACTGCCATAGTGATGTGCTATAAATGCCACAGTTCAGTTCTTGAACAAGGTGTTCGGCTCGGTCCATCTTCTTTCATAACAGAGCAATATTAGTACCTGTTTAAGTGGCCATGTGTTCCTTTCTAACCTGCAGCTAAATGTCCGAAACCATTAAAAAAAGCAAGTGAACAGCCAAACAAAGCCGGTATGTTAATCAGCTGTGTGTTTCTCCAACCCAGAAATTCAAAAGCCAGCTGGCACTTACATATTATGAAAACAGGTGGAAATCAAATCAAAGTTTACCAATTTAAAACCTCCGAAACTATTTAAAGCATGGGGTGGTTTTTCATAACTCCAACGATATTTTGCAAAAATACGAAAATCACAATTTTTCTCAAATTTATTGTTTTTCTTTTTTTTTTTTTTTTTAGTCAGTTTGCACTCTGGTGACTGGTTCCTGGTTTTGCTGTGACACTTCACATTATTTATGTCACGATTTTTAGTCTTCCTCTGACAAACAAATGCTAAACTATGAATATCCACAATATAAAACTGTCAGAACACCTGGATGCCCACCCAGCTCTGCACATCTTGTTCCAGTCTCTTCATGTCTGGGCTCCTGCAGCAGCAACAGCAGAAAAGTGTTTTATTTTTACTGCAGGTGGGTGCTAGCCTTTTGTAAGTGTGGCACCTACGGCTATGCTCGGTGTAACATAGCTGATTCCTCCCTACATCACCATAGCCTTCACTGTGTGTGTGTGTGTGCATTTGCTGTCAGACTGATGGGTCAGTCTGTTCTGGTATAAAGACTTTGTAACATCTGTCCATCTAATCTGTCACTCGGACACAGTAGTAATTAGCATGTCTATGATGTTCTACAGCAATTGACACACTAACTAGATGCTTGGCTTCTATATTTACATTAGATCAATGGATGTTTAGCACCCTTCCACTCCTCCTCTTTGAGTCTCTCTCCCTCCCTTGCTTATCTAAAAAGGTGCTTGTCATCCCAAAATCCCACTGCTGGTGTTGGCAGCTCACACACATCGATCTTCCTCTAATAAGTTGGCCCAAGCTTAAGCAGTTGTGTGTGCACCTCCTCTTCCTTTTAGCTCCTCTCTGAGGGAGGGGAAAAAACCTGATGGGGCTCAGCTCCTTCAAAGTGCCGCAGGGCAAAACTGTGGTGCACTCGGCTCAATCTTTCAAGGGCAGTGAGCGAAACACTCATGCTCTCGTTCATTTCAGACAATTGTTATTGCAGATACAGTAACTGATATATTGTCTGGATTTATGGGGCTGCAGTTTTAGCATGACTCATGATATTTCACAGTTAACACTCAGCCTTGGAAGTCTGTACTGCTGTTGCTGTATTTCTTTGTTCAAGGTCATGCACACTAACGAAAATGATTGTTGACATTGGTTACTCTATCACAAAGACTGACAAAGATTACTTTGTATTATCTAACTGCGATGGACGGGGACTTATTTACATTTTTTTTGGTTTTCACTAACTATTTTTAGTTTTTATTTTGGTGAAGGGTTAAACTTCAGCTTTTTTGGCAGCATAGAAATGTAGTTTTTTCTGTTACACTAATAAAAACAATTTCAGAATCTTTTCTCTTCATGTATATACATTTGGGTCTACAAATTATTTGTGTTTTGCTCATTTTGAAATAGTTTACTCAGACAAACAAGGTTGGAAGTATGACACAAGTCAGATTGGCTTTTCATCTTTGTAATTAAACGGCAATAAACAGTGTAATCATGTAGTATGTACTGAGTCAAGAGTGGGCTGGCTCCTCACATACATGCATTTTGAACTTAATAAAAGTAGACCCAAACAACTCCTTTCACCCAACAAGTGGTTTTCCTTCTTTCTGTTTAACAGCTTAGGCTGCAGTGGCTGACTTGCTCCCACAAGGCCAAAATGTGTATTGGATGGTCAGCGGCAGAGTTCTGAATCTTGTTGATTTGTTCTTGTGTCTACTTTGACTACATGACTCCACTAAACATTGTATAAGACCCCAAGGAGCACTTAGCGCAGACACATAAAATATATATGTATTTAGAAGAGTTTTTTTTTTTACTGAGCATTGTTTTATTTGAAGGCTATGCCTAAACAGCCTATATTCTCTTATTTGGATGCTATTTCATGCAGCAAGACACACTCACGCACTTCTGAAGTATTGGCAGGATCAGCTGTTCAAATGTGTGTGCGATAGTTAAATCATAGAGGATTCAAAATTTAGAAGTGTATGTGTGTTTACAATTGACACCCTCTTGTTGCTAGTTGGTAAAAGGGCATCATTAACCTCTGATTAATTACAACACACACCTCCTTCCCACTCGCACTTTGATCCATTTAAGTTGGAATTTATTCAGAGAAGCCACCCAAGTGTCTATTAGACAAATTAATACAGAAAACCAAGTGCCTTATGTGTGTGGTTCAATACAGGAAGAGTACAACCACATTCCTTCATGAAGTTGTTTCATTGCCAAAAGTTAATCATCCAAAGATTGAAGGGGATAAGTGCACAGCTTTTCACTCAAATAAAAAAATTGTAAGGTGCTGTGAAAATAAATTTGTACCTCCTTTTTTTATTTTTTTTTTTTATTTTTTTTTTATTTTTCAATATTTAATTCTGAAAATGTGAAACCTTCATGGCCTTCTTTGAAATGTTATTCAGATAAGCCACTAAGTGTAAAAGTGGTTAGTGATGCTTTAGTTTAACAACTGGTGATAATTAAATTAGTTAAATAGGTCTGCTCTCTTTTCTGCCTTTTTAATAAAGGGCAGAGCCTCTTTGAAGTTGGGGTGGGTGGTGGTATTATGCTAAAACGACTATTTTGAGCTTTGTATCATGTTATAATGTTAATATAAGTCTTTATTCATTCATATAAAAAACAACATAAATTCTATATACAATAAAAATACAATCACAAATTTATTGAAAGGTAGCAGATGAAAAAAACAATCTTATATCTGCCCCTTTTTTCAACTAAACAAATTTGATTAAAATAATCTTCAAATACAAAACAAAAAGCATACAAAGAAGAAAAACAAAAAGAAAATCAAGAAAGGTTTGACTCTTCTTGAGCAACAAATCTTTCATTATACCTTTTTTATCTTTCTTACAACAGATTAACTTTTATCATTCTCTTGTAACAACTTACTCTTAACAAAATGTAACTGGATGTTTGAAGGTAATGTGTTTTATATGAGCCCTATACATAACTGACAAAATACTATAATCAACCAAATCATAGAACTTCAATAACTACAAGTGATGAAACAATGCATTTGATGGGTAACTGTAATGTTTTATTGTAATAATTCTTATGGCTCTTTTCTGTGAAACAAAAATAGGGTTTGTAATTGTTTTACCTGCTTTTCCCCAAACATCTATGCAATAAATTATGTATTATTGCATTATACAACATAAGAAGTGCTTTATCAATATATAAATCCTTTACTTTGTACAATACTGCAATGGATTACTATTTTAGTTCTTAAATGGTTTATGTGAGGTCTCCATGTCAGCTTTTCATCAATGATGACACCTAAAACACCTTCAACTCTAAATTGAACATCACCAGTTTTCTTTTTATTAGTCAATATCATATAATTTAACAATAATTTATTAAGTTGAAACCAAGTTTGTATTATAAAAATTCCATCTACATCATGTCCAATATACGTTCTATATTTTTTACCAAAACAAAAGAATGTAGTATCATCTGCAAATAAAACCCATTTAAACAACCCTGACACATTTACCAAGTCGTTTACATATAAAATAAATAACTTTGGTCCAAGAACCGAACCCTGAGGCACTCCACATGTGATAGTATTTAATTCAGATCTTATATCATTTATTTGAACAAACTTTTATGTTTTTAAAATTACTAGATACGCACTGTAGTGCTGGTCCTCTAATGCCATATTTGTCAACATAAATACTAGCAAAGTCTTTTTTTTGATCAACAGTGGTTGTTATTTGCTCTACTAAGTCCATGAGAGCCATAGATGTAGAACTATTAGCTCTAAAACCTTATTTACTACTTCATAATATATTTTGTTTATCGATAAATTGCTCTAATCTTGTCACAAATAACTTCTCTAGAATATTTGAAAACTGTGGTAACAAGGATATTGGTCTGTAGATGTCAAACATACATTTCTCACCATTCTTAAAAGGATGGGATTACCTTGGGTATTTTCATATTGTTTGGAAATATACCAGTTAAAAATCGATCTCATGCCCTATGAATCAATTTTCCCAAATTTAATTAAAATCGATCCAAGATCAATTGAATCAATTTTTTTTACCCAGCCCTAATAGCAGCATTATTTATTAATTACATATGTAATTCATGTTTATCACGTAAATTGTTGATGGGCAGTGATGGTAATTAATGACCATTTCTATATGCGATGCACTTAACAGCAGCACACACATGGTCGTCACTTCCACTTGTGACTTGGCGCTGTATAAATAAACTGAATTGAATTGTATAGATGTGTCTGGGGAGGGGTCTGGATATGCAAAAGAAATCTGCTTGGATTCATGTGTGTGTATCTTAAATTTATAGCACCACCTGCCTTTATGCATGTTTATATGTTCATTGTTACATAACTATCTGTTTAACATTGTCCATAACTGCTCTGAACAAAAATCCTAAGAAGTCAAGTCAGAAAATACTATACTTTGAGCCTGTCTTGTTTTTGAGAAATAAGAAATGTCTCATATTTATCCTTCATACTTGGTGTTGCTAAGAATTTTGGGATGACTGAAAATCTACACAAACACATCATGTTCCTGATGAGATTCTTGCTTTCAGTTGAACCCCAGGGACAATATGAGATTCCTGTTACTTGACCGGCATGTTCATAAATGTAGGTTGAAATGTTCATCTGATGCTTCATTACCTCTCAGTCACACACATATATTCTGTAGATTCACATAATATTCTTAAGTTAATAGGAAAAAAAAAAACTTATTAAGAACAGAGCTTGAAGTCTCTGGAGGTTTTTTAAATTTATTTATTTTCTCTGTGTGTATATGGTTGAGCACACATAAGACAAGTTTTATTAGACTGGATCATTGAACTAAAGGAGGTACTTTTTCTTGGAATTTCAATCAAGCTGTAGTTCAGGTAGCAGAGTTTCATCCACTTCACTGATGCCTAAAACCATAATATCCTGAAACATAATTACTTCTGGTCTGTGCTTGCAGTTGGGAACATGCTTTATTTTTAGGCATTTGTTTCTTTTCCCCGTCAGATCCATTTGTTTAACACAGTTTAGAACAAAAAATGGAATTAAATTTGGAAGATAAACTAAGTAATGGTCAATGTTTTTTTTTTTCATTACTTGGTATTATTTATCTAATGCAATTTCCAAAGGAACAAACTGCTGTACATTAAAATATTGTAAAAACAAACACTCAACAATAAAAAATAATCATTTACGATAAAGTTATAGTTTCTTATGTAGCACGTCTGATGTTTTGCTCTTCAATAACTGCGTCAGATAATCAAAAGAATTATTAAAATAACATATGCTTTAACTGTAAGTCAGGATTTAACTGGATAATGCAATAGCAATAGGGGTTTTCATGCTTTGGGTCTTTGGTTAAGAATAAATTTAGTTTCCATTTAGTCTATGTATTTCTTGACAAAACACTAAAAAAAGACATCTTTAAACTTTGTTTTATCTAGGTTTGTTATCTGATTATCACAGTAAAACTCAGACTTGTCTGTCAGCTAAGTAGATTTACAGAAGCACCAGACCTACCTAAATGAATGTTACTGTCATGCATCCAGGTGCTTTAGCTCAATGACTGTCT
This sequence comes from Cynodonichthys magdalenae, assembly GCA_031762555.1. NCBI lineage: Eukaryota > Metazoa > Chordata > Actinopteri > Cyprinodontiformes > Rivulidae > Cynodonichthys > Cynodonichthys magdalenae. Next base: position 1,259,366 of record JARVJO010000330.1, read on the forward strand.
GGGAGATTTTAGTCCCAGGGAGAGCACCCTTAAAATTATTTTCACAAACCCAAACTGCACTAATCCCAAGTCGTAATATGATGGTTATGGGGGTTTTTTGTTATAAAAAGGGGATAATTTAGGCCCTTTTCCTGTCTTGAGAAGACGTTACACCACAAAAGTGACCTAACCTGTCTCCTGCAGTGTAGATTTAGTCAACATGCACTGATTTCAGAACAGATTTTGAACAGATATTCCTGGTTGGTTCATGCACACAACTTCTACACGGTCACAACAGCTCCTTACTCATTTCTTTGTTTCACTATAAAAACTCACATTGGGAACAGTTACAGATGGCCTTCTCTTACCTTTTTAAATGGCTTGTTTCAGCAAAGTTCATTGAAAAAAAACAATGAAGCATTTCTAGTGAAGGTAGTTCCTTTTTGTATGATTTTTAAACAGTGTTTCGATTGTATTATTGAAGGGGAAAAAACACTTGAACTGTATCACAGTTTTTGTAATTCTTTTTGTGCACATAATAAATCACTATTTGATCTGTAGCTTGGTATGGGGCCATGGCTTAATACAACAACAGCAAGAGAAGGACAAAAAAAATGCCCAAAAGCTTTATTTTTTTCAACAGACTTAAAAAAAAAACTTTTTCAGGAGCAAGTAAATAAAAACGAACTATTCTTGTGAAGTTAATGCACCAAGGTAGCAGGTCAAGAATAGGAATGTAACATTTGTCAATTGGTAACTTATACTTTTAGAGTAAACTACCAATTTGACATTAGCAAATGACAGCCTTGTTACCATTTCTTGCCAAATTACAAAGAATATTGTTATGCATGTTGTAAAAGACTCAGGTCTACATCAGATTTTGTTTTGTTGCCTTTCGTATATGGCAGCAGGCGATTTAACAAGTTGGTATTGTAATACCCTACTTTTGGGACCATGTTTAAGACTGAAACTTACTCGTTCCAATGCCAACCGATTGATGTGTGGTCACATGGTTGTTCGGTGTTTGTTTTTGCACACACCTTTCATAGCCCCGGAGACACACTGTGCCGAGCTCCAAAGAAAAAGCCTCCCGCTTCAGCATATGTCACTGCATGGGGTTTCTATTGCTAGAGTTGACAATGTAGAAAAAAAAGTCAGAGACTCGTCACTCGACAATATTCATCCATGATGTGTTGTTAAAGCTCCACAGGTTTTATCAGTCAAATTCCTTCGTGCACAATGTCTGTTTTATCTCCATTCATGAGTTTTTCAGAGCTTGACCATCTTTATAAATGTCTGCTTCCTGGTACAACAGTCGGCTCTAGAAGCGAGTCGTTGTGCTTTTTTTTATTTTTAACGAACTGGTTGAAGCAAAATGTAGCGTGCTTTTAGAGCAAACAAACATGCCCATGAACTTCAGACCAATCACACTTTACCGTTGTACCTGGAGGGGGGTAAAAAGTTCTGCCCGCAGGTTGTGACAAATGGGACGGGCCGAGTTGTCGACACTGCGAACACAGGTGACGTAATTTTCGTCATGAAACTGCGACAATCCGTGCCAACTTCATTAGTTCAGGGGAAGTTTGAATTTGGCTTAAGTTCAGGTCATTGACTTTGAAGTCAATGCCTCTCCCTTATGGGAAAAAATGTTCAAGTATTTTCCAAACAATACATTTGATGTTTTGTTCCTGCAAGCTCAAGGTGACCCTTTCTGCTTGCTGGATAAAAGGATTGATGAATAAACAAACTCAATAAACTGAACATTGTTCTGCTCTTTAGGCCTAGCTCGGCATTGTTTATTTAGCCTTTCATATCTAGTTTATTAATTCGAGACATTTTGTAAATGCTTTAAGAGCCACAGAACACCAGCTAAGCTGCGGTAAATTGGTGGCTAGTGCTCACAATGCTGCAGGTTTGAGCCCAGGTTGTGTCAGGATCTTCCTGCCTAAAATATTTGCCAAACCTTTTTTATGCTAGTTTGCTCACTGTGGCCACCCCTCCAGAAGTGAGCAGCCAAATACAAATCAGCAGTCTATTTTTACTCAACTCTCAACCAAGCCAACTAAGCCATTCTCCTAATGGAAATCTCCTAAGTCCTGCTTTTTTTTCAGTGTCACATTCACTCTGGTGCCCTCATCCTCACTCCACTTGTGAGTTTGTGTATATGTGAAATAAAAAAAAGCAAAGATGGGGGTGGTTTGACTCAAAAAGAACATACCAAGTTGAACACTATTGTAGAAGTGTCAACTTCCAGAGTTCCAATACAATTTCAATGCTTTCCAGTCCACAGTTTGCATTTATTTTAATTTCTGAAGATTTCTCAATCTATTTTTAAGTGTCTTATTTGGAAAAACATGATGTAATTGACAAAAGTTGTATATTTAAATGGCATAAAGTCATTAGTTATATACTTCTTAAAAAACAACACCTTTATACATGTTTCCTTTTCAGTTATTGAGAGATTTGGACAGCTGTCAGACCAGGTTAAGACTCTCTTGTACTACAAAGCGTTTTTGTTGTAGTAGATGTAGTATTTTCTTAAGAATGGAAGGCCTTCCGAAATTAAGGCATGGGCTTGAAGAAATTAATGGGAAAATATTACTTACTGATTTTTAATACACTACACATTTCTATTTTTAAGGTGAATGTTTATGTTTTATAAACTATTGTGTGACTATTTTTGTAATGATGATTTTAGGTAGATTCATGCCTTGTTACACACACACAACACATAAAAAGCTGTTTTGAGAACATTAGGTCAGAATTACGCTTAAGGGTTTGGCTTCAGCCGGAGGGCTGCCCACAATGCAATGAAAAAAAAGGCGGAGTCAAACCCGGAAGATGGTTGGTATAAAAAGTGTTGCCTGTGTGTGGTTCGGGGCTGACAGCTGAAGGTTTCCAGAATAAACCCAGTCCCTCAGTCCAGTACTGTTTGTATGACTTTTTCTCTTATAATACTGCCAATTTGATATATTGTTGTTGTTGTTGTTGTTGTGAATTGCATTCTCTCCGAGTTTAAGCACGTAACCACGAAACTAACACGCATTCTTTTCAGGCTTAAACCTGTAAATACTGTACTGCATAAATGATGCATTTCCATGTGTGAGCTTCTTGTGCCATAGTCACTCATGCAGCCCATTCCGTCAGAGGCAGGCTTTTGAATTGTGTGCTATTTCCAGACTGGATGATCCTTTGCCCAGAGTAAATTTCAACATTACTGGGTGACGTTTAAATATGGCTGAATGAAAAAACTTTAACTTGATGTCCATTTAGACCTGATTAACTTTTAGAGTCACCCCTTTTCAAGGAGGCCACCACTGTCAAAATGTATGTGAAATTTGTTTGTGACATTACAAAATCAAATGTGTAACAAGCTGATGACAATTTTTGGTATTTTTACATGATAAAACAAAGAAACCAGTGCTAATAAAACAACCCAAAAATATTTTCTTATGTAGGCCCCCTTTTTTCTAAAATGTAAAAAAACAAACTCTAAATACCAGTAAATAAAAGCTGACATTCAGAACTCTTGTCTCATGCTTATCCTTTGATCTTAAACCCAAATGTCTTCAGTGTACAACAAAAACAAAGGCATTTGACTTGCTGTTTCAGTACTTGTGAAGGGGACTGTATATTACTGTTCTTCTGATTGTAGGTAAAAATTTAAATGAATTTTTCTCAAAGCTTCAAAGAGCCGCTGCTGATGGACCAAACGTCCACATGTGGACTGTAGGTCTGATAATTATTGCAGAACCGTGGTCTGATGGATTTAGAGTTTAAATAATTAACATAACGCTGTATTTTAAGAAATGGGTTTAAAAAAAGACTAAAGTAAAATGCTCTTAACCTGCTTAGGCACAAGAGCCCCTAAATCTGCCAAACGCTTTAAATGTTTAGTTTTAGTAGATGTAAATTTAATTGCCATGCTGCTTGTGCTGTGCACCCCCGGTGGTTGTTAATTAGTATTGATGTTTGTAAAGAAAGGGAGAGGAAGAATTTTACTTTCAGTTGGCAGCAACGAATTAAAGATGAAATGATGCATAAAAAAGAACACTCTCAGCCAGAAAGTGAGGCAGAGGGAGAAGAGGAGGGAGAGACATTTGTGCACAAAAGTCTTTGTGTTTTCTTCTCTTGTGCAATCTGTCTCTTTACACGTGCTAACTTGTGGGAAGAGACTGCCATGGCACTGCCCTGTACCGGCCCCGGCTCTCACACACAACTACATGAAGACTCAGGACATGCTGTCCCACAAATTCAAACACAGCTGTGACAACAACTGTCCCAAGAGAAGCACTGGATTAACTGTAAAATAGAAATGAGTTACAACAACAGAGTTTTTTAGAAAAGACAAAAGCAGAAGCGGATTAAAAAAAAGTGAGAAAATAAGACAAAATGGAAGGAATCATTGTTTTGCCTTTAAATGTGAAGAATGGAAGATCAAGAAAAACAGACAGTTGTGCTGAAATATGAGAGTCATACCATAAACAGGACTTCACAGTGTGAGAAAGAGGGGAAGACTGTGTGGGAAAGTCTGATTCAGACCCAGGTGAGAGAAGGAACAATAACAAAGGCTTGTTAGAGGATCGGAAAATCCTACAGCTGCAGTACTAAACAACACACACAGAGAACCTGACTGAGATGAGGGACAGTGTTTAGTGTGAGGCAGGCCACGTTAATCTCATTATGTCAATATCTGTAATGAAATATAGGCTGTCTCATACAATATCCCATCAGCTGGTGTGTATGTGTGAGACAAACCTGCAGCCATCAGCAAAACGCTGCACTGCAGCAACCCAACAGCGATACAACCTTCCCCATTACTTTAATCAGAGCTCATTTTCATTCTGCATGTTGAAATTACACTTAAACACTCAAACATCAGAAGGGTTAAAAGTAACGAGGCAAGTTTAATGTTTGGTTATTCTTTCAAATTATAATATACGCATTTTATTATACAAATTTTTGTTAACAACAAAATATTAGCTGAGTTCAAATTGCAAAAGCAAAATGTAATTTTAATAAAGGAGAAGTTTTCACTTCTGCAATATTACATAATTTATTTTATACACTGGGTTGAAGTTTTAAAAAGGGCATTTAGTTCCTAAATATGATATTGCTGCAGCTAATCAAAATTTACTTGTCACAGCTTTTTTGCGAGTTGAAGTTGATGATCAAATTTCTTTCTACTGTTGGCATCTATTCATGGTCCTTCAGGGCAACTATTCTATATGTTTTAGAGGTTTCTCCTCCAACCCACCTGATTTAAATAAATGAGTCCTTAACAGGCTTCTGCAGAACTTAAAGAGGTAATTCAGTCACTGAATTAAGTATTTTGGAGCAGAGAAACAAGTAAAACATGTAGGATAGCAGCCGTCAAGGGCCATGATTAGGCGTTCCTGTTGTAACTCATCATCGTTCTGCTAGTTCTCTCAATCTACTCTGGAAGATCTCAGTCAATATCAAACCCAAAACAGCAGGCTTTTAGGTAGGATTTTGAAATAGAACGTTGGCATTTTAAACCCCCCGCTCACCCTTACGAAGCTTGCAAAATTGACGTAAAGTTACAGATGGGCCGAGAATGAACATTGTAAAAACACTCAACAGCTGCTGAAGCTGTAACATCCCTACTAAAGCGCGCAGTATGCTTCATCCGAAGCCGACCAGTCGACGCGCGGTCACGTGGTTGTTCGGCATTCGGTTTCGCACACACCTT
>JARVJO010000330.1:1290102-1300647 GCA_031762555.1 Cynodonichthys magdalenae
CTTATTGGAAACTCAAGACAGCCATGACATTATGTTTTTTACAAGTGTATGTAAACTTTTGACCACAACTGTATTTATCATGTTTATGCAGCTCATTTACACACTTTTCCTGATGATAGAAGCGTTTGTTGAATCTGACGTGGCATGTTCATAAGAACTGTTCCTACGAACAAAACTAAGAGAAATTTAGGATAAGAATACGAAAATGTTCTTGCATGAGGCCCAATGTTCTAGAAGTCATGTGTTCAAGCAGATGTAACTTTGTGTAAGAACTACTTCTACAATGTAACAAAATGTAATGCAGAATATGTTATTCTGTATTTTTTAACTAGTTTAGTACTCTATTAGACGAAAAAAGATGCAACAGGAATTGCATGTTATATAAACCTTTTATTAACTGCATTAAGCTCAAATTGGGGAAGAGTGGTTCATTCACATGGATTGGCCACAACAGAGTCCAGATCTGAACCCCAGTGAGAATCTTTGGGATGTGCTGGAGAAGTCTTTGTGTAATGGTCTGAATCTCCCATCATCAATATAAGTTCCTGATCAACTGCAACAACCCCAGATCAGGGCACTGCCCCCACAGGCTTGTACAGTAGGCACTAGGAGATGGTTCTCAACTATCCTTCCAGTTTTAGTAATGCGTTGGACAGTTCTTAACCCAATTGTAGTAGTTTCTGCAATCTTGTTAGATGTTTTCTCTACTTGATGCATGCTTATGAGTTGACTCTTCTCAAACAGACAGACATGTTTTCCACATGGTGATTTAAGAAATGAGAAACAACTCATTGCACCAGTTGGGGTTAAATAACTTGCGGCCAGCTGAAAGATAATCCCCCATGCAGTAATTATCCAATAGGAGGCTTGTACCCATTTGCTTGGTTAAATCCAACTATTTATTTTTTTTGGCCAAGTAGTGTACATCGCAGTGTTTTTGTACATTTTGTAATGTCTGTTTTTCCAATATCATGCAGCCCTAACCCCCATCCTGGTACATCATTTTAGAACTTGAAGATGTGCTCACTTTTGAGATTAAGTCGAGATTAAGTTTGTGTTTATGAGGCTTAAACACAACAACTTCACATGCAATACCAAATTTGTTAGAAATAGCAATAAAATGTCATATGACACATTTCTGGTTACATTTTTGTGTTTCCTAAAAAACCCTGAAAGAAATTACGTAGACAGTTACTTTAGGAAGGTGTCGACATTTATCTTCCTTAGAGTGTATGTCTTGTTTAGACTAATCCCACATGGGAGAACCAAGTCATTTCACCTCCTGGATGGCAGCTTGGTGGACAAAAAGCCTCAGGAAACGCTGTTACCTCTCAGCACTGCTGCTCTCTCCCTACTGCCCTTCTCTTTCCAATCGCAATTTATTTGATCCATCTCTGCAGACTTTTGCCATCAACTACCCCCTGCTCATCTCTTTCTTTCATTTCCCACGTTAACTTTAACACCTCTTCTCAATTCAAATCATCCCTATATTTCAGTTCTGCATCCATTCATTTCTCCTGCTTTACATTTCATTATAGATTGCCCCCTTCCTGTGCTGCCTGGACACACAAACACGCATCCACAAACTCACACACACACCATGCTCTGCCTACTGCACAGTCAGCACTTCCGTTCTGCAGTCCTCTGCAGACATACAAGTGTGCTGATTTCCACTTTTACAGCCCACTGTAACTAGCTTTAAAACATCTCCACAGCTATCATTCAAAACTGACAGCAAAAATTCATATCATATAAATACCCACTGTGCATGCTATAATTATTCATATAAATGCAAAAGAAAGTGCAACTGAACACACTGCAGAAACCCAAACTCAAACATGCCGACATGACATCATGCATTGCTCCAAACTAAACAGGAAAACAAACAGTCATTGATCATCATACTTGTCTGCAGCTCACACTGCCTAATCAGAACCATTCATCTTGCTTGTCTTCCACATGCACACACACACACACACACACTCACAAACAAACACATATATTAAGATGTTCAAAGCTTGTTGTTACTTCCACCAAGTCTCTGGGGTAGCTGGCTGATGGGGTTAGTCTTCGCTGACAGAGAACAGAACAAAAAGGTTATGCACATAGATGTTTCCTGTTGATTATTAAGGCAACAGACAATGAATGTTTATTTATTTATGAGTGTTTCTATGGCTCATTGGGCAGTCAACAAAGCAAGCCATCATTCTTCCTAGCTTTAAAACAAACAGTGACGTTTGAGTCTTCAGATGTCTTCTTTAAAACAAATAAGCAGGATTACTACAATGCAAGGCTCGGAGTAAATATTCTAAAAAATTCAAACACTGCAGTGACATTTAATGACCACTTAGTAAAGATTATTGATGGGGTAGTGCAGCAGTTGTAGTACAGCAGGGTTGGTTTTAAAGCACAGATGGTAGTTGCTGATGCAGACTTGGGGATGATACATTTTGTTTGTTTACCAGAGATAAAGTCCTGGGCTGGAGCCTCCAGAACATATGGGTACCCTGACCCTAGAGGACAAACAAACCATATAAGATTATTAAACAATGAATTCAAATATTATACGGTTGTGTAATCCACCCCACCGATTCATTTTTCATTTTATACACGCTTCCTTTTCATCACTGCAAAATAAAAAAAAGGCAACATAATGTTATTATTTTGTGATTGATGTAGGCTCTGTGCAAACTTAGCTGCACAACAAATGAACAAGAAATGGAGGAGTAGAGGGTGGAGGATAACGAGAGTGATGAGACCAAAAGAGCAGATATATTACAATACAGTGCCTAGTAAAAATATTCACCCCCTTGAGTGTTTTATGCTGTTGTTAAAATTCAATCATGGTCAACATAAATTTGCATTTTTAGCAAAAAAAAAAAAAATGTGTCGATGTTGAAGTAAATAGAATTTTTTTGGAGTAATCCTAATTAAATGGGAATATGTATCATGAAATCAGTGATTGCATAAATATTTAACGATTTAAAAGTGACTGTCCTAATTCAACTTGGAAAACAGAATTTTTAAAAAGTACAAGTTTGGAGGATAGCCTCATAAACAAAATGACATAAACAAAATAAAATATCCAAGGGACTGATTTTATAGGTACTGTAATGTTAGAATAATGAAGTTGAGATAAAGAATGAAAAAGGAGAACAAAAATAACAGAAAACAGAAAGTAATGACAAATTAATAACAGTTTAACAAGATAACGGGACAATAAAAGAAGAACTTTCAAAATCACCCAAAGAAGAATCGATTCAAACATTAAAGCAATAATAATCTGACAGGTAAAGGACAGTGGTCGCCTAATCTGAGTTTGAGAACTGCACCACGGCGCAGTCAGCCTGTTAGGAGTTGGATTCTGAATGGTGCAACATATGAACATGCATGTGTCATCTTTCCAAAAATAAAACATCTTGATCACCATCTGGTGGTTGACTGCAATTAGAGCTGTCACAACATCAGTTTACAGCACAGAAAGATCAAGGAAAAAGGATTTACAAGAACAAAGAAGTTTCAATAAGACAATAACATTGTTTTATCTTTATAAAAGGCATTTTGTTTGATTAATAAACTTATTTTATATCCTCATTCAGCTCATTCCATAATTTCACTCCACTCATTCAGATCTGCTTTAGTGCTGTTCCTGCAAATTAACTTTTAAAAATGTTTTCTCTTATGATCTAAATAATTAAATAGATCTCAATACAAAAAAAAACTTGAGTAAATTATTTGGCAACTTTTCCCTTTTATTTTTTTTTTAGGTTCGTTTATAGGTTTGTTTTCAGGTTTGTTAATAAAATTAACAAATTAAACAGACTATTTAAATGTGTAACATTATCAGTAAGGGCGCACCGATTTCAGATTTTTTGCCGATTTCCAATCTTTTAAAAAGTCTGACCTGCCGATTCCGATTTTGGCCAATACGATTTTTTAAATAACGGATACTGTCAGACGTTATAAAGTCACAATACAACTTCAATGTTCAAACGTTATTTTACTGAAATACTTTGAACAAAACCCTTGAAACAATACAAACTTGTTTTAACTTTATCCAGTAGTGCTCACAGCAGAGCAAGAGGATAGTGGCTGATTTTCAGACCTTTGTAGTGGTAGAAAAGCCGATCTTTTCCGCTGATCTTTTATGCCGATCTTATCTAAGGATCAGCCGATCTCCGATCTCCCAAAAGTAAAGAAATCGGCGCTGATAAAACAGTTTATGTAAAAATTCTTAAAACAAAAAAAAGTTTAGACCTGATCACATCTGTTGCCCCAAGCTTCTATGTAATAACAGTAAGGTAATATCAAATACATAAAGCACCAAGAATTCTATAACTTTTTTTTTTTATTTAAATACTTTTACAAATTGTTCTTTTTACATAATTTATGTGAAGTTTGTGGTCAAGTCTATGATTTAGCCCCATGGAATTTACCCTTGCATTCGATCAAAAGTGTTCATATTTTCTAAAAAATATATATTTATCTACATATCTATGTTATGGTTTGCTAAAATGATTAGTAAAATAAACATGGGTATTCCCACTACATATAATTACATTAAACAAAAACATTTTAATTTTAAAGTAAAAACCAAATGGAAAAAGTGCATCTAAAAAGCTGTTGTCTCATACAACTCACTGTGCAAGATATGACTCAAAAAACTTGAAAACAAAAAGCTGTTTTTTTTCTTTTTTAAAGACTTCAGTGAAAGCAGCAAACGATGGATAAAAAACAATATCTATGTTGTGTATTGGCTCTGGACTCACTGATGATTAGAGGGTAATACCTCAGAAAGCAGGGCTTAGATGGACGAAGGGGCACACGCCAGGCCTACCGCTCCAGATTACACACAGCAGAGAAGACTGATAGGAAGGAGTGATGGATTGCTAACCAAAAGGGAAGTGAAGAGAGATCAGTGGTAAGCACAAAGAAAGAAATCAATGAGAGATCTAAACAGCCAAAAGAATGAAGACTGGAAAAATGAGAAACAAGAAAGGAGAAGAAAAAAAAGTTAATGGGATAAAGAAAGAAGACAAAACTGAAAGAAAACCATATTAGCATTGAATTACAGATTGTCAGAGAGGCTAAAACATGACCTGATTGAGAGAAAAAGGGGTAAACTATTCTACAATGTAAAACAACTTTTCTGAACTCTAAAATTTATTAACCTGCTGTTTGCATGTGACTTGTCTTTAAATCTTGTGTTGATTTCTCAATCTAATCAGATAGAAATAAATCATGGTATTAACAAACCTCTGGCCTGTCTGCTTACTGCTGCACTACAGTCTGTCAACTGCAACATAGTAACTGGATTACAGGAAATCTGCACTGTACCTAATCAAAATGTACAGAATCTCCTTGCAGTCTGCACCTAAAACTACATCATGCACTCTTAAAAAAAAAAAAAACAACCAGCATTGGTTTTTGAGAAATGAACTAATGTATTTAACCTTTTGATCAATAATGCCTTCAACAGTTCATTACAGAGCTGAAGAAACAATTCGTGCACCACCTTCTTCCTACCGGCTATACACTCCATCTTGTTCAGCTCTCCCTCATTATTCACCTTCACTGTCTTCCGTTTTTTCAAAGTGTTTCAGCAGATCTGGAGAAATTCGAGCTGGGTACAGCATTATTCTTTGAAACAGCTCCCAGTGGCTTTAGACACTCAATGACTTTGGCAATCCAGAGAGTCCCTTGGTGACAGCATCACTGTTGGGATGTATGGTCTGCCACATGATAGCTACTGAGGAGAAATGATACATGTACAGAGGAATAGTCAAAGGGATGTCAACATGAACAAATAATGTATCCAAGATAGATTACCTTAAGCTTACACAAACACCACAAGACCCTTTGAAGAGAGCAAAGTGCCACATTTGTGTACAACATCTTTCTTGCATAAATTAAAAAAGACAACTACGGATTCTGCAATGAAAACAAAATTCAGTAAGTCACAGTATATTTGCTATGCTAGAAAAGGTTCTAAAAAGGCCCACAGATGCTGGAAATACTGGTCAACGCAAAAAATATAATAGGACGTTGTTTATTCACTAAAACTGACTAAACAAAAGACTAAACACACTGAGCTGCACTTGAAAAAAAACACCTTGCCATAATGCATCATGTAACCACATTGTTGGCTGCAGGGCAGCCAACACGTAGTATTTCACTAGGTTGCAACACGGTTTGTGCAAAACTGTATCATGTGCAATAAATTGTCAGATTAATTTTTTCCACTCCCCAATTACTGTGATTGGTGCTGTGTGATGATGTATTTGTGGGCACATGTGAGTCCATAATATAACAACAATGGTGGAAGGCAGCCTAGAGCAGCCTGCCCCACAACCACAAACCCATCCAACCACTCAAATCACAGCAAAAGGAAAGCCAGAAAACATGGAGCGAGTCCACAACACCAGCCACAGCAAACTCCCCTCCAGCAAACAGTGGAAACATCCACCCAGCCACCCCCCACAAGCAGTGCAGCAAGCACTGGAAACCAACAACATGGGTCGTGGCACAACATGATACTAATAAGTTAATGCTGCTTCAGCCTTCAGACAAGTCGGACGTTGATTTGCTCTCTCCAGAACCTACCTGAGGAGGAGACTCTGAACTCTGGCGTGATGAGCTAAATAACATCATGTGACTGGACTCTGGTCGGTCCTACTACAGAGACCCACCCTCAATGTCACCGACTGCACTGAACCCCTCCCCAACTCACCTGCCCCTATGTGTTATTTTGACCTTGCTCCCTCCCTGCCCCAGGCTGTCTTGCTCTTTAGCGAGTCATTTTTGTGCATATGATCTTATGTTTCTGATGTAAACATGGGATCAGAGCAATTTTTTTAACTCAACTTTCCTATCGTGCATTTCCAGCTGTTTAAAAGGTAGCGCGACCATGTTGCTGCATGACCTGTTCACCTGTTCCCCCATGTATGTCAAAGTGTGTTTTCTTGAATAGGTGTTCCTTCTACATTGCATCCCTGATGTTATGTTGAATGACAAATAAAGAAACTCTCTCTAACACTCCGCACCACGGAAAAGGTGGGTTTCAATTCACAGCGTAATGTTTTACCGGTTTATTTATTTATTTATTTATTTTTTTACTTGACTGATGATTTGTAAGCATAATCTTAAAATACAGAGCAACTAATCTATAGTTAAAAACATCCAAGTGCAATTGTCATCTATTTGTCATTTTAATTGTTATCGGCTAAATGCCATTATTAATCGTAAGTATTTTTTTTAGCAATATCGCACAATTCTAGCTGCAACTGTGGTCATTTGTGAGGGTCTCCAAATTGTTTTGAACCATTTATAATGGTTCTCAATTTCCTTGAGTGAATTACAGACTGATCTTTACGCATAACATGGATCAGTCAGGGGTATTGCACTATTAATTTGAAATAACTGAAACCATAATATTAGAGCCTGTCTCTCCTAAATAAAATACTCAACTTGTGTTTTTTACAAAATGGTAAAAATGGACCAAAAGATGATGAAAGACAATACTGGCAAGTGTCACTACTACACAGTTGCACTTATGATGTTCATACTGAAACATCATAAGAATGTGTTTCACATAATCTTTGATTTGATGATTGTGATCAGTGCTCACCATGTTTATCAGAGATAATTACTGCTGTCACTTTACTTGATTAGGCTAAATTATGCATGATGAAGATAGACAAGCTACCTGAAACAACACAAACAAAAAGTGTAACAAGCTGTCACAAACACCCTGACATTATAGCCGTGGACTGAGATATGTAGATAGATAGATAAGTAGCGAGCACACTCAATTCTCAATTATTTTTTTCAAAGAATATTTAATAAATAAAATGATCAAAAGATTAAGTCCTATAAAAGACATTTTTTACACTTTAAGATCATTTAAAAGATTTTGTGTTAGACACATATTTTATCAGCATCAGCCTCTTCTATATTTTCATTGTTATGCACCAACCTTGAAGACCAGCCCTTTTGCAAACCTGAAGCTTCCCTTTTAGCAGAGTCCCTGTTGTGGCTGCACGTTACCACAGAAAACATGAGTTTATTGGAATTATACTTGACGTCACCACTGTCTTGCTCACTACTGTCATGGGTGACATTTGGCTCTGCCTTCTACCCCTGAGATAGCAAAGCCCATGTAAGGCAATACACCTAGAAGCAACAACTCTGTGCTGACAAACAAGTTGGATCACAGCCACAACCTTTATAGCAAGAGCAATGTTATAGTTATTCACACACACACACACACACACACACACAGGTTTGTCTTCCCTGTGGGAACCGTGGGTTGACTTCCATTCATTTGCTGGTAATTTTATAGCCTAACCCTGAGTATTTACACTAAAATTAACCTAACAGGAACCTATCTGACCTTAAAACCAACCTAAACTCATTTCACACCTTGGTCCTAAACTCAACCCCCCACCTGAAATTGCATCCATACCCATGAGGATCGGGCATTTGTCCCCACAATGCACATTCGGTCCACAAAAGGCTCCCTTTTTCTGGATAATGGTTCCAATGATGTAGCAAAAACATGCCCACACACAGCAAAGAATCAAATATTGATCAGGGGCACAAGTCTCCTTGGTTACTTGATGTATTAAAGTGAAAGTTTGCCCCCATTTCCATCATGCATGCACGCAATGTGACATTCACACAAACACAATTTAACAGTGTATTTGAGTGTACATTGTTCCATTTCCTGGTCTTGGCTGATGGCTGAATGTGAATGACGTCTGAACTCCCCATTGTGCGTCAGTATGGAGCCCAACATACTTGCAGACATTAGCAGGACACAAACACACTGTGCTTGTGTGTATTTTTAAAAAGCAGGAAAGAGTGAACAGCATGTGTTCTTCAGTCACATGTAGGGTTAATGTTGCAAATCCACTGAATGAGCTGCTAATCAGCTTAATACCACCCAAGCTGAAATGAAGAGCATCTAATACTAGAATTTAAAAAGGAACTCTCCTGCATATTTTATTTACCATGAATGTTTATATACAGGTGCTGGTCATAAAAGTAGAATATCTTGAAAAATTTGATTTATTTCAGTAATTCCATTCAAAAAGTGAAACATTTATATTATATCCATTCATTCATTACTGTAGGGACTTTGGGCACAAATGAAATATGATAAATTATGGATTATTATAGTATTACTTTAATAAACTTTGGAGGCACCTCTCCTCTTATTTTGTTAGACTTTGCAACGTAGGGAAAGAGAAGAAAACCTGTTATGATAAAATAATTAGTTATTATCAGTCTCAAAAGTTCAGTCCCAATTAATTGTGAGTTCTTGTCTCAGACAAATCACCAAAATCTTATCAAGACACAAAAGATGTTAATTAAAGTTGGTATGCTCTCCACATACCATTTATTTACAATTACTATAATACAAGCTATGGCAGAGATGGAATGATGAAGTATTGTTTCAAAACAGAACCACTTGAATTAATGATAAGATTTGACCAAAATCAACACTGGAAAATTAAGACAACTGATCCTGATGAACTTAAAGGGCAGAATGGTTGAGCATTAAAACAAACAAACAAACAAACAAATAAAACAAACAAACACAGCTAAAAGGGGTTTGAGGCAAGAAGGATATTTTAGGTTATTCTAAGAACAGGAAATTTAGTTACTGGCGTAGATAGATTTTTAAGGAGTTTAAGGGACGCTGTAAAGTTATGTTTTACCAAAACTCGTACCAAGGGAGAATCAACTTTACCCTGAGCCTCTGAGCACCGTTTTTTCCACCAGCTAATGGTTCGTTGGGCCTACCAGCGTTTCCTGCTGGATTCGGTACCAAAGCGGAGAGCGACAAACAGGTTGACCCTGGAGGTTTAGTCGTTTGGCTTCCAGGCACCTGGGGTACATGCCTGTGACTAGCTGTTGGTTCGTTCAGTCAGGTTGGCAGGTTGCTGGTGGAGAGGAGACCTTTTCTCCATCCAGGACACTTCAGAGAGGAGGGTAGTTGATCCAGACTTTATCAAGCAAAATGGATTAAAATGACGCATTGAGTTAAAATGAGCTTAATTAACTTCTCTATCAAATCAAACCCGGTTTGGGTTGGCGCATTGTTCTTAACGAAATTACATTAAAACGGTGACAAGGAGAAAGTCCAGCCGTTCAGGCTGGGGAGAAGGTCTGCGTCCTGAGTAGACATTACAGGGGGCTGCCAGGATGGAGAGGCACCGTGGAGAAGAGGAGATGAGAGTGAGATTTGAGACTGCTGGGGAGACTGCAGACTCAGACTTAATACTGCGTGAGACTGGAGTGCGCCAACTTTTCACAGCTACGGTTGGGTAGAGTTTACACCACTCTAGTCTAATGTAGATTCAGATAGCTATCTCTGTGTCTCAGTTGCCTGAATGGCAGCCATGTTTGTAGTTTTTCATTCTTGTAGTTTTTTATTGTTCATCATTGATTGATAATCATTTTGAATGGGATTGATCCCAAGAGTTGATCAGTTATAGAAACTTGTTTAATCATAGTGTTTTGAGAGTTTAGTTATGATTG
>JARVJO010000330.1:1300747-1322258 GCA_031762555.1 Cynodonichthys magdalenae
TGATGCCTGTGGTATTGAATTAGAGACCTCTCTGCACTACTTAGGCCATTGTCTGGCTCTGAGTAGTCATAGGAAAATAATTATTGGAGACCATTTTATGGATCCTGAGAAGCTTAGAATACTGAGTGTTTCTAACCTTGTGTCCTTCATCCGAGGGATGCGAAGGTTTGAATAAAGACCAGTGTGTTTTGGGAAGAGCAATGGGCCCACTTATGAGGCCCCTGCTCATATGGATTATTTATCCATCCTCACTCACCATAACCATAACCATACACACTGGACACAGAACCATCACAGTACCCCCCCCTCAAAGAATCGTCTCCAGATGATAAACAGACACATGAGCACGGGAGGGAGATGGGGTACAGACAAAAACATAGGAGGGAGGGCACAAAACTAGAACCACAAGGCAGACGAGGCATGGAAGCAAAACAAGACACAAGGGCAGAAAGGCTAGAAAAAAAGAACAAAAAATCGACAGGTAAACCTGGGAACAGAAAACTCAAGAAACCAAAAAATGTCCAGGAGATGGCCCTAGGCACTTTTATGGGGGGCAAAGAGTTAATAAGCAAAGCAGGGACTCTGGAGGTCGTCCCGGGACCTGGCCAAGGCAAAGCAAGGACTCTGGAGGTCGGCCCGGGACTTGGCCGAGGCGAAGCATGGACTTAGGAACCTTGATAGCCGGCAAAGACGTAGACTCAGGATACTCAGAGGCCGGCGTAAACTCAGGATACTCGGAAGCTGGCAACATGGACTCAGGAAACTTGGAGGCCGGCGACATGGACTCAGGAAACTTGGCTCGACCCAGGGACTTTACAATCCGACTCGGGTTTGCAGGAACTGATGGTTGAGATGAAAGGGATTCTGGAACAGGTGACTGACAGACTGGAACTGAAGACTTGAGAGCAGATACTGGAACAGGAGACTTGGAGACTGAGACTGGAGCTGATGACACGTAGAAAGGAACTGGCAGTGACTCGAAGACTGGAACAGGTGTAGTGACTGGAACAGAAGATGACTCTGAAGACTCTATGACTGAAGACTTGATGACCGGAACAGGAGATGTAGTGACTGGAGCAGGAATGAAGACTCTATAGCAGGAACAGATGGTGTAGAGACCAGAACTGGACCTGATGATGATGGCGAGTATCTGGAGTGCTCAGGACAGAAAGGATCGTTCTCGGGATCATAGTCTGGGTCGTACTCAGGTTCACTGTCATCGTCATAACAGGACTCTGGATACTGGAACTCTGGATACTCGGGTGACTGGAACTCTGGATACTCGGCAGACCAATAACCTGATAACCAGAACCCTGAAGAAGATGGACCAGGCGAAGATGACAATGAAGATGGACTAGGCGATGATGATGATAAAGATGGACCAGGCGATGATGACGCTGAAGATGGACCAGGTGAAGAAGAAAGCTTAATTGGCTCATTGCACAATGTGGCTACTTGACTTCTGCTATTTGGAAGTTGCGAGGACCAGTAATTCCTGTTTGGTGGTTCACCACAGACAGCAATAATGTTGTTTTACACCCACTGTCTTCAGGACAGCCTGACAGTCAAAATCAGTGAGATTTTCTGCTAGATTCAAGCCTTATCATAAGTTCCACATTGTAAAACAGAAAAGGGCTTCAAGTTTTATGTGTTGAATTACATTGACAACTATAAAGTTAAGCATTGAATACATCCAATCACTGTTTAGCTTGTATATTCTTTATGACCTATTTTTTGTATATTTTAAGATTAATGGAGTCTCGCTTTCTGCAATTATGTAATTTCTGTTTTAACCCCAAAGTTGTAGTTTCAGATTTATTTCTTACCTGTCTTAATTTACCACAGTGTCCAACAAAGACTCATCAGTTAGAATGAGCATCAGGGCAGTCTGTTACAGATCCATGTGAAAGCCTGGTAAGCCTCATGAACTCGTTGAAACAACAAGAAATGTTGATCGGTTCCACAAAGACATATTTTGGGGTTCTCATGTCACTGATGTTTAGGTTAAGTAGAAAGTATTTCTAGTTGTTTAAAAAAGTGATGGAGTTTGGGCATATCTAGCTTTAGCATTAGCTAACATGCGAACTGCATTTAGTTTCTAATTGCTTCTGTTGTATGTTAGTGCTAAGAGGACAGTCTGTTCTTCACTATAGATTTTTTTTCTTTGAACACAGTTCCTGTAAGAGTGATGGTTGTAGTTTTCAGCCTTTGCTGATGCACTACAGCAGGGAAGCTATGAAAGCTAACTTTTAAATTATATCGTAATGAACACAAACATCAAAGTACACTATAGTGTAGCGATGATCCGCTCACTCGCTGATAGCACAATCTTTTCCTCTAGACACTTGACATGTATTTTTTTACTATTGTTTCCTATCAAAACAATCCAACCTGAATGGCATAGATGTTTACCTGGAAGTTCTCGAACTCACAACTTTTGACCGCAAGTTAGCAGAAGCCGTATTTTGCATATAGCCAATTGAAATACGGTTTGTGTGTCTGTACTTTGCAGAACAGAGGTGTATTTACAGTCTGTGAATTGTGAATCAGTTTTGTTGTGAGATTTCCTCCAATTTAAAATTTACTGATTTTCTTCAGTGCACTTCCTATTTTAAATCCTCCTTTCAACATTTCAATGCTATTTAAATTTTGGCCATGACCATTCAAACCATCTACATATGTATTTTTCCTGACTTATTCTCTGGATTTCCTTGTACACACAGGATTAGTGTTGCTTCATAGGTTCTGATGGTGACCGGATCAGTCTGATATATTCTTTTTCTTTTTTGTGTGTGTCAGTTACTGTACATGGAGAGTTTAAAGACAACTGCTTTAAATCTGTTTTACTCATAGAGAACTTTTTTTAAAGTGGGATACATTTGTAGTCTTATCATCCACCACCATAAGGAAAAGAGCAAGTATGTTTTTGCATGCTTGTGTGTGTTTATTTGTACAGTTAGAAAAATATCTAACTTATGGATCAGGATGCTGAATGATGATGACATTGGTGGATTTATTTTTTTAAACTCCTAAAGTATTAACTCCATATACATCTATAACTTCTAAAATTTTGGAGACGACCAGTTTCCAGATTAGCACCATGGCCAACTGACCTTAGAAACACTAAAATGGTTGTAACTCTAATAAAATGTTTACAAACACTGAGCTAAATTTTGGTGCAGTTGTAGTAGAGCATTGTCCCCATCACATTTTGTTTACAACATATTGTACAATGTCTTTGCATAAAACCTTGGCATTCATTGTTTGAGTCAACCCTGTTTGTTGATGAAAAAATTACTTGATACTACCTGACAAATTTCAATAGAACAATAAGTACAGAACCAATTGATGTACATCTACAACTGATTAACTTGGAATCAGTCTAATTCCAGATATTTATCACTGCTCACCTACACAAAAACGGCAATACCCCAGCACATTTTACAGATGTTGAGCTAAAGCTTGGTGTGGTATCTTTTGTCAAAATACATTTGTATAATCTATATAAAAATTTAATTGGTAAATGATTTTTTTTTACTTTGGTTCAAATCAATATAAACTTGCGTTAAAGTCCTGTTTTTGTTTAGCCTATTCTGTCCTATTTTCTTTCAGTCTTTAAAATAATAAAAATGTGAAACATTGTTTTAAAAACATGCACACAACGTTGAGTTTATCCAGTGCATTTCTACGGTTACCAACAGACGATGCTGTCCTTTTCCAGTTTCTTCACTCACACACCATTTCCTAATGCCAGAACAAGGAGCCTGATGCGCTGTGTATCCATGGCAACCTAAATTGGTCTCAGCAGGTTTGTGGTCATTATGTCTCTTGGTGAGGAGGGAACGAGTGAACGGGCATACAAGACTAAAGAGGGATGGGAAGAGAGAGTGCAGAGAAAGCAACAAGAGTGCAAAGGAGGAATGATGAGCTTCAGATCAGACCTGAGAGGGAGGCAAGGAGATTGGAAGTAGTCAGACGTTAAATGTGATTAGAAGTTGAGGGGGGTTGGGGGTGGGCCATGAAGCAAGGGGTGAGTCAGAAGGCAATGAAAGTGGCTGGGAACGAGCATGCTGCTTATTGCATGCCATGAAGAATAAAAGCAGCAACCAGTCTGCAGGATCTGTGAGTCCGTGCACACGCTTGGATGAGCTGTTGCACATTTCCAGCACAGACAACGCTAACTAAATCCCACTTCTAGAGAGACAGCATTATAGGAAATGCATGCACACTTTGTTGAGAAGTACTAAAAAAATATTTTTCTGCATAAATGCATTTACTCACTCACTCGCGTGCACACAGAGTCCCATATTTCCATACTTGTGTGGTATTCCCATTGATTTTTAATAATTTCTACATTCTAACCCTGACCCCTTAACCCAAACCGAACCTCACAGATGGATACCTAACCCCTGACCCACAAATGTTTTTTTTTTTTTGTGTGGACCAGGCAAATGTTCACACAATGACAAAATGTCCTCATAAGCATAGTACAGGGTGGGCCATTTATATGGATACACCTAAATTAAATGGGAATGGTTGATGATATTAACTTCCTGTTTGTGGCACATTAGCATTTGGGAGGGGGGTAACTTTTCAAGATGGATGGTGACCACGGCAGCCATTTTGAAGTCGGCCATTTTGGACCCAACTTTAGTTTTTTCAATGGGAAGAGGGTCATGTGACACATCAAACTTATTGAGAATTTCACAAGAAAAACACTGGTATGCTTGGTTTAAATGTAAATTTATTATTTCATGAGTTATTTACAAGTTTCTTTGTTAACAGCCATTGGCATGTCACAGAGGTTAACACGTGAGGAGTAGATAGAAATGGTGCTAATGTCTGGTGAACAAAGTACCAGGGTCATTGCAGCAGATTTCAATGCAAGACACCCTACGAGACCACCCATCTCCCATGCTTGCCAAGTTTCGTGGAACTGGTTCAGTGTTGGATCTGCCAAAATGTGGACGCTTGAAAACTGTCACTAATGAAACATTAGTGGCTGTCCTAGCTTCATTCAGCAAGAGCCCACAGCGTAGCACTCACCGCATGTCACTGGAGAGTGGCATCAGTCGAACATCCCTTCAGCGGATTTTAGCTACTAACAAATGGACACCCTTACAAACTCCAGCTGCGGCAGCATCTCAATGAGAAAGACCCTCTTCCCATTGAAAAAACTAAAGTTGGATCCAAAATGGCCAACTTCAAAATGGCCACCATGGTCACCACCTATCTTGAAAAGTTTTCCCCCTCCCAAATACTAATGTGCCACAAACAGGAAGTTAATATCACCAACCATTCCCATTTTATTTAGGTGTATCCATATAAATGGCCCACCCTGTATAATGTCAAAAATTGTCCACATACCAGGACAAAGACATGCACACACACACAGATTTGCATTTGGTTACCATCAGTCCAACGACACCTACATGACAATTCAGGGAAACACACTTCAAAAATGTGTATATTTAGATAAATGTGATATGTGAGAGCTTGTGTGCATGCCTGTGCGTCATCTCACCCACAGGCTGTCTGTGTTCTTGGACTCCTTCTGTCATCCAGACACTAGTTAGTGTGAAACATGTGTGTGTGGATGCAGATTTGCTATGTCATAGGGACCATTTTCCAGAGAAACACAGCCTTGTGGGGACCTAATACTCATTATGAGAACCAAAGCCTGGTCCCCACAGGTACAGAAGCCATTTTTTTGGGTGGGGGGGTTAGGTTTAGGACTAAGGAGTGATTTGAGTGTAGGGTAGGTTTAGGGTTAGGTATGTACTGGGGTAGTTAGGTTTAGAGTATGGGGTCATGGTTAGGCTGTAGCAATGACTGGAAAATGAATGGAAGTCAATGCAAAGTCCCCACCAGGATAGAGAAATCAACATGTGTGCATGTATGTGTAGTTGTTGCAGCTCTTTGCAGCATCCATGTGTTGGAGGGCGGTCCTCAATGTGTTAACTTATTTTTTTTTATTTTGGTTTTTAATCTATAACATTTTTCTTCTTCCTCCAGCACACTATTGCTCTTTCTTTCCCCAATCTGTTGGTTAAATAGAGCCATTGGCTTTACAGTAGTTTAGTCCCTTTTTCTATAAATTTCCATGTTGAAGTGCAGTTTTATTTATTGGGGGTAGGGTGAAATTCAACAGCTGTTTAGTCACCTACCTGATCTGACAGAAAACACAATACAAGAAATATTGGAGAATAACTGTAGTTTAATCTTCGTTGTGAGAAACAATTATGATGGAAATGTATTAAATCATTTACTGAACATCATAAATTCTTAAAATAGTCCCATTCTACTTTAAGACCCATCTTACACTGTAAACATATTTGTGTAAGGTCCCACACACACACCTGCATGTTTTCAGAACAGCATAAAGGAATGTGCATTGTAGTTTTTATGAACTTGTGGATAAAGTATACCCTGCAGTTAGAGGTAACATCGTACTGAAGAACGATCATATTGATTGGTAACCATGACTGTCTTTAAAAGAACCTTCAAATATTATCCATAATGAAATAATTTTTAACTGAATGGATCAATCAATGCAATGATGTAGTCTGTGTTTTTCTCTTCTTTTGACACTCTTTGGAACTGTAGTAGTCAACAGCTTGTACTTGTGTCTTTTTGTGAGATTTTGAGTTGGAATGATTGAAATATTTCAAAATCTGTGTGTTGTGATGCTTGTGGGTGTGGATCCGAGGAGGAAAAGTTGTGTGTTTTGCTATGGTAAAGACTAATGGGGTTTCTAAAACTAATAAATATTGCTCCAAGTTTTTACTCTTTTCTTTTTCATCATCAAAATGAGATACATCATAGTTTTACATTCCAAAAGAAAAAAAAATACTATAGATTTCATTGCAGCTCAGTAGCTAAAGGATGTCTAACTGGAGTGCTTGCAATTACCATTGTTGAAACTGAACTGGATTTGACTACAGTAACTTAAAAGGGAATAGGGTAGTGACTGTTTTTATTTATAATTCAAATTTAAAATACCATCTGAGTTATCAAAGACTACGTGTTCTTATTGCCTTGAAAATTGCACCCAATTTCCAAAAACGTAGCAGTGTACCAAGAGTTTGAGAGGGTGAACGATAGTTAGACATACTCATATGTCCGTGGACATAAAGAGTCACCATGACAGTAATGTTCAGTTTTGGCAATTAGTCATAATTAGTGACTGTTTGTCTCACATCAATTGTTGTCCGATGCACTACAATCAATTAGCTTCCTGTGGCGAGTACAACAGATTGGTTTACTTATTTATTTATTTTATTTATTTACTACAAGGACAGTGCATATTAATAACATTTCTGTAAATATACCAGAGTTAGCCAGAAGGCTATTTTTCCATCTGCAGTCCCTAGACAGATTGTAATAAAAGCATACACACATTGGTTTATGTTCACATGTGTGATTGTTTTACTTTGTATAGTGTGCATTTGTTTTAACATTTGCACTTGTCTTTTTTTTTTTATGTACACTAATCCATGTTGGTGCTTGTTCATTTTATATTAAGCTTCTTGTGCTGCAGGCATTATTTTCATAGTACATAGTAATGAACTTTTTCAAAGTGTAGTATTTACCATACTTGACAACTTACTGTTTTTTGTTTTTAGCTTTTGCTTTTCTGCCACTGGATCTGAAAATTAAAACTGACTACAATCCAGTCAGAAATTTAATCCAACATCGGTGTACAGTAAATAGGTTTGTTGGAAGTTCTGTTCAAGCAATCACAATGTATGATAGGCTTAAACTACATACAGTAGCTTGATTGAAGTAAATACACAGCTATCACCATAAGGGCCTTGTTTTTCTGTAGTTAGTGTTAAGTTTGTCCTGGAACCCCTAGGAAATTACTGACTTGTTAAATAATATTTACCAGTGCTGTCAAACGTCAATCTGTCGCGCTCAATTTCAGTGGGCTGTGTCTTGTGCAAAAACCCACCACCCATAACTTGATGATACAAAGTGTGGTGTGGTTTGCATTGCACAGTATTTAGGAATAATAATTTCCTCCATCTCATGTTAAAGATTTAGCAGAATCACAACATAGCATGTGTCAATAAACTCTAGATCTAACATGTTTAATTGTATTCATGCTGTCCCTGCAGTCTGCACAGTTCGCTGTCAGAAGTTCCTTATCTCACGAGTTGGAGAGGACTGGATCTTCCTCATCCTGCTGGGACTCCTCATGGCCCTTGTGAGCTGGGTGGTAGACTTCTGTATTGCCATCTGCCTACAAGGTGAGTGAGGAAGGAAAGGAGGAGTTTGGTCAGCTTTTATGAAGAACTAAAAGTTCTAGTAGATTAGAGTTTTATAAAAAGTGACATTAGAGTCTCTTTTTTGGTCTTTTGGGTCTTTGATCAAAAAGGCTTAGCCTTGAAGACCATTTAAGAACACTTCAAAATTGTTTTCTATCTAACAAGGAGCAATTCAGGTCTACTAACACAAGTCTTCCTTAGTTAGGAATATATTTCAAGGTTGGCATTATTATTATTGCTGGGTAAGAACAGGCTGACCTATATTAGTTAAAGCAAATGGAAATAAATGCCGGACTCACTCTGAGCTAACATGAAAATCTCTCAAATACCAGTCAAAACTAATATTGGTTACAAGAATAACAAGATCTTGTAAATAAGATTTTGATACCGCGGTATAACAAAATACCTTCATACCACCCAAGCTTAACCACTACTACTACCACCATAAATGCTTATTTTTTTGCTCTGTGCATTTGTTCGGCCTATCTTGTGACTATAGCTGACGTCTGTCTCAACTATGTGTTTATGACAACAGCACAAAAGTGGATGTATGGGGGTCTGGATAGCAACGTGTTCCTGCAGTATCTGGCCTGGGTCACCTACCCTGTAGTCCTGATCACCTTTTCTGCTGGCTTCACCCAGATCCTCGCCCCACAGGCTGTTGGTAGGACACACAAACTTGCAAAATAACTGAGCTTGAACGCTGTCTGATCTTTCATGTTTTAATCGCCAATGAATACACTTAGCTTTGTATTAAAAACACAATAAATTGCATTAGGGAATAGTAGATTATAGAGAATCAAAGATGTATGAGGAAAAAATCACTTTGAGTCAATAATTACGTTCTGTTCATCATGTAATTAGCTAATTAAAGAACATCCAACAAATACCAGTGATGGATGTTAATAAAGGGTGTACCGGTTGTCTTGCATTGATGTTATGAAAGAAAGAGCATAAATTGGCTGGAGACGTGGTAGAGGATAAATTATCATAATTTCTCCCTCTGCCCTCTCACAGAATTCCCAGTGTTGCACAGCACATAGCTAAGCTTATAAACAACAGTGACATCAGGAAAGTAAGATTTCAATCAACCATGTATCAGTTGAGGAGGAGGAAATCCTATTTTATTGTTGGAAGCTAACGTTAGCACTGAACGTCAACCGGACGTAAACGCACAGCAAGCCAGGAGTGACACAAAACATAAAAACTCTAGTTTGATGTTGTTTGTCACTGAATAAACAATTTTGAATAAATAAAACAATAAAAACAATATTAGAATTGAGAAATAATGTAATTAATAATTATTAATAGCACTACTGCTGACTTATACATTATGCTACATGACAACACAAAATGAACTGGTGTATCAAACCTCTGATCTTATAGGAAGTTGTTTTGAGACAGCAGATATTCTTAAATCTATATGACATTGTAAAGGTTCATTGACAGAAAATTGATACTGAAAATTTTCTTTAGTTGGTCAGAGCTCTTCAAAAAACCCGAAATCAGTATTGGCCATAAAACCAATATACTTATACAGATTTTATTTGGTCTGTGGAAGACAATCTTATTGCTAGCTTTATATTCTGCACAAAGGGTACTGGGTTATTGTCACTTGTTTGACCAAATTTTGCGTAGAACGTATTTATTTCTTAAGCACAGCATTAGTCACATTATTTTTGAAACTTCAGATGAAGTTTGTCAGTCATGTTTTTCTCAATTAGACCAGTGAAGCCAAACCTCGAATGTTCATCCAACAGGTTCTTTGACTTAAATACAGTCTCGATTCAATCTTTTGGAGTTAATCAAATTCAAGATGTGCTGCCACAGTTAATTGACCTTCAAAAACTCCAACATTTCTGTAATTCAGATCATTTAACACACATTGAGCTAGAATTTGTCACGTTAGTAGCTGAGACTGATGTCCAATATGTTTTATTTCTGATTGATTACAATGTTTAACATTTTGCTATTAACTTTGTAGAGACAACTTTGTTCACAATAGGTTTCAGTAAAATCACACACATTTACAACAGATTAACGTTTGAAGCAAATCTAATTCAAGATGGCAGCTACAGCAAACTCATCTTAAAAAAAGGGAAACAGTTTGACATTGTTACAACCCACTAACTTATTAGGATGTAACATAATGAGACGAAGACAAAAAGTGGATTTAACTAAAAAAAAGATATATTAAATTAAAAAAAGTGTAGTTGGGGAGCAAGTGAGGCGAGAGAGAGCCAGCCCAGAGGAGAAGGTGTGGCTTCCTCAAATGGGCAGCTCACACCTGCAGGTGATAGGGATGATTAGGTGAGGGTTCAACCTGCAAAGCAAATATACACAACCTATAATGATAAGATATTCTAAAATGTGGTATGAAAGTAGCTGACTGTAACTTACTCCAACTGCTTGTGAGATCTTTTCTTAAAACTTTGTCAGTAACTGTCAGTATCAACCCTCTTTGTCTGTGTGAAATTTACTGTTGGATGGGTTAAATCCCATCCAACAGTAAATTTTAGAATGTCATCATTACATAAACGTTACGTATTGTTAACTTTTGGAGTCAGTCAAAAACAAGGTGCCTGTAAAAGCTGGCAACACAAAAATAACAATTTCAGTCAATTTTACAGACTGTGAGCTAAAATTTGACATGATTGTGCCTCAGAGTTTTTCCACAACAATTCCACTTTTCCTTGTCTGTCCTGCAGGTTCTGGTATACCAGAAATGAAGACAATCCTGCGAGGAGTGGTTCTGAAGGAATACCTCACCTTTAAAACCTTTGTGGCCAAAGTCATCGGCCTGACCTGTGCTCTGGGCAGTGGCATGCCTCTGGGCAAGGAGGTAGCGCACATGTAAACACCTTTTGCTTGTGTGTGCTACATATGTCAGCTTGTAAAGGGAGTTGAATCAAGCTCTCAAATGGATGGAGACATGATGGGTGTGCACAACTCAGGACAAAATTACAACTTTGTGAATCAGTGAGTCAGCACAATACATGACTTATACTGCATGTCTGAAGTCCTCTCACCATGCTGTTAAAGACAAACATGGTTATTCAGGATGAATTCTAAATGCCCTAATGTCTTTGAGTGCAGTGACAAGTCTCAGTCTCTCAGCTAGATCGTATTTGTATACACTGACGGACCCTAAGCAAGGACAGTGAAACTCACAGTGTGCAAAATATTTGTGATTCACACAAGACATTACAAGAGATGAAACTTGAAGTCAGTTCATTGAATTGGGTTCAATTTAAAAGTCAACCAGGTGTAAATGTTCATCAAATGATTACTTTCTGATAACTACCATTTTTAATTTGTTCAGTGGTTCATGGCACAAAGATGAGGACAAATACATTGTTTCACTTTGCCTTAAGTTGGCAGCTGATAATGAACCACAGAACATAAATTTTGTATTTTGGTTTGCTGTGCAGATATTAAAATCTTTCTCATAGATATGAGTGCACTTTAGCAAAGATGGCTGTACCTAAGGCTGTTTTAAACAATTCATCTAAGTGGAACTTCCCTCCAAAGATTCCTTTGCTTGAAGACATACCAATAGGACAACAATACTTACACACAGACAAAGACACACACACACACACACACACTCACACCCCTCAGGTCCTGTTGTTGAGCAGCAATGCAGCAGCATCTTGTAGTTTTGATTCAGTGCAGGCCTTACTTCATACTGGTGCATCACACTTCTAAATCTTCCACTTTTAATCCCGTCAGTTCCACTTTGAACTGCATCCTGTGAATTTTAAGACTCTCTGCAGACCTTCTTCTTATTGATGTGTTTTCAAAGAGATTCAACGAGCTGTCATATGTGGCTCACAACAAACGGGGAGCTAAAGTGGTGCTTAACCTGACTTGAATGCACCTCTCTCATGTCTTTTATGTCTCCTCCCATCAGGGTCCTTTTGTCCACATCGCCAGTCTGTGTGCTGCTCTCCTCAGCAGGTTCATGTCTCTGTTTGGAGGAATCTATGAGGTGAGATTTTGTCAATTTTAAAACTTGTGTATTTCTTACCTTTGCCTTTTTGTCTTTTTTTTTATTATTTTTGACGATACCAACAAAAATAATTTGCTAGAATTTGAAACTTGGACATACTGTTTGTATGTCCACCCTGTGAGCTGATGATTAAAAAAAAATAAGTTACTGAACTTAGAGATAACAAAGGTCACTTTTGACTTTTAGGTTGCCACATCAAAATCCAAAATGGGCAGCGCCGTATGTAAACAGGCCACCATCATTTGAGAAAACTTTCTAGTTTTATATTGCTTAAAGGTTTGTGAAAAGTGCCAAAAAAAGTTACACAAGTCATAGCACACTGTTCCCAATCAAGCTGTGTTTTGATACATGAATGTGTAAAATAGGACGAGTATGAGGAAATTAATTGCTTGCAAAGCTATGAAAACCGTGGGAATGCAACAAGAGCTAAAATCTCTTATTAATACCAGAGAAAAGAGGAGGAAGCTGTACAGAAACAAGGCTGATGAAAAAGATGGATAACAAGTGCAGGTGATTTTTTGATGAAGGGTAGTGAGGAAGCACAAAAGGAATTTATTAAATTGGTGAAAAAACATTTTAGAAACACTGGAGGCTGCAGCTTGATGCATTTAATAATTTTTATGGTTGTATTATGGTCCAACTCTATGCCTTTTTTTGTTTTGTAGTTACAGTCACAATTTTATCCTATTTGTTTCTTAAAAAAGCTTTTTTTCTCCCTCTCTTGGGCAATAATATTATCGTAATTCAAAACATAATTACTCCTAGTTGGTCATGCCTGAAGCACCTCTCTAGGAAGGTGTCCAGGAGGCGTCCTTACCAGATGCCCGAACCACCTCAACTGTCTCTTTTTGGTGTGGAGGAGCAGCGGTTCTTCTGAGTCTCTCTCAGATAACTGAACGTCTCACCCTTCTCTAAGGGAGAAATCAGCTACCCATCCAACTGCTTGCAATCAAAAACGTTTATGACCATAAATGAGGGTAGGAATGTGGACTGATGGGTAAACGGAGAGCTTTGCCTTACCACTTAGGTCCCTCTTCACCTCAACAGACCAGTACAGTGTCTGCAACACTGCAGAACCTGCACCAATCTGTCTGTCAATCTCATGCTCCATTCTTCTGTCACTCATTAACAATACTTCAAAATACTTGAACTCCTCCACTTGAGGCAGAACCTCATCCCTGAACCGTTAGAGCTCAATCTGAGGACCAAGACTTCAGATTTGGAGGCACTGATCTTCATTCCTACCACTTCACACTCTGCTGCAAACCACTCCAGTGATTCATTTAAAAAATGCCTGATTATTTTTATTTATTATGAAGCTTCATCTTCATTTCATGTATGCAACTTACTCTTTAGCTCAGATTTATATTTCAGTGGGGGAGTGAAAATTTCATCCACTGAGAGAGGAGTGGGGGTCCTGAAGGAGACTGAAAAAGTATCTGAGATGTGAGCATAAATGTTGGAAAGCTGGGAGGTTTTGAAAGCACTACTGAGGGCAGTGGGATTGAAAAGTGTCCTCCCTTGCATCCACAATATGACTAAAACTAAAGATAAATACAGCACTGGGAAAACATGACTTTGCCTAGATATTTAAGTCGCTAAGTGTGACTAAACTGACCACTTAAGTTGTTTTGCACTAAGTCCAACTTGTGTTCACCAGTAAACTCTTACTGGTAGATTTTGTTAAAAACTCATCTTTTTAAAAAAGGAATTGGGTCTAAAGAGCAAGGCCATTGGGCCAGCCATCGTTTTGTTTGATTTTATTGTTCATTCTGTTAATCCTGTGTTTTGTTTTTTGTTTGTATGTTCTGTTCCTGTACAGCATTGGTACAGTGCTGGTTTAGTCCCATTGTATCGTGTTTCAAATATCCTATAAGCATATTTAGGACATGTTGCACACATTACAATAGGAAACTTAGATTTTAAGTGGGAAGCCAACCTCTCACCTGTGCTTACCAGTCAAACCTTTACAGGTGGCATCAGGAGTTCATGGTGCTGGTTGACCCTCACTGTCTGTGTACCAAATGTCTGAGAAGAATATTTGGAACATTTCTCACACATTACAATAGAAAAAACCTTAAGTTTTAGGTGGAAAACCAACCTCCTCACCAGTGCTCACCAGTAAACCCTTATGCTGAGTTCACACCGAATGCGATTTCAGCGTCAAAAACGCGTCCAATGCTTCAAGTTGGACCCTTGTGCAGTTTGAGGTCAGACGCTTGTCAAAATTGCTTTTTTTTTCCCTCCTTTGCTGTTCTCTCCTCCTCTGCCGGTCTCTATTTAATGGCAGATGAAATAAAGAAAGTGGCTTTGCTTTATTTACTGAGAGCCAGATAATTAATTCATAATTAATTCACCAGATAATTCAGATACGTTCTGAGTTTGGTGAATTTCACCACCTAGGAGCTGCCAGCTGACGAGGGTTACTTTTACTATTAATGTCCCAAGCTTAGTTTGATGAGCCGCTGACCCACATCGGTGCTGATATCTCCTGCCAGGACACCAATTACAGGCACTCAATTTCAGCTAAAGACCTTCTGTCTATCTGTCTCAGGTTAGTGGACATCATTCAGGAAACTTTTCTGTCAAAAAATGTGTCACTACGTCACACAGTGGAGTCTCTCTGATTGATTGATACGCTGCGTCAAGCTGCAAAAGTTAATTATGCGCTCGAAGCGCCCCGAGCGCTAAAATTACTCAAAACGCGCCGCTCTAATCATGCCGCAGCACTTCCCGACGCTGCTTGACATGCGTCCACCATAGACTTTGCATGTAAACCTGATGCTCCTGATGCCGAAATCGCGTTCGGTGTGAAGGCAGCATTACTGGTGGATCAGGTGTTTGAATGCTGGACAAAACAGGGTGTTATTGCTAATTTATCCCCATTTTAATGTGTGACAAATGTTTGAGAAGCTTTTTTTACATTTTGCACACATTACAATGGGAAACTTAGGTTTTAAGTGGGACGCCTACCTCCTCACCTGTGCTCACCAGTGAAAGCCTTACTGGTAGCATTAGAAGCTCGTGGTTCTGGTTGACCCTAACGTATTGTGTACCAAATGTCCTATTCAATTTCCTGTCGCTATGCACGAAGTCCAAACTGCTCTCACCAGTAAACCCTTATTGGTAGATTATGTGCTTGAATGCTGGTCAAAACTGGCGCTTATGCTGTTTTGCACTACTACCTAGGTATACCTGTTTGATGTCCATCCATTCATCAATTTTCTTGCGGTTATCCGGAGTTGATCACGTTAGAAGCAGCCTAAGCAGAGAGCCCCAGGCTTCCCTCTCCCCTGCCACTTGGGCCAGCTCCTCTACGGGAATCCCAAGACGTTCCCTGGTTAGCCGAGTAGAATAGTCCCTCCAGCGTGTCCTGGATCTTCCTCTAGGTCTCCTCCCAGTGGGACACGCCAGGAAATGCCTCACCAGGGAGGCATCCAAGAGGCATCCTAACCAGATGCCTGAGCCACCTCAACTGGCTCCTCTCGATGTAGAAGTGCAGCGGCTCTACTCTGAGTCCCTACCGGATGACCAAGCTTTGAACCCTATTTCTAAGGAAGAGCCCAGACACCCTTCAGAGGAAACTAATTTCGGCCACTTGTATCTGCGATATTGTTTTGGTCACTACCCAAAGCTCGTGACAAGGCTAGTAACAAAGATCAACCCTTAAATTAAGAGCTTTGCTTTTTGGCTGAGCTTTTGCCTCACCACAACAAACTCACTTTACTGCTTCATTTTTCCCTTATTTATGAACAAGACAATGAGATACTTAAACTCCTCCATTTGGGGCAAGATCTCTTTCCCGACCTGGAGGAGTCACACTATCCTTTTCCAGCTCCAGACGAAGGAGATCTGATGAAGCCAATAGATCACATAATCAACACATAATCTGCAAAAAAGCAGAGTTACGGTCCTAAGTTCTTTAGAAATTCTGTCCATAAAAGTAATGAACAAAATCTGAGGCAAAGGGCAACCTTTGCAGAGTCCAACTCTCACTGAAATGAGCCCAACTTACTGCCAGCAATGCGGACCAACCTATGACACCTGTTGTACAGGGACCCAACAGCCTGTATCAAAGGCCCTGTACCTCATACTCCCTGAGTACCCCCCACAGGATTCCCCAAGGGGGACATGATTGAACGTTTTCTCAAAGTCCACAAAATACATGTAGACTGGTTGGGCAAACTCCTATGCACCCTCCAGGACCCTGTTGAGGGTGTAAAGCTGGTCCAGTATTCCTCTACCAGGACGAAAAACATACTGCTCCTCCTGATACCAAAATTTGACTATCCGATGGACCCTCCTCTCCAGGACCCCTGAATAGACCTTACCAGGGAGGCTTGAGTGTGATGCCCCTGTAGTTGGAACACACTGCAGCCCCCTTTTTAAATAAGGGGGCCAACAGTCATAAAAGGTAGTTTCATTTGGTACCTCCACTTCTTTCTCTCTTGTTCCTCTCTGATGTGTCAGTCTGCCTACCTTCAGTTATATCACTCCTTTGTAATTATCAACCTCGTTACATTGTCTCCATGTGACCCTTTATTAGTCACCCTCCCTCCCTGTAGTGCGCGGCACTTTATTTTACATCATTTTATTGTGAATAGAGAGAGAGTGTGTGTGTGTGTGTGTGTGTGCTTATGTTTGTGGGAGAAGCGTCCCACTGCAGCAGCATCTGGCTCTCTCCAGAGTTTTAAGCACACTATGCTAATGTAGCCTGTGGGCTGGAAAAAAGCAGCTTTTCTTTCTCCGAGTGCTGCACTTTAAAACCCAGGGACAAGAGCTTCAACAAGCATGTGGAGAATGTCATTATTTGAAGAGGAATAGATTGAATCTAATTGTTAAACATGTTTTTTTATTCAAATCTGTGAATATGAATTGATTAAGTGTGAATACTAAATATCAAAAAGAAATTCTGATGCACAGTTTGATCATTAGTTCTCTGCTAGCCTAACTTTGTTTTTTACTCCCATGCTACCTGAAGGAGCCTGCTCTTATAGGGATAAAGGTAATTTTTTTGCACATTTCCAAACAATTGTGCACTGCTGAAGTCTCATCAAATTGTTTTACATTGTGAGAAAGTTGCAGAGTTTACAGTCATCATCCTTTAGGACCGACTTTGGACAATACTGCTTTAAAGTTTGAACCTCTTATTAGGGTCGGGCGGGATTGATCATTTTCATACCACGGTATGACCAAAAATTTAAATTCAAAAGCAATCTTTTCTTCTGAATGAGCTGAAGCCGTGAGAACACTCGTCAGTAACATTATGGGGCATCTCCTGAAGGATCGTAGAATGTAAATGTCCCACTTTTTCTAAGCAGTCTTGAGGAAATTGACAGGAAATTTGCTGCATCACTTCATGTGACTAATGATTTTTATATACCGTCACCATATTTCAATATCAGGGTATACCAAAATACCACCATCATACCACCTAAACCTTTTTCTTATAGATATGTTTCTCATCTTTTTGACGTTAAAGTCATCCAAAAAAATGTTCTTAGTCATAAATCACTGTCTACACGGCACACCTATTCAAATATTCAGTTGGGTAAGAAACCAAACTGATTGTGTGGCTAAGTCATCTTCTTCTCTTTACTGAAGCCACTTTGGTTGATGTTTCCCCACGTGGAATATTCAGACCTAGCAGTATTTGGGTCAGGCTGGGCTTTATTTGCCTTTTGTGGGTGTTTAGAAGGATGTCTGTGTCTGTCAGAAATAGTGCAGTGTGCAAAAGCAGGATAAGCCAGCAAACATTTGGAGTAACACACATGCATTAACCTTTCTTTACCACTGGAATGCTGCTTGAAGGACATCAGTGTGCTAGATGTAAAGGTATGTATATTATGCTCTACCAGCCCTGCTAAAAAAACAGAACAATATTGGTTCTGTTTCTCTGAATGCACCATGAGCCGATCTCATTTTACTGTTTTTAAAAATATATTTTTGTTTTTATCCTTTTCCTACTTGTTTATTTGTGTCTCTTAATTGTTTTTAAATTATGCACATAAGGCTGACTGCTCTTCTTGAGTCATCTCCTCTACTATTGGTCAACAGACTGGAAGGAGCAGGATCCATGTGCAGATCGATTGCACTGCCTCAGTTTAGTGTAGTTGTGGCGGGAGCAAAATTTTTGTGTCAAAGTTGTTAAGGGAAGCTTCAAATAGGTGCATTCTCCTGAAATGGTCAGCAGCGCTGGCATGCGCAATCAATCTGCACATGGATCCTATTGACCTATAGTAGATCCATTATTGGCAGCACCCCTTATTTGCATAATGAAGCAGAAATACATGAGGTAAAGTAAAAACAAGGGATAGAAAAATAAAAAAAAACATCACATGAAAATAAGTAGTGTGAAAAAACAATTAAATAAAAAATTTGAGACACAAATGCATTTACAAGTAAAGGAAACCACAATAAAAAATATTTT
This sequence comes from Cynodonichthys magdalenae, assembly GCA_031762555.1. NCBI lineage: Eukaryota > Metazoa > Chordata > Actinopteri > Cyprinodontiformes > Rivulidae > Cynodonichthys > Cynodonichthys magdalenae. The sequence goes on from JARVJO010000330.1 coordinate 1,319,460, forward strand.
TATAAACCATAACATTTAAATTCCGTGCTAAAATATATAATTTGATGGAACTGAGCTGGAAAAATATATGTGATGGTCAATTAAATTATAAAACATGAGGTAAAGTTCTTCTGTTTTAATTTAATTCGTGTGATTTAGGTGCATTTATTAATTGGGCCATTTGTATAGGTCTGCTTTTATTTTCAATTATGTCAGTTTTGGCACTCCATACGGGTGATGATATGCACTCTTTCAAAGAATGCCATACCTTTTAATTTTTACATTTTTGTTTTAAGAAGGTATCTGAGGAAAAACTGATCAGTTTTCATGTTTGTGTTTCAGAATGAGTCGAGGAATATCGAGATGCTGGCAGCTGCCTGTGCTGTGGGAGTGGGCTGCTGTTTTGCTGCTCCAATCGGAGGCAAGTTTCCAGAAATAACAAAATATTTTATTTTTTTTTCTTAATTTGTCTCTCCATGTAAGAAAACTCTCTTAATTTAGGCAACGCTTTAATCAGAGGGGATCCTCCAAAAGTGAGATTTTCTATATTGGTGTGTGTTGTATCATCACATGTTTAAATTTAAAGTCTTGGCTTGCAGCAGAACTGATCTCATGTGTGTGTTACTCACATTTTCTGTCAAGCTCCAAGCTGTTTTTTTTCTAGTTATTTTGTGACTCCTCTTCACTTGTTCTGATCTGGTGGAAGAGGCTAAAGGAGCTTTAACTCTGCAAACTGTCGGCCTCTTATTTGACTGCAGATGCTAGCTAACTAATTTGTCTGTGTGTGACTGTAAATGTGTTTAAAGAAAAAAATCCTTTTGATTAATATTATGCAGAATCCTGCCAATCAAAATGTGTTTTTTTTTCACATCAATGCTTCTGTCATGTGGTATTTGTGTGTTACAGGAGTGTTGTTTAGCATCGAAGTAACGTCTACGTTCTTTGCTGTGAGGAACTACTGGAGAGGTTTCTTTGCAGCTACCTTCAGTGCCTTTATCTTCAGAGTGCTGGCTGTTTGGAACAGAGATGAAGGTAACAGTTGTAGTCACGTTACCATATTCTCTCTGTTTTACTGTTCTGTGCCTCGTGCCAAAGATGTCCACTACAGGAGTATTAAATTGTTAGATTCTACCATCAAATGTTGTATTGGTTGATCATCAAGGATTTCATGGTGTCAGACACATTTTGAATCTCTAAGTTAATTCCGTATGTGTCCCGACACCAATTTTTCTCAGAGTATGTGTACTTCAGTTGGGATACTTTTGGATATCAAGCACCAATATCAAGTTATTACACAGTGATTATAAAACAACAGGGTTATGGTTTGGTTAGGAGTAGTTTAAATCTTGTAGCTCCACACATCTTCAGCTACAGAACAGAAAGCCAGTTGCTTTGTCTTTTTTCTTTTAATTTCCTATGTCCTGGATGACTGAGAATCCACAGAAAGCTATGATAGTAACATTTGTATTAGGCAGTATCAATAATAAAGTGAATCCATATTTTAGTTAGATTTACTTTGAGCATGTCATGTCACTCTTGTTTCATAAATACTCTACACTGGAGCAGCTGACCAGAGGTAGATTAAATAGTAAACAGTGAACTAAATAAGCATTATCAGATAATTATTTAACCAGCTTTGATTGAACAACTACCTCATAATCGACATGCTAACATGTAGTGATGTGGCATTCTCTACGAGACTTCAGTTTAGGAAATCCAAGAGTAGTGACCTATTAACTCTTGTAAACAGCGAACAGAATGTGTGTGTTTTAGTTAGAATTTTATTGGAATATATATATATATATATACATACATACATACATACATACATACAACCCCTGGCAAAAATTATGGACGGCCTCTGAGGATGTTCATTAAGTTGTTTATTTTGTAGAAAAAAAGCAGATCACAGACATGACACAAAACAAAAGTCATTTCAAATGGCAACTTTCTAGCTTTAAAAAACACTAAAAGAAATCAAGAAAAAAAAAATGTGGTAGACAGTAACAGTTAATTTTTTAGACCAAGCAGAGGAAAAAAATTATGGAATCACCCAATTCTGAGGAAATAATGATGGAATCACACTGTAAATTTTCATTCCTAAAACTAACACCTGCATCACATTAGATCTGCTCGTTAGTCTGCATCTAAAAAAGAGTGACCAAACGTTGGAGAGCAAGTGGACTGACATGAATCATGGCTCCAACACGAGAGATGTCAATTGAAATAAAGGAGAGGATTATCAAACTGTGGATGACTGGATGAAAGTCATATTCAGTGATGAATTTGCATTGGGCAAGTTGATGATGCTGGAACTTTTGTTTGGTGCCGTTCCAATGAGATTTATAAAGATGACTGCCTGAAAAGAACTTGTAAATTTCCACAGTCATTTATGATATGGGGCTGCATGTCAGGTAAAGGCACTGGGGAGATGGCTGTCATTACATCTTCAATAAACTGTAATTTCCCCTTGGTATCAATAAAGTATAATTCAGTTCAATTCAAATGCACGTTTACTTTAATATATTGAGGACTTCTCTTATCCCATCAATTGAAAGGATGTTTGAAGATGATGAAATCATTTTTCAAGATGATAAAGCATCCTGCCATAAAGCAAAAACTGAGAAAACATTCCTTGAAAAAAGACACATAAGGACAATGTCATGGCCTGCAAATAGTCCGGATCTCAATCCAATTGAAAATCTTTGGTGGAAGTTGAAGAAAATGGTCCATGACAAGACTTCAACCTGCAAAGCTGATCTGGCAACAGCAATCAGAGAAAGTTGGAGCCAGATTGATGAAGAGTTCTGTTTGTCACTC
>JARVJO010000330.1:1328973-1359299 GCA_031762555.1 Cynodonichthys magdalenae
TTATTATTTATTTCCTTTTTGCGAAATTTTAAAAATTCGCTCAAAATTTGAATTAAAATTGGATGGAAACACGGCTACTGACATTGTGTAAGGATTTATTGGCCTGTTACGTTATAATAGACCCACGATCCCATACTTGCAAAGCACCTACCACAGTGAACTTTGAGGAACACAGTCAAATGCCTTTTCCAGGTCCACATAACTGGACTGAAATCACAAACTCCCATGACCCCTTAAGGACCCTAATGATGGTAAAGAGCTTGTCCAGTGTTCCACGGCCAGAACAGAACCCACCCATTTCTGATCACCCCTATGCTCAAACATGGTGTTTGTGATGGACAAACCATGAAACCATTACCAAAGAAGCCTGCAGAGTCACTCTTTTGGACATAAACTTGAATTCCCTTTAAAACATCATATTATGTATTATATTATGTGTCAATCCTTTAAGGAATGTTAAATCTTTGATTTTTATATATATATATATATATATATATATATATATATATCTATATCTGTGTATATATATATACTGTGTATATATACATTTTACCTTTAAATAAGAAATCAAATATGAGTTGCAGTAAAGCTTCCACAGTTCCCAATCATTGAAATCACATAAGTGGATGGTTCAGCAGCATGTTTTCTTTAATTATGTTGTATTTGTCTTTTCTATAGAAACCCTCACAGCTCTTTATAGAACTGGTTTCAGCAACACCTTTCCTTTTGACCTCCGGGAGCTTCCTGCCTATGCTCTCGTAGGGTGAGTTTTCATTCTGAAGAGCTTGCAGTTGGTACAAGCCAGATGGTCTGTGGGGCTACATGTCTGCACACAATTGTTCAACACAGGTTTTAACACTTCATTTGAAGTTTAAAAGCTATTTATGAATTACGTTATGTGAAAACAAATACCGGGACCACTGGGTTGTGAATGGCAGGTTTATCCCAGCTCACGTTTAATCCTGAAGCTTTTCTCTCTGTAGTATGCGATGGTGGCCTCAGGGTGGCCTGCAAGAGTCTCCTAACTTGGATAATTCAGCCTCTTCAGCAGCTGTAGGTGCTCTGAGGGATGCCTTATTTTTTCCTGATGTAGCTCCAGGGCTTTCTCCTCCTCTTTCCATCTATCATAGTGTTTCTGGATGAAAGCTAATACGTGTGTATAATACATGCTGTGCAGGAGAAGATCTTTTGTTGTTCAGCGTTTGGCTTGTTATCCCCCATTGCCAAAGGGCAAAGACAAAAGATAATTTCTTTGCCAATACCTACTGTATGTCCACCAATAGAATCTGCAAAATCCTTGTTTCAACTTTTGTCATAAACTATTTGGAGTCAACACTTTTTTTTAGTAAAATATTTAATAAGCCACAGAATGAGTTTTATTGAAACTTTCAGAAAATAATCACTGGCAGTACCTCTACAATCGTTTACCCTTTGGAGCCAACACAATTCAAGTTAGCCATTACAGCCTCCTCAGCTAAGAAGACACAACTGTTGTCATATTTCAGCCAGTTTTACAGATTTTGAGCTTTGATTTTGACATGCAAATTTTACCAAACCACAGTGCTGCAGACCACTCACTCAGAGCCTCCCTTTGGCTACAAAGACCGGAACAAAATAGCCACGTGTTACAATGAGTTTTGTATTAGGGTCAAGTCACACCCCTGAAAATATCATAGTGATATCAGATAAAACATCCTTCAGTGGTAAATGATGAAGTTCCCTTTTCTATCAGTGACTTATCTCTTAGGCTGTGTCTCAATTTAGGGGTTTTATCTTATGTGGACCATGGCTCATTTAAGCTACACCTTATGCATGCCAGGTAGGCTGCATAAGATGGCTAGACGGTCTTGTCTTTGGATGACATACGTTTGCGTGACCAAGCACTTCCCCTTTACCCTGTGTTACATTTTATATCCCATGCCTTCAGTTGTAACATGTATTGTATTCACACACTTTTATAGGGAGGTATTACTTTACAAAGTATTATAAAAAACTGTTACACGTAAATAATTAAAAAAGCAATAATTTGGATTTAGCTCTATTATCAGTTTTTGAATTAGCATTTTATTTAACATTTCATTGCAGCAGCAATGTCATCAGCTAAGCTGCTAAAATACATTTAAAAATGAATTCTTCAGTCCGTAAAAAATTATCAAAGCCTTTCATAAAAACAAACAAAATAATTTAATAAAAAAACTTAGCTGTTTTTGTTTTCATGTTTAGTTTGCTGACGGAGCAATGAATCTTGGGATATTGTCGGCCACGTAAGATACTCAGCTGCAGCTGAGCCAGATATGTCGGCCGCATGAGTAGGCGCCCACAAATTGGGACAGCCTGTGGAATGGCAATAGTGATGTAACTGGCCCACAAATGCATCCTATGTGGGCTCCCCTAAATTGAAACACAGCTTTAGTCATCAATTCCTGAAACTCTTTGATATTGAAACACTAGGTGTGTGTTTGTTGACTTGTTGATAACTCAGAAACCTTCTAAAACTACAGTTAAAATCACAGTAATATAGACAAGATGATTGCATATTGATTATAAAAATAGTCTAAACATTTCATTAAAAATATGTATTTGCCTCTGCAATGATTACAAAATCAGACATGCAGTGTTTTCTTTATTCCACACCAAAGGGGCAAAGATCATGTCATCGCCCTGCTCATTATTTATTCAAAGGTATTTGATGGAATTAATAATGCAACAAGAAACATAAGTGTTGGGCTGTCTGTGGACATGTCTGACTTTATTCTTTTTCCTCCCACAAATTTCCTGTTTCTTTCTCTTCTCTCTGCCATAAAGAGACTCCCACTGAGCTTTTAAATACACACTTATATAAACCTCTCTTTCTGCCTTTTCTCTGACTCCCCCACACATCCCCATCTGTCAGCATTATGCCCCCACATCTCTCAGCTGTAATTCTTGATTTAGTTTTTGGTTCATTCCCTCATTGTTCTTTCTTTCTACATCTTCATTCATTGTTTTTTTTCCTTTTGTTGTTTCTCTTTATTTACATTCTGCTGTTCCTCCACAATATGTCTTTGTTGCAGTCTGTATGTGTTTTATGACTTCACTAAATCACATTCTCACTTAGCACTGACATCTGCCTCCAGCGCATTAGAACCTCACTACATTTTCATTGGTTTTATTGTGACCAAATGCAAAGACAGCAACTTGTGGATGTGGATCAAGAGAGAAAATGTTGTGTTTTGATGTACCGGTTTGTTTACACTTGAACTAATTTGTTCCTTTTACTTTTGGTTTAATCAGGCAGGAGTGTTTTGTGGTGCCAGATATAAAGAAGAAGGTGGCTAACACAAGTGTTTCTCTGTCTCTGCAGTATTGCCAGTGGACTTACTGCGGCTTTGTTTATCTACCTGAACCGTGTGATTGTCCAGTTCCTAAAAAAACAGAACACCATCATAAAATTTGTCATGAAAAAGTAAGTACATGTGAAAAAGTAACTACATGTGAAGTCATAAACTGCAAGAGAATATGTTTTATTGGTTATTTAGGCAGCTCTGAATCTGTTTTAAACCGTTCTTTTGAAGCAGCCTTAGGAAGTTCTGGGAAAACTGTGGACCTAGCCTAAATATTTGAACAAGCTCACCTTATAGGTCCCTCCTCTTGCTGCACTACAGACCCACCTCCACAGTTCCGCCCTTACAGTGAAGCCTACTGTGAACGCATCGATAAACAACTGTGGCACATTCAGAACTCTCAGAATGTGGCAACTTTCCTGTAACATTAGTTAATATTAGTTTCTCCACCATTAGCACAGCTGCAGCGCACTGACAATCTTGTGCTAGAACGAAATTATGAGCTGTGGGGGAAGGGCGATAGCAGCGCATAAATTAGCATAAATGAAACTGGTTAAACATTCCTCCTGTCTTTTATTGGTTGTTTCTAACCAGGAGTGGTGTATTTCTGCAAATGACAGTAAAACCACTGGGAGGAGACAGAGGAGTTTTTTTTTCACAGATTATCTGTCCCATATACTACTGTCAGGAAACAGTGACAGTTTTAACAAATATGTAAATATATACTGTGTATATATATATATGTATGTATTTATTTTGGTACTCACTGCAGCTTTAAAGCAGAAAATCATTTTTAGCTCCAAGATTCCACATAGTCCTGGTACGATTGATTTGAGTTAGAATGATTTACAGTAGACTTCACATAAAAATAATTAACCAAACAAACAAACAAAGCCAAAATTAACAGTGTCTTGACTTTTTTGAGTTTTATATAATGTCATTCCCTCATCAAAAACATACCCAGTGTTGCTTTGACTCATTCATGCATGTTTGAGAGACCCTTGAATCTCCTGTGGTAGCCATGAGGAGCTGCCTAAACACTTGCTGGTACAAAGCACCACCTATTTGTACAAAGCTCCTCCCTGGAGCTCAGTGCCCTGTAGAGCTCCCACCCCACGGAGTACCCCTCCTACGAAGCATTGTTGTGAAGACAAGATGAATTGGGAGTGTTGAAATAGATGGGATATTCTTTACGAGATAGAGGCCAATTTCAAGGGTTATAGTTAGGCTATGATGTGAGTCAAATTAATTTTTTATTTATACATTATATTGTGTTTTCATAACAGCTGAAGGTAACAGATGTGACATAGAGAGGAACTGTGTGCCTGGAAAAAACATAATTCCTCCCCCTTAAAAAAAACTTGGCTGAACAAAAATGATCTTCATTAATAAGGGTAGTATCTCATAGGTTGTGACTGGTGGTGTCTAGTTGGCAAATTGTATTTGAAAGGGAGTCTACAAAAGTCTCGGAGTGTCCTGAAAAGTTTCCGCAGGTTCCCAATGTCCACCTGTGAGTCACAAAAGTTCACAATCTTGTTGCTTGAATTTTGAACACAACAAACTTGGCAACAGACTTTTTTTTTAGGAATCACACAGATGTCCCAGGTGTCTCAAACTCTCCTTTAATTTAGTTTCAAATATAAGGGCAGAGAATTACAGCTGTATAATGACAATTATGAAACATTTGGGAGATTTTGTAAAATGTAATATAATTAACACTAACACTCCCAAACAGCACATATAACAGGTGGTTAGGTCAAAATCCAATCACTTTAAAGTGATAGTAGAACAGGTCACCATGTCCCATCTGTCAAACCTGCCTAGCACCTTACTGCAGCAAACCAATGTAAACATGTGATATTTTTTTAATTTGTTTAAATAAAAATTAAAAACAGGGCCTGAATCTTTCAGACATAAAGATGAGCAGAGGTTCACTATGTGAAAATCAGCAACTAAGAATACTGGCACAACTGACATGTTACATAATGTTCCATATTTGGTGTTGTGTATTAACACCTGCAGGGGAGCTTTCTTTACAACAGAAACAATCCAAAACAACAGCCTCGAATGTCAAATGCTAAAAATCATGCAGATAGTACATAATTAATATACAAAAAAAAACTGGTCCAAATCTGCCCACCTTCATTTCAGAAATGCATTCCAATTAATACTTGTACTTGTTAATTAGTCTCTCAACGGTCTTGTTAGGTACTACACTAAACCTCATGTAAGTTTGCTCATGGGTTGTTACTGTTTGTTTGTCACCTTCCTGTTTTGCAGACGCCTGCTGTATCCAGCTCTGGTCACTTTACTTGTTTCAACACTTACATTTCCCCCCGGCTTTGGACAATTTATGGCTGGAAAGGTAGGTTTTTGTTACTTTATAAAAGGCTGGTACAGAATCACATTTTATAACATTATTTTCACTTCATGGACCAATTTATTTACTAGTTTTCATGCACAAATCATTGTGTTTTATTAACTGAAGCTTATTTCATGCTTGCACTGACTTTTAGTAAAGTAATAAAAACAGGACTATTCCTGAAATACTCCTTGGTGCTGTAGAGGACCACCTGTGTGTTTCAGTGGGAGAACAACAGTAACAGACACGGTCCACTTCTAGTTCTTTGGGCATCGATAATGACGAGACAACCTCAAAATTATACAACAGAAGAATTGGACAAGACTCTTAGTTATGTTTTATCATCGACACAACGTGACCGATGTTTTATTTAAAACTAACTAAAAGATAAACCACATTATAATAATTGATTAGTATAGGTTACATGCTTTCTTTAAGACAGATGATTAACCTGAAACTAAATAGTCAATAACTAAACCAAACTTATCTTTAAGCAAGCAGAACAAAATCACTTCAATGAAAGCTTTAAACTTTAAACCCAGAGTGTGTGTTGTATATGTATGTGTTTACAATGTGTGTGTGTTTTAACACTATAGAAATGTGTGTGTATGGATGGTTATTTATGTGTATTTATTTGTGTGCCTCTGTAGTAGGAGAGAAAGGAAAGGTACGCATAGAGGCAAGTATGAGAAAAGTTTTAAAAATAGTGTGGCAGAGCTAAGGATACTAAAGTTATGTCTCATTAGCTACGTTTACATGGACATAAGTTCGGATTAAAAGGCCATTTGGAATAAAAATGCCTCATGTAAACACCTCATTCGGATTATTCTGATCCGATTCAGCTCGATCTGAATGAATTTTTAATCGGAATGAGGGGTGGATTTTGCCGATTGATAATCCGAACAGCGCGCATGTAAACACTTATTCCGATCATCTTATTCTGATTGTAGAAAACTGACCTGACTGCGCATGTCTTCGGACTTTCATCCATCGGTTTCTGCACTTCTGTAGAGGGAGGGGCAGCAGCGCTAGTTTCCAGCAGCACAGAACTTTTCCCTCATTCTCTAATTCAATAAAGATGGAAGACAAACAGAATGCATTGCTTCGCCAAAAAATAAAAATAAAATCTGTGCGTCACCTGCAGCTCAACCAAGGAGTGCTGTAATGTCTCCACCATTATTAAAACCTGTCGCAGGTCCATTCTGGGAGCTCAGAAGACGTTTGTTTACGTTCATCACGGAAGTAGAACTTCTGTGTTTTTTTAGGGAAAGTTAACAACTCTGCGCATGTCAGTGCTTTTATTCTGAATAAAAGTCCGGTGCATGTAAACACTCCTCATGATCAGATTGTGCCCATGTAAACGATGCATTCAGATTGTTTAATCCAAATATATTTCAATCCGATCAAAGAATTTTGGGCATGTAAACATAACTAATGAGTGAGCACGCGTCTGAGAAGGGGAAGTGGGGTAGATCAACAGCAAAGCAGGTTAGGATGTTGGCCTCGACCCGATGGGCAATGGGAAGTCGGCCTTGAACTGCTGGCCACCTCTGTTAGACACGGAGTATAGCTCACGGCGTGGCAGACCTCAGCTGGCGAGTTGTCCAGCAGGGGCAGTTAGTCCTCTGTGGAGGGCCGTATTCTCAGCAAGGTGAGTCAGCGTTTTGCAGCTCCAACACAATTCCAAAAGGAAAAAAATTGTAATTCCAGAAAAATAGGTTTTCTTCTCGTAAAATCAGCTTGAAGAAACTGAACAGCCGTGAGGCTGTATTCAGTCAGAAACACAAGCGCAGACTACAGAGAGCAGAACAGAACTGAAGTTCAGGTGTTTGTCTGTGTCTGTGAGAAAGTTAGAACAGTGTTTCTGAGAGTACCCTTGGCTCACACATGAACATCTTCTGGGTAAAGAGAACATGATTTGGTAAAATATTGTTTCAGAAAAATTATAACTCACTTCAAAGTAAACAACACAGCATGACTGTTTCAGTCCGGTTTTTACAGTAAGTAGCTGCAATGAACATTTTCGGCTCACTTCTCATGCCGACTCTCTGAGGGGCCATGGTTTGAGTCATAGTCATTATGATTTGTCAGATTTACATCAGGTTTTGATGCAGTTTTTCTGAACACATTCAAACATTTTGCTGATGAGTATACATTAGTTTTTTCAAGCTATAGTCAGAAAACCAGGTGAGTAAAAGATCAGTAAAAAGCATGAAAGAAAAACAGACAGTGCAGGTAAATGAAAGGCTGAACAAAGAAAATAGTTCTCTAACATGTCAAACATCACCTATAACAATGGTTGTATCACAACGTTTAGATCAGTCCACTGTACCAAAAACACTACATAAGGCTAAGAAAGATTTAGATTGTTACCTTTTATTATGCTAGCATTTTTCAGACCAAACAAATATTCCCTGTTTTTGTTTTAAAAAATACTTTACGTTATCAAGCTCCTCAATCCTGCCTGTATTCTTGGGTCTGACCTCGCCCACGACCTCACAGAAATGTTTATCTTCTAAAATGTTACCTTTTTAGTCTCTTTAGTCTTTGGAGATCATCAAGATGTTTCTTGACAAATGGAGCTTTAGATGTTCTGGGTTCTTTTTGGGAACCAGGATGAGTGCTAAATGAACTCTTGGCATTAATTTGGTGTAGTACCCAGCTACTCCTGTATAGTACACCACTGCTTGACAAAGACTGTTAATTTTTTTGTTTACCAAGGGGAGTTGAATAGTTTTTGTAAGGATAGTTTAATAAATTTAATAACTTTAATAACTTTTTTTCTCTTAAAAAGGAAATTGTCAGTTGAAAGCTGTGTTGTGTATTTATTCTATGTGACAAAAAAACAAAAAAAAACAAAAAAAAAACAGAAGTAATCTGAAAGGATAAAAATGCTTTTTCACTTTTGTCCATTCCTTTTTGAATCACAGAGATTGCACATCTCCAGTGGTCATTGTTTGAGAGGAACATTTTAGTTGGTACAATAGCTGGTAAAAGCAACAAAATCTGATATAGTTGCCTAAATTTAAGAATAAATTTTAACAATAACATTTTGTTTTGTGTTCTTGACTTTTGAAGTGTCCATTAAAATAATGTTGTGAAAAATATTTCAAGCATTTTTATCATGCATATCAATAAAAGTTTTTTCTTGTTTTGGTGTTTCTATGTGAGGCAGATAGCTGTCCCCTCACATCAAGAATGTTGAATATTTGCCTCTAGGCCGTTCTGTTTTGAGTGTGCTTGTTTTCCCCATGCGGGTGTCAGTTTCTATGGGTTATTTCTTTTCCTCTGACCCACAGACCAAAACATGCAGGTTAGGTTAGCTGATGACTAAATTGTCCCGAGGTGTGGATGAGAGTGGTTGGTCCTTGTGGTGGACCAGAAACTTGTCCAGAGTATTGCCCACTTCTCACCCAGTGACTGCCAAAGACTGACACAGTCCCACTTGATTCAAAATGGAAAATGTGTGTAAAAGATAATGAATGGATGAAACTGCACTCAACATGTTTTTAATCATTAAAACAAATGCTTTGAAGCATTTTTATATGAGACAGTTTTTTGCTTTTACACTATCTTAACCAAAAATTCTTTGTGCTGCTAAATGTTTTGTAAGCACTGAGGCTATTTAATACATAATAAATTCTATTCCTTTAATACGTTAGGAGAGGAGTGCTGCTTCCTGCTGTTGGTATTTAATTGTGATTGTTCTGTGATCTATAGCTGACCCAGGTGGAGTCTCTGGCAACGTTAATGGACAACCAGTCGTGGTCCACTCAGGGCATCGCTGAGGACTATATTGGAAGTGTCTGGAATCCACCAGAAATCAGCGTCTTCGTCACACTGAGCCTCTTTTTTGTCATGAAGGTGGTAGCTAAGATTCATACTGCCAATTTATTGTACACTATATTTTGTTTTAAATCATACAACCTAATCATTCATTTCTTGTTTATTTTTGGTCATGGTCAGTACATAGTTAATGGGCATATATATATATATATATATATATATATATATATATATGAGAGAGAGAGAGAGTTTCTTCACTCTGCACTCTTTTCATTCAGAACTTGTTTTATTTCCTCTTTCTTTTACTCATTGCACAGACATTTCATTTTTTTAAGTAATAATAAGTATTAGTAATAGATTACCAGTAATAGTAATAGAAAACCAGACATGCACACATACTTTATGCCATAAAAAGCAAAAGGAGCTGATAGTAATATGAATCTAAAGATTGTAACTCCTCCAGAGTGCTTAAGTGCATAAGTGATGTGGTCTCTCACTATTCTCCTTCCTGAACAGTAAGACAGTTTTTTTAGGAACAACCTGTTCTTACATTTACACATGTTGAATATGGCCTTCATTTATGATGATGGATTAACAGAACTCCTGGGCTGTGTTTAGGGCCTTGAAAATCCTTTTGTATCCATATTCTGACTTGTACTTTTCAATAACATTTTCTCTAAGTTGAATTAGTGCAGTAAATACAGTAAATGTGTTATAGCACCTCTTGTATTTGCTGGCTCATCTACTTAAACACATATACTGTACACTCACACTTGTATGCACAGCCCTGACTATAATCCTCACACATTGTCATTTCTCTGTTTTGTTTGTCCTGCCTAATTAGCCAACTCTTCCCCTCGCCTGGTGCGGCGTTGGCCAATCAGCTGAGCCCACTCATTACCCAGAGTTCATTTCAAGGACTTTGCCAAATGAGGAGTAAATGTGACAGTTCAATCTAACCTCAATAAGCTTTGCATGGCTGCCCTGCTGCTCGAGGAATCAACTTGGCTATCATTTAGGGGCACATTGAAATGTACTCTGAAGCTAATTAAGATGCCATCTTATTCTGTTACTTTGTTTTTTTACCTGCCTTTTTTTTCTCTTCCTCTTCTAGTTCTGTATGTCTTCCCTGGGCATCACCATGCCAATACCATGTGGAGCCTTCGTTCCTGCATTTGTCATTGGTAATAAACACCTTCATTTTCAAACAATGGGTCTCATGCAAGAACCGTTTGTACGAACAGATTTTTTTCTTAAGTTGTGCGTATGAGTAATTTAGGAGAACTTATGGCATTCACCAATTTTTGATCGTAAGAAACTTTTTCAGGTACAAACAAAATTCACGTGTATTCCAGACCTGTGGTATAGTTTACGTGTAGTCAGTCTGCTGTTATGCAGATGGATTTTCTTCACTAATAACTTTAAATTTTGTTAGTTTGAAGATATTTTGAGTTGAAAATAAATCACACTCCATAATTATGTTGACAATAGGCTATTTTGTTTTAATTGGAATTATAATTTTTAAATGCAGTAATGTAGCCTAACAAAATAATTTAAATTGGCTGTTGTTGCTGTTGTTCTACAATAAAAATTTCAAAACTACAAATCAACTTAAATTATGGCAAGATGTTTATTTGAAGCCATCAAAACTGTCTTTATTTATGTGAATCATGTCAACCCCATCAGACATTTACCTGTGACCCTCAAAAATCTGTCATCTTTGCAAAACATCCTTATTTCTCATGGGGGGGAGTGGGGTGCAGGCAGACTGTCAGCAGCGGAGATAACAGTGCCTGCAGTGCAAAGCATGACAGAGAAAAGTGGATAACTAGCAGCAGAACAATTGGAGTACTGGCTGGAAGGTGATTATTTTATTTAATATATTGATATTTATGTCACCCTTGAGTCATACAGTCACTAACTGTAGCAACCCAGAGGAGACACTGCATTAACAGCAGTCATCATTTCATCCCTCGGCTTTAGCAGCTCCATTAATTCAACAGCTGACGCTGCTAAAAATTACAGTTTTTTTTTTCCTGGATCTCTGAGACCAGGACTTCAATTTCTGAACTCTGAAGTTCTTCTTTTTACTTTTCGCTGTCATTTTCATGAACAAACACTTCCTGGTATGTGGGGCAGGAAACATAGCCTTATATGGTGTTTTTGGGGTGGTAATTATGCTAATTTTCTCTTCTCGTGGACGAGCACCTGAATACATACAGGTGGCAATTCATCATGTTTACGCTGTTCATTTACACACTTTTCCTGAAGATAAAAGTGTTTGTTGAATCTGACGTGGCATGTTCGTATGAACAGTTTGTACAAACCATTTGTACGAAAAAACGTAAGAGAAATTTAGGATAAGAATACGAAAATGTTCTTGCATGAGGCCCAATTTCTACCAAGTAAAAAAGACTTTAAAACAAACTCAGATCAAACCAACCTGGGGAAAAAAATAAGATATAAATGATGCTCTAAAACATAGTGTGATGTGTAGGTTTTAAAAGTATCCATCCTTTTTCTATACTCGCTTGATGTTTAGCAGGGTCAGGGACTTTTTTCGTATCCCTTTGAGAAATGTTTCTTTCAAGCTGTCATCTTTCTTTCTTATCAGCACCACAATATCGCATTCCAAAACTAAACTAAAGCACCAGATCAATGCATTCACAAATCCAAAGTAAATGTGCAAGCTCACCACAGATGCAAATAACCCGGCAAATAATTTACTATTAAATCACCTGCTAACATGCTAACCCTTGTAGCTTGTTGAAAATGATTGTTTCTGAACAGTGTTACCTTGAAAGAGAGACGGGTAGTGGATAGGCCAAGACTGACTGTGTTATCCATTTCCAAACAAAATGTACAACCACCCAATGATGTATTTTCTTAAGAAGCATTAGCATTTCCTTTGGAAGAAATTATTCAATTGTAAAATTAGACTTGAATATTTATTTGCAACATGCAAGGTTTTCCACAACCTGTCAGCGCTGGGCCAAGTATACAGGATTTCAGATCACTGGCATGTGGCCCCGCCTTGTTTATTACACAACAGTTTCAATAACAACTTCAGAAACTGAGTCACGATTTCTGGAAATGACATCATGGCAAAAAAAAGTGAGGTGAGCTTACCTATTCCCGGTGACTTGGCTCTGAAACAGAAAAATCCTGAAACGTAAAAACATTATGGAACTGATTTATCATTGGATTGCTGTTGTAAAAAGACTCACAAACTTGACAGTGATTGCAAAGCTGCTTTATTAATGGTGCACAGCAAGGATTGCATCTGGCTAATGGGCAAAATAGCAGCTGCAATCCATTTAGTGTTTGCCTTTATATGCAGAATATATGATGATTATCAGAATACTGGGAAAAGGATATGCAGATATACATATATCAGTTTGCACCAGTAGTGTGTTTTATCAAACCTGAAACTGACTGTTTTAGTGTCTATATAGCACTTTTGAAAGAAGCTGCAACAAACTGGTTACACTGTGGTCATTATACCTGCTCTGCATCCGTCACATAGGTGCAGATAACAGCATCAGAAGGGGAGGGGAGGACTGAATAAATTTGAAGCAAAATTTAAAAAAAAAATTTAGTGAGATTGCCCTATACATCTGAATACATGCAAAACAGGAGAAAATTTGTGTAATTTGCAGACAATCTGTACAGCATGTATGCAGTCACCGTTATCTGCTCTAGCAGTGTGACAATAATAAAATAAAAACTAGTCCACTTTAATAGAAATAAAACCTATCACTGCAGCTTTAAAACTGTAAATATACTGTAAATGAATAATGTTTGTGAAACAAGTCCATCAGCCGTCATTCTGTTTGTTTGTTTGTTTTTTATTAGTATTTTGTTCCTTGCAGCATGTATTACAATAATCGCACACTGGCAATTTTCCCAATTAAGGTAATTGTTTTTCTTTGAACTTGTTAAGAGAGTGAAAATAAAAGAGCTTAACTCTCTGCACCACTGTTCTCTCTGCGCTCATCTGCTTGCAGTGTTGCCAATTTAGTGACTTTGTCACCTAATGATGGCTTAGAGCAACTTGAGGAGGTCACAAAGGGGGAAAAGAAGTTCTCTCACATTTAATGATTTAAACAATAGGAACAGTATGACAGAAAGAATTACTGTTTTTTTATTCTGATTTTTACCATTGTGGTATGTCGATTTACTGCTTGTGTTGTAAGAAATGTGTTGTAAAATGTAATCATGTTGAAAAACTTTGGATTCAGCTTCCTTCATAGAAAGTAAAGTTAGAATTGTATCTTTTGTTTATTTTTTTATTATTGTTTAATTTTTCTGTGTGGTGGGTTATGCAAAGAAAAACTGATTGTGTTTTATTAGTATGATTATTTATCTGAATTAATTAGTTATCTCTTATTACTAATTGTAAATTTCTTTTTTTATCCACGTGTAATTATTTCTTTATTATAGGCGCAGGCCTTGGTCGTCTTATTGGAGAAACCATGGCCACCTTGCACCCAGACGGTTTTCACTCTAATGAATCCGTCTACCACATCATGCCTGGAAGCTACGCTGTTGTGGGTTAGTTAAAGACACTTCCTGTTTACCCATCATCTGATTCTCTGTTTTGGTTTAGCTTATTTGAAAAATGAGTTTAGTTTACCTTTAAAAAACTTGCTTTGCAACAAAAGCTGAATGTCTTTAAATGATAGTCTTCTAATGTTTACATGCATTGGTATCCCCTCATTAGGTTTACCAATTAGGTTTCCAACGTTCTAGCATCTGAATTTATGGTTCACAGTCAATGGACTCTGACAATTAAATATAATCAAACACTCAAGACAAAAAAGGCTTACATCTGAAAAAAAATTAAACTATAAAAGAAATGCAAAGAAATGCAATTGCAATACAACTAAAACACAGGATGACAAAATAACATTGATGACTTGTTGAGCAGCTGTCAGTGCTGACAGACTGTTTAGAAAAGTGGAAGTTAAAAAGGCTAGTTGTGTAATCTGAACTACTGTTAAAAACTGGACTTTATGTGTTTGCTTCATGATTCAAAACAAGTAGCACAAAAATATTTTAGATTAATTTAGATTAGTGATCTATTGACCACTTTCAGTTTCAGACATTCTCATTCAAAGACTACTCACCATCCTCCCCTTACAGATTTAACAGTAAATATTTGAATGAACATCTGTTCTGAGCAGAAGTGCTAAAAATGTAGTTCTAATGGCAGATCTGTTGTAAATGGATTCACTCCACACAAAGCATTCAAATTAAAGATAAAGAAATAAAGCAAAGTGGAAAGTGGCAAACACTTAGAAAAGGTAAGAAATAAAAAGATAAATACTGATTTATTTTTTAAACACATGATTACCCATCTAAGTCTTCCTGCATTCATTCTAAAGTAGTTTGAGATTGGATGTTGATTTGGTGACACTTAACAGCGATGCAGGTTATGCTGGTACTGCAGGTCACCACTAGCTACTTTTCTGGGCCTCTTGAAGTTGTGGTGGTGGTGCACTGTAGCTGATGACTCAGCCCTTTACAGCTCAACACTCTCAGCCTCTTTCATCACTCAGCAGAGCTCGAAGCTCTGACTGTAGAATGGACAGAATGAACAGTAGCATTTTTCTGGGAACGGTGGAGGGGGGCGGGCATACACGGCTTAATTAAGTAACCAGGAAGAACAATGAAACCTGCCTGTGCAAACACTCATATTTACCGTCTATTTCCCTATTTCCATACTCTTCTCTCTCTATTGCTCTCTAATGCTCATTCTCTGCTGTTTTTCTTTTTTTTGTCTTCATCTCATTGTTTGAATTAGACATACATTTTCTCTGTTTTCATAAAGTCACCCTGTGCTTCTGTCTTCTTTTATTCTGCTTTTATTGCACTTTTTTAACAAGACTTGAGAGGAAGAAAGATATTGAAATACTGAGTTTTTCTTCTCTATTATAAATTAGTTGTGTAGGTTGAGTTCTGCCATACAGGCATATGAAGAAAACTGATGCGGAGCAGAAAGTGAAACTGGTTGGCAGAGCTGAGTGTTTACAAGGTATTGTATATTGTTAAAGAAGCTCACAGTAGGATGGTGACTCAAGATATAAATAAAATGATTGTGAGGTCCAAGTTGAGGTTAGGGTTTTGGATTAATTACATTAACTATAAAGTTTTTCCCTAATATGCAGCAGTGCAAGTAGTGTGCCTAATTGATCCAAATAATTAACAAAAAAATAATAATAATTTAAACAGCAAAAATATTGTAATTTTTAAACTCCCATGCTGATTTAAAAGCTAACAAATAATTAAGATGAGATAGAAAACTGAACGTGTTACTCCTGAACTATGAAACCACGTAAATTAAACTCTCTCACACACAATCACAAAACTTTGACAGTGCCCACAAATTCCCTTTAATAGGGCATTGTTCCTTTTGTAACAAATCAAATATTTGCCCTCTTTTTCAAGGTTATCTAGGCTTGAGACATGTTTGCACTGAGGTGTAACTTAGTGTCAGATGTACCTGTTGCACAAATTATGTTCACCTTCTCCTGTTGTTCACAAGTGAAGCCAAAATGTCCCTTTTTTGTTGTGTTTTTGAAGCCAAGGTCTGTGCACTTGGGACATGGCACTGTACCAATAATACAAAAGTCCCACCTTCACACTGTCTAGACTTGTAAAGGCTGTCAAGTTGTCAATCCCATTATGTGACAAGACTTTAGGCAGCAAAAACCGGTTGGAACAACCATGAATAAAATGCATATTTGAACGAGCAAGATCAAGATAAAAATGATGCGAATAAATAAAAATCCATTCCTGAAAACAACTGATCTGAAGTGTTTACTTTTTTTTTGTCAGGAAAATGTCCCATTTGTTTATATGGAAGGGTTGGACTTTATTATTGCTTTATGGCCAGCCACTTGGGGACGCTAATCCTTTGTGGCTTCAGGTTCTGGCTTCCAATCCTCTTATTTGATATCATATGGTTGTACCCATTGATAAATTTTACTGGATTGGACATCGGCCACTGGCACTATTGTGTAGCTCCATGTAAAAAGTGCCGTAATTACACTAAAGAAGTCTAAGTTAGACTACAACCGTTGTGCAGTTTTACCAATCCAAAAGATAGATTTCTAAGTGTTTTAACATATTTCTAACCAATTATTCTTGAACACTACAAGTGTGATGTTTCTTTAGTGATCTTGTGTCACAACCACAACAGTTATTACTCCATGTAAATTCTTATGAACAGTTTAGTTTGTGACTTCCTTCACTGCCAGATCAAAGATAATTCAACATTAAACCTAAGGACATCTTGTAAAATAGACAATTTCACACTCTCTTGCAGTAATGTACTTTTTTGGTCTTTAAATCCACATTAGACTTTTGATTTATGATACCTCTGAACCCCCAAAGACTCTGTAAAGAGCTCCTTGAAAACAGCTGATCTGAACATCACTATGCCTGTTCTCTACACTCACCCCACTCTCCCCTCCCTCACCCACAGGTGCCGCGGCCTTATCAGGAGCGTTGATCCATGGTTTTTCCCCTGCAGTCATTGTATTGGAGCTGACTGGCCAGATCTCCCACCTCATGCCGGTGATCATAGCCGTGATCCTGGCCAATGTGGTGGCTCAGTCCTTGCAGCCCTCACTGTATGACTCCATGATCAAGCTCAAGAAGCTACCCTACCTCCCAGAGCTGGGCTGGGGTAACAATGAGTATGTACAGTAGAGTGTGCTGCAGAAACACCAGCATTCCACCATCAACACACACATTGCACACAGTTTCTTTCCATGTACCAGAAAAATCTGCCCATTTAGCAAAATGCTACAAACCGGTTTCAGTGTGAGCCTAAAAGGCCTCTCAGGAGGGAAAAGACATTTAAAGGAGGGGGTGGGGGGAAGACACACTGATTTCTGGTTCACATGACAAAATACAGTAATTATGACAATTTTTGGCACAATTCTGTCCTTTCAACAACCTTAAAGACACGCCAATTATCATTATGGCTCTAAAGATAATCTTACGAGATATTCCTGCTGTGTGTGGTGTGTTAAGAGTGATCTATTCTGCTCAGAAGGACCCCGAGATTGCTCCAACCTCAAATTTAGGTACAATTAACATGTTGGATTGTCTTGGCCCAATATCCCAGCGTGTGTGGTGCTCCCCCGAGGACAAAAGTGCACCCAGCCTACTAAATGTAGCCAATATGGTGCCCGTCTGTTGATGTTGGATTAAAAAAATATATTGCATAGCCACTGCTTATTTAGTTTCTTTGCTTAGTCGCTTATTCAATATTTTCATAAATCATTTGTTCAAGTCCTCATCTTTTAGCAACATGCCCTTTCTTCTCTTCTTTTTGTGTCTCAGAAAGTATAACATTCGTGTGAAAGACATTATGGAGCGAGATGTAGGGTACATCACTCTTAATTGCTGCTATCGAGATCTTCACAATGTCCTGACATCGGGCCACCTCAAGACTCTGGCTCTTGTGGAGTCAGCTGGTAAGATACAGATACACGTATATAAATACATATACATAAACATACCCACACATACATGAAGCCAAATAATCTATAATGTTGCTTATTAGTTTGTTTACTTATTTCATGTTCATTTTTTATTGTTCCTTTCATTACCACATAGTTGTATTGATCACATTTTCTATTTTTCTCATCTGAAATAAAGCACAATTACTTTTGAATTAATAGGCCTGACTAGACCCATTAAATTTGTTTAATTAATTATGAATATTTGAATGAGCCAATTAGGTTTAAAAAATTTGGGCCTCGTGGTCAAAAAATTTAGGAGTCATAATCTCTTTAAAAGTGAACATGGTCAAGCACTGAACTGAAAATGGTTTGAAACAACTATAATCAAGTTATCCGAAGAAAACGGACCTTTAAAAACTTTGGAGAAATGTTGATTAAGACCACTTAAAATATTTCAGTCTGGTGCAGTGAGATTTAAGCCTAAAAAAAGGCAACGACCTGAGAATTTTTGCACAGTAATGTATATTGAAATGAATTGGAATTATTTTTTTTCCATTTTTAAGGAAATGTTACTTCTTATCCAATAAGTGAAGTAAAAAATCTTAAATACAAAAGTATGTGTAATCGTCTTTGATTCAAATTGCATTAGTGTCAAACCCTGGATAGATGAGAATCTATACCAGCATATTCACACCAAATGTAGTAACATTGTGCTTTAGGTATTACTCGCAGGAATAAACTGCAGACTCAGTACTTTTTTGTCAGGTCTGTGTGTTGTAAATAAACAACTAACTTTGTTAGTTTTCTGGCCCACAACTCCATTCTTGTCAACCTTGCTTCCAGTGGCAATATGCAGCACTGTCATCAAACTCTTGCACTGCTTGTATTGGGGCTGAATGGCCCATAACAATGCATTTACAACCCCATACTCGTGGAGCATGCCCCACAGTGTATCTCAAAGAGCACAATTGAATGCCTTCTGCAAGTCCACAAAACACATTTAAGTCTGGACGGGCAAACTCCCATGACCTCTCAAGGACCCTAGTGAGGGTAAAAAGTGTTCCAGTGTTCCACAGCCAGGATGGAACCGGCATTGTTTCTCCTGATTCTGAGTTTCGACCATCGATCGGACTCTCTTCTCCAACACCACTGAATAGACCTTACCCGGGAAGCTAAGAACCTCCTGCAAATAGATTTTTTTATAATTGGAACACAACCTTTTTTGAAGAGTGTCTACCAATCCAGCGGCACTGCCCCCAATGTCCACACAATGTTGCAAAGGTGCATCGACCACAACAGATCCACTACATCCAGGGCCTGAAGGAAATCAGGGTGGATCTCATCCACCCCCGGAGCCTTGCTGCTGTGGAGCTTTTTAACTACCTTGGTGACCCTAGGTCCAATTATGGACAGACCAAGGGAATTGAAAATACCTGAGAAGTATTTCTTCTACCTGCTGACGACATCATTGGTGAGGCCAACAGCACCCTGCCTTTACTGAGCAGTGTTAGTGAAGTGCTGCTTTCCCTGCCTCAGCCGCTGGATGGTTTGTCAGAATCTCTTTGGAGCCGATTGAGTTTTTATACAAGGCCTCACTGAACTCTTCCCACATCTGAGCTTTACCTCAGCAATAGGCAGGGCTGCAGCCTGCTTAGCCTGCCGATACTTTTCAACTGCCTCTAGAGTTCCACCAGCCAACAAGGGCCGATAGGACTCCTCCTTCAGTTTGACAATGTCCCTTACCTGGGGTGTCCACCACTGAGTTTGAGGATGGCTACTGCGAGAAGCACCAACAATCTTGTAGCCACAGCTCAAGGCAGCTGCCTTGACAATTGAGGCATGAAACATGGCCCACTTGGACTCAATATCCCCCCACCTCAGCTGGAATGTGATTAAAGAGGTGTGAGTTGAAGATCTTTCTGATGGGTTCTTCTGCCCAGCGTTCCCAGGAAACCCTCACTACATGTTTGGGTCTACCGGATCTGTCCAGAAACTTTCCTCACCATCTGATCCAACTAACTACCAGGTGGTGATTGGTTGACAGCTCAGCACCTCTCTCCACCCAAGAGTCATGTGGCCGCAGATCAGATGACATGACTACAATTTCAATTATTGATCTACAACCTAGGGCAGGCATGTCCACCTCTAGTCCTCAAGGGCCAGTCCCCTGCAAGTATTAGATTTGTCCCTGCTTCAACACATCTGATTCAAATACATGGTTTGCCATCATGGTCTGCAGAGGCCTACTAATTAAGCACTCCTTGGGTTTAGCTGTGTTGAACCAGGGCAGCACCTAAAACATGCAGGACACTGGTCCTTGAGGACTGACTTTGGACACCACTGCCCTAGGGTGTCGTGGTGTCATGTGCACTTATGGACACCCTCATGTTCAAACATGGTGTTTGTGATGAACAAACTGTGACTAGAACAGAAGTCCAACAACAGAACACCACTTGGGTTCAGATCAGAGGGGCCGCTCCTCCCAGTCACACCTCTCCATGTCACACTAGCCCCTTTCATAAGACAGCTCAGTCCAGGTCTGATGCATGTTCTGTCCTCCCCTGAGCATTCAGAAAAAACATGAAGGCGGAGAGGCGAGTAAAGTTAGCCCCCCTCTGATGTGCCCCTGATCCGCGTGCAGAGATAGTATCAGAGGCAGGTTCGAGCGCGGCTCACCCACTTGTGAAAAAGCAACCCACCGATTTGCGCTCAGAAAATGATAATGAGCTGATTACATCAGTGAGCGACCACAGGATCTAACAAATGGATTTATTACAGAGGGAATATTAAAAATGACACAAAACAGCAACTTTGTAGTTACCAAAAATGTTGAGCCACAGGTTCAACGCAGAGCCAGTGAGTGGTGGAGGAATAATCTACAGATTTATTACCAATGGAATATAAAAAATGACACAGAACAGCAATTGTGTAGCTAGATTAAAAAACATTTAACCACAAAATCGGTAAAATGAGTTGATTCAGTTTGTGTGGGCTGTGTGTGCATGCTTTAAATGAGGAAGACGTAAGTGCGGCTGGAGAAATGACAGAACAGCAACTTTGTAGTTAGTTTAAAAAATATTGAGCCACAGGTTCACTATAATGAGCTGATTTTGTTCTTTTTTTTTTTTTTGATACGAGGCAGAGCCAGTAAGCGGCGGAGGATTAATCTACAGATTTTACCAAGAGAATATTAAAAATTACACAAAACGGCAACTTTTTAGTTAGTTTAAAATTATTAAACCGTACAGAATCACTAAAGTAAGTTAATTCAGTTTGTTTTGTTTGATACGAGGCAGCAGACGGCTGTCACACAATAAATACATCGCTCTACTTCAGCCCAGCTGATTTCTGCTCCACGCCTCTTTTAGATCCGTGCTGCTGCTTCATTTATGAGATGAGATGCTTTTATTTGTCGTTCAACACAACATCAGCGATGCAATGTAGAATGAGACTGAATGTGTTCATGTGAGCGGGACCTGCCCGCCTTAACCTGTGGTCTTATGAATGACCCGGGGGGGCCTAAAGCCGGACAGGTCTGTGCGGCGATAACACGGATTTGACTTATGAAAGAGGCTACTGTCAGTACTCGCATAAGCACTCTAGTCCCCCAGCAGAAGAGTCACCAACTGGAACAACTAACCCCCAACTTGTAATGTTCCATTTGGTGCGTAGCCACAAATGGCGCAGTAAAGGTACTCTCTCATCTACTGGGGAAAACTCCAACACAGGGTGCCAAAAGTGGACCTACACTAGCTCAGTGCCTCTAACCATGGGTAACTTCAGAGTGGAATAAAGTCCAACCCCTCTCGAGGAGATTGGTTCCAGAACCCATGCTGTGCATCGTGGTGAGCCCAACTATATTTAGTCTGTACTTCTTAACCTCAAACATAAGCTGAGGCTCCTTCCCCACCGGAGACGTCTGGATATTAATATGATAAATATTAGAGAATTAGCTTCAGCTTCCCTTAAATTTATTTCTATTTAGCTCTTTATTGTTAGCGGAACTAAGAAAATTGTGTAGCGGTTTAGGTGTTAGTGAAGCTAATATTTTGGTTAGCTATGCCCTCCACAATATAGCTAATGTAGATATCCTATGGTGTTCTGCTTATCAGCAATTGATTGATAGACAAACCAGTCTGGGTACAGATTACTGATGACCTGAACCACCACATTAAAGTGCAGACTTGGCATTTCAGCACAGTTTCAATTATGCAGTCGTGCAGGAACAATTAGCTGGGGCCTTTAGCCAAATCAGCACGTACTGTCACAAAGATAGTTACCTAAAGCAAACAAGCCTGCACACACACACACACACTGTTCCTAGTTAATAGACATTTGTTGCATTCTGGGCTCTTATTATGCAGCACAGCTGAACTGTGCAGGGCTGCTACATGTGCTTCACTTTGCTAATACTCACTTTCTTTCCCTAAAAAAGTTTTATATTGTTTTATTTATATATATATATATATATATATATATCCCTATTTTGCGGAGTATTCACCCATCAAGATTCTCTCATACCCTTTTTCATTCAATTGGTTTGTTCTCCTGTCCTCTCCTCTCCTGTCTCAGAGTCGATGATCTTGTTGGGCTCCATCGAGCGTGCCCAGCTCCAGTCCCTGCTCTCTTGGCAGCTCAGTCGCAGCAGACGGCTGGAGAAAAAACACCTGTCCATGGTGTCCAACAGTGACAGTGATGATGGACGACGGCGAGCCAGTCAGGAGGTCCGCTTTCAGGTGAGATGACACTACTGAGGAAAACCATGTAAAAAGGCAGAGAGAAGAAAAACCTAATTAGAAATTTTAAAAAGCTGAATTGCAAATGTAGAAGCAGACGTGAGTATGATCAAAAGATAAAACATCAGGAGAGAACTGTTTTTGACAAGTGAAAAAATATATCATACTGGAATCTCAGTGCATCTCTTCTTCTAAAAGCTTGGTTTAGAGGTGTTTTTCTGTTTCTTTCTGAGAAAGAAAATTCTTGGCCAGATTATTTATTGACCCATTAATAACAGCAGGCTATTATATATTTTAAGACAACAAAGTTTAATGTTAATTTGTAAATATTTTAAAATTGTTTATTCATTCACCACATCTCTTCTCTCTCAAATACTCACACTGCAATGAATGGCTGAATAAAACAGCCTCAGACTGAGAAGTGAGAAGAAACTGTTCACAATACAGAATTAAAGCTGACGTATACAAAATACACTCTTTTAGCCTTTGAATACACTTTGCCATGTACTTGGGGTTGTTTTATGGTCGAATTCTAATGATTGAAATGCCAACGTCTAATAAATGTTGAATCAACACTGATATAGTATCAGTTGTTTGAAAACCTAACATTGTTTCAACAAGTATGTCACCAACCAAATATTGTATAATTTCAACATGAATTCAATATAATGCCTAACCATATTTTAATGTTGATTCACTCATATTTTGCTATCTGGTAAGCACCTCGTGAATTTGAAGGAACAATATCCAAACGAGCTGCTTTGAGACACACCTCAGAAAAGGTGTGAAAGAGGGGCTGGTAAAGTCACAATAAGTAGGGATTCAGACAAGCTCCACTTTATACATATTTCAACCGAATGATTTAAATGTGAAAAGTAATGATGTAAAAGCATTATGTCTTCTTTAAATCGTTATTTTTTATTATTTAAAATAGTAAAGTAATAAATCAGCTTATTTTTTAGTACTTTAAGGATGCAGTCATCCTTTGGGGCTACACTTTATAACAACTCATCCATTATGGGCACCAAAAGTCTTAGTATTGTTTACTCCAAAATGCAGTGCATCATCATTATTTTCTACTTAATGCAGAGTTAAAACAAGATTTTCTCTTCCAGTGTAAAACGTCAATGTAAGTAAGCAAAAAATATTTTTTTGGAAAGGAAAATGGCAGCATGAGGAGTCACGTATATCATACAGTTTTACAAAATGACTAACTTGAGAAGCAAGCTTTAAGCTTTCAACTCCTGCCGCCTTTTTTCTGTGGTATTTTAGATTTTCTGCTCTGTCTTATTTACATCTCATCACTGTGCTAAAATGTTTGTCTACTGAGCTAAATGTCAGAAGGAATTATAGTTTTTTGAAGGCATGATCAGGTTGTTTAAATGCTGATCTTATCCTCTGATTGTGTGCACAGATCTCTACTGAGGAGTCCCCCCTCAATCCAACTCATCAGTCTGTCCAGAAGCCCCTTAAATCTGCACTGAAAAGACCCTATGTGGTAGAGAGATCCACTGAACTACCCACCAGTAAGAAATTTCAGAATGTTTTTGTAATTTTTTACAATTTTTTTTCTGATGCATCTCAGTAATCCAGGTGGAAAATCATTAAAAAAATTAAGTAGGTCCTCTGGATGGTTCTTCTTTATGGAACCTGCAAGGGGTGTCAAGAAATCTGATAACAAATTATGGAAACACTCTGGCTGTGTTGGCACAATGACCTTTCTGCTTCTGCCTGGCTGCATGTTGCCTGTCACCCTCAGCACGATGTGGTTACAAGGCACTTGGAACAGGTTTTGGGCATAGGCCAAAGTTCAGCACCGCTCCTCGCTTCAACAGGAAGTGAAGGGGAGCGGTGGGGAGGAAGACTGTGCAAAGCAAGATGCAACAAAAGATCCGGCAGGTTGCACAGAGAGACAGGAAATGACAGCCAGCAACTGTATGGAAATGTATTCCAAGTGACAGTGAATAGATATGTGTTTTTTAAAAACAAAAAACAGAATCAAAAATGTATTAACTGATGATTATGATGTAGCTATATATTTTTACAAACAATCTTATGCATGTGAGGTGATAATGAAGTAATAAGTTTAACAGGTTTGAAATGTCATGAACTCTGAGAGGAGGTCTGAGGTAAGATCTGTATGTGTGTGTGTGTGTGTGTGAGCATGCACCTGCACAGGTAGTGACAGTGAGCCAACTATATGAAAAAATTATACATTTATATTCTAAAGAACAGAGAATGGATGTGTGTATTCAAGAAACAGAATCAAAATGTATTAAATGAAATAATGGAATAACGAAATATAGACTGATCTCATGTTAGAACCAGGAGTGTGATATTGGGTGTGTTATAAGATTAGACTATCTTATTTTTTGCTGAATATTGATTAATTGGATTTTGCTTATTTTTAGTAGAGTAAAAACAGGACGTTGCTGTTTACAGAATGATTTTTAAAAGCTAAAGGAAATGATTAAATGTTTTAAGATGTGTGATATGAACTGGAGTTATGGGGGTAGTGAAACATGCCGGGCCTTATGAAAAAAACAGGAAGTTGAGGTGTACAAATAAGGTGTTTCTGACACAAGTTTTCAGATCTTCTTTAGAAGAATAGTGAGGATATGAAAACCATCTGCACCCTTAGTTCGGGGTCAGATCTTCGCTCCAGCCCTTAGAGTGGTGTCCAGGCCTGGGGTCTGTTTGGGGGCTCGAGTACCTGAGCAGATCTTAGATCCCCTCACCGGATCCCATCAACATCTTGGCTGTGTCTAAAAATTCTGTCCACAAAAGTTATGAACAGAATTGGTGACAAAGGGCAACCTTGGAGGAGTCCAACTCTCACCGGAAAGGAGTCTGACTTACTACTGGCAATGCGGACCAAACTCTAGGATCGGTCGTACAGGGACCTAACAGCCCGTATCAACAAGCCTGGTACCCCCTACTCCCGGAGTACCCCCCACAGGACTCCCCGAGGGACACAGTCGAACACCTTCTCCAAGTCCACAAAACACATGTAGACTGGTTGAGAGAACTCTCATGCTGCCTCCAGGACCCTGCTGAGGGTGTAGAGCTGGACCACTATTTCACGACCAAAACCACACTGCTCTTCCAGAATCCGAGATTCGACCATCCAACAGACCCTCCTCTCCAGGACCCCTGAATAGACCTTACCAGGGAGGCTTAGAAGTGTGATCCCCCTATAGTTGGAACAAACTCTGTGGTATTCCCTTTTAAAATAGGGGAACCACCACCCCGGTCTGCCAATCCAGAGGAACTGCCCCCAAGTCCACGCAATAATGTAGAGTTGCGCCAACCAATGCAACCCCACAACATCCAGAGCCTTAAGGAACTCCGGGCGAATCTCATCCTTTTCCCTGAGCATAGACAAGTCCAGAGTGGAAGAGTGTCCAACCCCTCTGAAGGAGACTGGTTCCAGAGCCAGAGCGGTGCGTCGAGGTGAGTCCAACTATATCTAGTCGAAACCTCTCAACCTCGCATACCAGCTCAGGCCCCTTCCCCACCAGTGAGGTAACATTCCACTTCCCTAGAGCCAGCTTCTGCAGCCGAGGATTCAGACCGCCAAGGTCCCTCGACTACTGCCCATCATACACTGCACCCGACCCCTTTGGCCCCTCCCACAGGTGGTGAGCCCATGGGAAAGGGTACCCACATCTCCTCTTTGGGCTGTGCCCAGCCAGACTCCATGGGTTAAAGCCCAGCCACCAGGCGCATGCCAACTTGCTGCACCTCCAGACCTGGCTCCAGAGTGGGGCACCTGTGACCCGCATCCGGGTGAGGGAACCATTTTGCTCATCATAAGGCGTCTTTGGGCTGCACTTTGTCTGATCCCTCACCTAGGACCTGTTTGCCTTGGGTGACCCTACTGGGGGCATGAAGCGTCCGACAACATAGATCCTAGGATCATTGTAACACTCAAACCTCTCCACCACAATAAGGTGGCAGCCCTGTGAGAGGTTGTTAAATATGTTCACAAAAATTAAAAGATTTCAAGAAACTGAAACATTTTTCCATACAGTTTGCTTTCTGTTCAAATTGAGCCAGACTTTTGTGATCATCTTTGTCTGCAGGTTCACATGATCGTTCAAACAGTGCACTGAAGAACCTGTTCTGCTGCAATCCAGACGTAGAAGCCCTTGAGGTGAGAGCACCATGTCCTCAGAAATGGGCAACAACAGGGTCACCCCCACACATACTGTACACACTTGAGCGTGCACAGTGATTTACATTCTGTCGTTCACACATTTTTTGCACCCACATAGTCTTATCTCACATACAGTTTTTCACACTCTACAGTACAGCACTTCCCACACAAACTGGCACAAACAGAATACATTTGCTCAGAATTTCAAGCAGGCTCAATATAAAATATCCTTTACCTTGTCTCAGACTTTTATCTTGCAGCCTTAGGAAAAACACTTTAATTCTGCATCAGCCTGCTGATCATTTGATTGTTGTTTTTTTTTAGTAGTGTAGTAAACTTTAGTCATGTCAGACTGACATTGCAGGAGTGTATTTATTTGTTTCTATATTTGCAAATTCAAACTACATTGAGGTTTTTACCAATATGTGCTTGTCTCTGGTCACTCTAAAAGAAAAACAACAATGTGGAGAGCCCAGTGTCTCCTGAGCTCAGGAGGCCATCCACACGAGTCCGGATATCCGTTGTGGTAAGAGCCACCGTTCTGGGCTACCAACAAGCCTGGAATCCGCTCTGCAACAGGTCCATCAGAAAATCGACCGGTTGTCATGCAGCCATTTCATTTCAGGGCTAATCCCAAATGCCGATGGACTGTAATCTGAGCCACGCTCAGCCAAAGCTGTGCCATCGTGCCAACAGTGTTAGATCATCCAACCTTTAACCTGTCCACAGGCCTTTTACAGCCTTTGAATTCTGCCATTATAGACTTAGATTCATCCAGCTTTACCAGTTTTCATTGGTCTGTTGGTCAGAAGAAAGTATACAGAATATTTGACCACTAAAATAACAGTACTGCTTATATCATTGTTTTAGTTGAGATCGCTTATTCCATTCTTAACTGTATTTAAATCACAAAGTTTTTCTAAGTAAGACAGCTTGCTCCTGTTAGGCCCAAATTGTATGTTATTCTTCATAATATGTTTTTGTTAAAAAAAAACAAAAAACAAAACAGACTGTTTACATGTATAGGTCATAGACATCTAACAGCTTTTATTTTACCATTGTTTAACCAGGCAAATCCCGTTGAGATCGTAGATTTCTTTTTCAATGGAGGCTGGGCCTGAAGGCAACCTAGCTGACTAATCAGTTGTCACATGGCAAAATGTCAGATATTATAATCTCCTATCTAAATATAGTTAATACAGTACCTGTCCAGTGACATTGGATAAAAAAAACTTAGTGTGACTTGGACTGCTACCATGGTAACGACAGCTTCCTGTTCTTGTAGTGTGAGGAGAGGCCGTCTCAAAAGCAGTGGGTGTATTATTAGACCCTCAGCGCCATCAAGGGGACTTAGTTCAGCTGTGAGGGTGCTTCACAGCGAGTGTAGTGTGTAGGGAGTAGGGCGAGGGAGGAGCCACTGATTGGGAAAGCCCGAGAGCCACCCTAGCCCATGGACTAAGAGAGAACATGGAAACTCTACCAAGAAATGGTCCTCGGGTCAGGATGCGATCCAACGACCTTATTGCTGAGAGGCAATAGCTCTATCAACTGAGCCACTGTGCCGCCTCGTATACAGTACAATGAAAAGGCAGAATGAAAACAAGCCAAAGTGAAATAGAAAAGAAATACTTTTTGCATTTTTAAAAAGTAAGGAGTAGAAAGTACAGATAATTGCATAAAAATGTAAGAAGTATAAGTAAAAAGTAGGCTGAAAAATAATGACTCCAGTAAAGTATAAATAACCAAAATTTCTACTTAAGTACTTCACTACTTGACAACTCTGCAATTCTGTGAGTTTTCTACTCATCACATACTGTATCTCTTTTTTACTAGGAATCACCACCTGGCCTCAAGGATTTCTTTGGGGTGAGCACATTTATTCCTCAAACACAAACCTAGTTTCAGTCCATTATTAAAAGACACTAGCAATTATTGAAGTCTACTACTACTCAAAAATCTTAAAACTATACATTTTCCAGACATTTAAAATGCATTGTTCTGAATACATAGGATTAATAAAAACATAAAATTGTTATATGTTCATTGAAATGTAGAGCAGTGACTTTGAGGTGAACTTCATCTGAGATCATACTTGAAAATTGTACAACCCTTATATTGTTTTATTGTTGTTTTCTTACATACTGAACACCATGAGGTGTTGTTTTGCCTTCTGAGCACAGATCTACAGCAGAACATTACAAATGTTTAAGATAACCCTGTGATTGGAACTGTCCATGTGCCATTTCTTTACAGTGTGTGTTTGTTGTGTATAGACTAAACTTTTGTGTACAAACTGTTCTCTTATCTCCTTATTTACAGGATGATGATGTGGAGGACAACATGACACTTAAAGAGGTAAGAGACACAAACATTATGCACAAACTTTACAATCAGTGAGAGCACTTCACAAGCTATTACTTAGCCAATCAACAAACAGGTTCTCTTGAATATTTAAGATTGGTTTGATTATCAGTAACACTACTTTGCTTGAATGTTTTTCAAAAATTTTGAAAAAAAATGGCTTATGTAATGATAAAAAAAATGTAATGTTTTTAACCTAAATTAAAACTTGAAAGATTAGCTTTAGGCTTGAGAATGAGTTGGTTTTTTTTCAGAACTGGCACAATATAGTCTTATGTCATTGGATTACAAGTGGATATCTCTGAGAGTGTTCATACCTGGCAGAGTATTTCTAAGGCTGGTTGTTTATCTTTAATCAACTGGCAGCTGAGAAAAAATATATACATTATTTATCTATTTATTTATTTGTTTATATATTTATTTTAACCTGAGACATGCAGGTAATCTCTCTGCTGCTTGCTTGATTGGATTCACATCAGTTCAGTAGGAAGTTCTACAGTGAAGCTCCTAAGGTGGTCTAAGTGAACGTTTATGTTGTGCACTGAAGTCATTTAGATCTGTAATTTAGCATCATCAGTTTGCAATCCGATCCCTAAGAACAGATTTTAGCACCAGGTGTGACCAATGCTTAAGGGTATAAAAAGCTTATCGTTATTTCTGAACTTTAGTTTTTCAGAAAAGCTCTTGGCTCTTAGAGCAACATTGAAGCGTTACAAAAAAATATCTCAGGATTATGTTCAGGACATTTGGTGAACTTTAAAAGAGTTTTGAACAGTGTGGAAAAAAATATATTTAAAGGTGGAGAACAAGTGACCAGAATAAGCACACTGAACTTAAAACATAATGCTATGTTTTAAAAATGCTGAGTAAGATTAAAGAAAAATGTTTTTTATATACTATTGGGAGATGAACAATGTCAATAACCGTTTTTATTGACTAGAAAATTTTTGTTCCCTTACTGTTGCAGGACAAAATCAGATGATTTTTTTTCCTTTAAGTTGTTAGTAAAATACATTTTTGAAACATGAATTTGTATAACTGACATCCAGTGTTGTATAAAGTACCACAAAGTGATACTTGAGTAAAAGTACAAGTATCTTACCAAAAACTTACTTTGGTAAA
>JARVJO010000330.1:1359399-1369576 GCA_031762555.1 Cynodonichthys magdalenae
CTCAGCAGAGCTCGAAGCTCTGACTGTAGAATGGACAGAATGAACAGTAGCATTTTTCTGGGAACGGTGGAGGGGGGGGGCATACACGGCTTAATTAAGTAACCAGGAAGAACAATGAAACCTGCCTGGGCAAACACTCTCATTTTCTGTCTATTTCCCCATTTCCCTCATTATACTCTTCTCTCTCTATTGCTCTCTAATGCTCATTCTCTGCTGTTTTTCTTTTTTTAGTCTTCATCTCATTGTTTGAATTAGACATCCATTTTCTCTGTTTCCATAAAGTCACCCTGTGCTTCTGTCTTCTTTATTCTGCTTTTATTGGACTCTTTTAACAAGACTTGAGAGGAAGAAAGAAGATATTGAAATACTGAGTTTTTTTTTCTCTATTATAAATTAGTTGTGTAGGTTGAGTTTTGCCATACAGGCATATGGAAGAAAACTGATGCGGAGCAGAAAGTGAAACTGGTTAGCAGAGCTGATGGTGACTCAAGCAAAATGATTGTAGAGTCTAAGTTGATGTTAAGGTTTTGGATTAGTTGCATTAATTGTAAAGTCATTGTCTAGTCTTTTGCAGTGTAGTGTAATGTCCCAATAGTAAGTCAATATAAATCAATAAAAAAAAAACATTTCAAAGAGCTGTTGAACAAAGTGTTTCAAATAAAATGGAAAGATGAAACTTAAGCAAAAAGTAAAAAAAAAATAAAAATATTGGAAACTGTTTAACTCTCATACTGATTTAAAGACCAACAAACAAAAATGTACTTTAAAATGAGATTTTTTAAAAAAAAGTGTGAGTCATACATCCCGTACTATAAAGAAACACAAAACACACAATTTAAATCAAAGCAAAACAGCTTGTGCATAATTTAACTTTTACTGTAGAACTAGGCTTTGGACAGGTTTACACTGAGGTGAACTGTGGAGTCAGTTGTACCTTTTAACATTCGTAAAGATGACGAAAGTGTCTTTATCTTCTGTTGTTCACAATTGAAGCCAATATGTCATTTTTTAAGTGATGCAATTTTGTTTTGTTTTTGTAAGTCAGTCTGTGCACTTAGGACATGGGACTGTACAAATAATACCAAAGTCCTGCCTAAGTGGGACAGTCCATACGGAGCCTGCGAGGGGACATGGGGGTATTTTTTTGTTTTGCGTTCCCACGTGATACTATTGCGTTACCTCACAATACTTTTTGCGTTCCCTCGCAAAAGTTGTTTATCACTGTTGTGCCTGCCGGTTTATTAACAAATTCACATGCTCACCATTAGCAAGTTAGCCTACTACTTTAATTCAGCTTCGGAATGAATATATCACACAGACACGCATGGAGGTATGTAATATGTCGATATTTTAACATAGTGCAGCCATGCAAAATCAATGTCAATTTCACAAACTTATGGCGACACATCCTGTTTTAGTACCCGGATATTTCAAAATAAAAGTCTGATTTAATTCAGTTCATACAAAACAAACTTTTGCGAGGTAACGCAAAGGTATTGCGTGGGAATGCAAAAGAAAAAAAAATTCTCCCATGTCCCCTCGCGGGCTCCATAAGTCCATGACCTTTTAGGCTGCAGATAATTGATGGGAGCTAAATGTGGAAAAATTGCACATTTGAACAAACATCAAGGTAAAAACTATGTGAATAAATAATAAACAACATCCTTAAAGTTTTAAATTTTAGCCAGGAAATATGTCCCACTCTCCAAACTTCCTAATATTCTTCACAATAATAGTCTCAAACACATACGCTAAATGTTGACCTGATAATTCTCTTCAGAACGGAATCGTGCCTTCTGAAAATTACAGAATTAACGAAGGGGACGTGATCTCACCTATCTGGGTGACCCAGTTCACAAACAAGTCCTATAGGATTAAGTTAAATGTAGAAGCTTTATGTGTTTCATTGTGTTGTATCAGTGCAAGGTGTAAATAGTCACTAAGAACTTTTTCTTACAACAGTATTTTAATAACAGTATAAAAATAAACTGATTCACATTGATTATTCTAAACATCTCAATAAAAATATGTGAAAGATAATTGAGCCTCACACTGGTTTAATTTGTGTTTCACTTTTAGGTATAAAATTGCAACTTTATTTTAGTATTTTGTCTTTGTCACAGAAAAGTTTTTTTGGATTTAGTCCTTACATTTTGACTTGTGTGTCAGCAAAACTTGGGGTCTATAACACTGACACTAGCGATGCAGGGGACAGAATGTTTTGCAGCTGGGTGGCTTGTGTGATGCTGGCAAATTTGTACGTCTAGGAAATAACATTTTTTGGAAGGCAAAACACCATTTATATTGTGAAAAATTTGCATTCAAGCTAATTTAGATGTAGAGGTTTGGCTGTATGTTGTTTTTAAGACCTAAATGATGAATGCCACACTGTTTTATGTGTTTCTCCAAATACAACCATTTCCAGATATTTTAGGGGGACGCTAGCAAGACTTTTTTTTTTAAACTCATCTTAATTGCTTCTTATTGAGCTAAAAGAAGCAAAATGAGCCAATAGGAACATGGTCTTTTCTCATTTTTATGTTATGACACACTAAAAGACGTTACTTAAACCGTTTGAGTTAGCATAAGACGATTGTACAGTCTCAGCAATCCAAAAGATAGATTACTTAGAAATGTATCATTCTTGAACACTAAATTTTTAATGTTTTTAGTGGTGTGTCACAACCACAAAAGTTATCTCTCTATGTAATTTCCCACGAACAGTTTAGGTTGTACTTTGGCCCCTCATGTCACCTTTTTACCTTTTAAACAGAAGCATGAGAAAAGCTGACATAACCCCAGTCCCTCTTAGTAATGTAGAACTCATAGATAATTCAACATTAAATGTAAGGACATCTTGTAAAATAGACAATTTCACACTCTCTTGCAGTAATGTACTTTATTGGTCTTTAAATCCACATTAGAGTTTTGATTTATGATACCTCTGAACCCCCTGCAAAGACTCTGTAAAGAGCTCCTTGAAAACAGCTGATCTGAACATCACTATGCCTGTTCTCTACACTCACTCTACTCTCCTCTCCTCCTCCACTCACAGGTGCCGCAGCCTTGTCAGGAGCAGTGACCCACACTGTTTCAACTGCAGTCATTGTGTTTGAGCTGACTGGCCAGATCTCCCACATTCTGCCGGTGATGATAGCCGTGATCCTGGCCAATGCGGTGGCTCAGTCCTTGCAGCCCTCACTGTATGACTCCATCATCAGGATCAAGAAGCTACCCTACCTCCCAGAGCTGGGCTGGGGTCACCATGAGTATGTACAGTAGTGGGCTGCATTCCACCATCAGCACACACATTGCACACAGTTTCTTTCGATATGCAGGAAAAATCTGCTCATTTAGCAAAATGCTACAAACAGGTTTCAGTTCTTTCGCCATTTTTGTAAGTGTGCATTACAGAAAATGATACACTTTAATAGGAAAAAGAAAACAATTTAAAAATTAAAGGTCTATCACACACCACCTTTCATCAAGTTTTATCCATCTATCTATCCATTATCTTTCTGAGTCGGGTCA
The DNA here is from genome assembly GCA_031762555.1 of Cynodonichthys magdalenae. Classification (NCBI taxonomy): domain Eukaryota; kingdom Metazoa; phylum Chordata; class Actinopteri; order Cyprinodontiformes; family Rivulidae; genus Cynodonichthys; species Cynodonichthys magdalenae. Next base: position 1,362,931 of record JARVJO010000330.1, read on the forward strand.
CGGGGGCAGCAGCTCGATCAGGGAGGCCCAGACCTGTATTTCCCCAGCCTCCTCTTCCAGCTCTTCTGGGAGGATGTTAAAACATTCTCAGGCCGGTCTCTCCAACATGTCCTGGGTCTTCCCTGGGGTCTCCTCCGAGTTGGACATGCTTGAATCACCTCCTAAGGGAGGCGTCCAGGACGCATCCTTACCAGATGAACCACCTCAGCTGGCTCCTTCTTATGTTCTACTCTGAGTTTCTCCCAGAAGACTGACGTTCTCATCATATCTCTAAGGCAGAGTCCAGCTACCTGCAGAAAATAAACAAATTTCAACAGTCTATATCCGTGACTTTTGGTCACTACCCAAAGTTTGTGGCTATAGGTTAGGGTAGGAACTTAGACGACTGGTAAACAGAGTTTCACCTTATATTTCCACTACCTCCTCACCACATCAGACCGTATGGAATCCAATACAGATTTGTCATTTCTCAACATAAAATTATCTTTGCAAGAGTTTTAGACTAAGATAATTTATGTTGAGAAATGTGCATTTGTTTTAGTCAAACCTTGAAATTAACATTACATGTAATCATCATCTACGGGATGTGTTGTGAATGACTCTTAGCTACTCCACAACACATCTGAATACATGTGAAAGTGAATGAGTTGAAAAAATGATGTGTTGGCTGATGTCAGTTAGCTGTGACGGCCATCTTGAATTGGATTGACTCCACGTTATTCGGCTGCAGATATTTTTCTGAAAGTTTCTTTAAAATTTGTTTGTGGCTCAAACTGGGCCAACTCGAGGTTGAATTTCACACACACACACAGACACACACACACACCCTTCAGTTAATCCTATCACCCACTCGTCATCACAGCACCACTAATATGTTTGTATCACTTATTACTGTTTATGCATTTAACACAACTGCTTTAATTCAGTGAGCCAACAATGAATTTCTTAAATAAATTGATTGTTGTTTGTTTTCTTTCACAATCACATTATTTTACAGATAAATAGCATTTAGGATCAAGTGGTCCTCTTCAACCTTTTATTTAGTTTCCATAATAATGTTGTGGCTTTTCTGAGCTCAGAAGTTTAAATGTTCCAATCAGAGTATCTGAATAGAGAGTAAAAATGATCTGACTTTATGATTTTTGCTTGTTCTATGAAGTAAAAACCTAATTCTGGGATTTTCAGTAATATTTTTGTGCTGTTGATACTGTTTTCAGTAGTTTCTTATTAGTTAGGTTAACCAGACAAGGCACAACTTAAAACTTAATACATTTGATAGTTTAATTAGATGAAACACATTTTTTTAAGCGACTCAGAAAAAAATCTTTAGTCTGATATATAATAATATCTTCTTTTTAAAGTTGAAGTTATTTCAAAGGTGATTCATATATAAAAACCATAGTTTTCTGGGTAAAATTAATTTATTATGTTGAGGGTTTTAAAGATTTAAGGTGAACTGTTGGTGTCAGACGTTGACATCAGGAATCAGAAAACAAGCTGAGACTCCCTCTGAACTACAGACCAGTCAGATGTTTGTTCGTTTTTGTTTTTTTTTTTTTAATAAAGAGATCAAGGCTGAGAAAAACAAAAACTGTCAGTAAATTTACTTTCTTCTGTTTCAACCGTAAGATGATGGATAAAAACTTGATTTGGGTTGCCACCACAGCTGATTGACCATAGCACACAAATAGCTTCATCAAATTTACAGTAGTAGCTCAGAATATTCTTAACACACGTTCTCAGTTTTGTTTCCACAAGGAATTCTAGGCCTTTTATTTAGAAATATTTTATGTAGGAGGAAGTGCAAACTGTTGACATGACGTTGGATAGTTCAGATTTACGCTTCATAAAGTGGAAGACAAGTAAAAACATTGTTCTTGGTTGTATATTTTGCATAAAAAGCCTCTCCGTTTGCTCTTTGAATCTTTCTCAGCACTTCAGCTGACTCTTCCTGTCCGTCACTTCCTTATCTGTTTTTCCTAATTGCCATCTCTGCCACCTCTCCTCCATCTCCCTGATTATCTGCTGTAACCTAGTGTCCTTTTCATCACATCCTCCCTCACCTGCTCTGTGTGTCTGCAGCATGTTTGTAAGTGTGTACGTGGAAAATAAGAAATTGTATTATATAATTCTGTCCTCCAATGTTTTGTTGTAGTAAACAAAACACAGCCATACAATAAAGGTTTTTTTTTTTTTTTTAAAAGATAACCTTAACTTATCTCTAACTTATCTCTGCTTTGATCTTGTGTATTGATGTTGAACCGTCAGTTACAGCCATAGAGGTAATGTACTTTGCATGTTAAAAGGTAGGACTTTAAAACAACAGTATCAAGCGAATATTTTATTCGGCAGTACATTCAAAACCACAAGTGCTTGTTTTGCACTTTCTTAGTTTATATCGGTTATATGAAGAAAGTAATCTCAAACATTCTTTGATTGAATGCAAAGTGCCTACCATCTTTTGTGTCAGCATGATAAATTATCATCTCATGGTGAGATTTATAGCTGTTTTGGTCAAACCTTGGAACTGACATTATGGTAAATCTCACCAAATTGCAAGATTTGTAAACGCTCAGTTTATGTGTTGAGGTTGACTCTGAGCTACAACATTATATATAGTGCTACTTTGTGTTGGTAAAGTCTCTGAGCTGTGACCATCTTAAATATGCTTGATTCTAAAAGTCTCCAAAAGTCATTTTGTTGTAGATTTAGATTTACAACCGATCATGATTTCTGAGACATGATTCACTCCAATAGTTAATAACAACAATTTTAGAACAAATTTTTGCTGTTAGAGCTCTATGTTTTGGGAATGACTCTTAGTTACTGTAACACAAAACTTCAACCAAGTATCTGTAAAACTGGTGGAGATCCAAGTAGTTTTGTGATTACTAAAGGCAGTTGACTTTGAGAGTCCTCTTGAATTGGGTTGGCTCCAAACAATGATCAGCTGTAGATGTCAACCTAATGTTTAATTTTAATGTTTTGCTTTTTTATTTTTTTTTTTGCCAACAAAAAAGACAAACAAATGCACACAGACACACAAAAAACATCCTTGACTTTTTGTCTTTTGGTGGTGAGGAATAAAGAGAAACATGAGAAACAGATGCTGCACCTCAGTCTGATAGATTTCAGAATAAATAGGTGGTTTCCCTTTTTCCCATTATGATGATATCACTCTCTGAGCATGACGTTAAAACACACTAGGTTTTACACAATATGATTTGTGTTTAAATATAAAAACAAAAAAACAAAAATGAAATAAACAAGTGTTAAACTCAATTACTGTGGTGTCAGGCTAACATTTGTTAGGAACTCGATCACAAACACAGCTGTATTTATCACTCAGTTCTTGTATTATTTATTATTTATGCGTACTCCCACAGAAAGAAAACAACACTTCCAGCCCCGCTCGGAACTGCTGCATCTACTGCAGTGGAGGTGGTCCCTAGAGGGCCCATAAAAAATATCCGTACGGCAGCGCTGTGCCGCACTGCAGCAGCAAACTTAAAGGCCTACATTTCATAAATTTAGAATGTAACCTGATGTACATTTGCAAAATAAATTAAGCTTGTATTTAATGTTAATAAGAAGTATCATTAGATCAGTTTTATCATAAAATGTACATAAAAATACTCATTTTATTCCCCTGAACAATGGCAGATCAAAACACTGGTGTAAAATGTGTGTGCTGATGCGGAAAAGCTGGTTCCACATAAAGGACCTTCTAAGTTCGACTTTGCTCAGATTTTACTGCTCTTTATATTTTCCAACTCTTAAAGTTGTTTTTTTTTTGCCTCTGTTTCTTAATCAAAGCTGCTGACGGCTCTAAAGTTGATGTTGAACTGGGACTGCATGTGCACATTTTTTCAATGGATTCTTTTAGGCAGTGAAGGAATAACAACAGCATTTTTTTCACTGACTGATTGCTTCCTTTTTCACACAACAGTTTATCTTTCAACACAAATACATATGCAGTGTTTTATAGGAAAAAGTACAGATTTATCATTGTTGTATGACTGAAAGGTGGTTTAAATTAAAGTTTTAATGAGGTTGCAATAATCAGTGACCCCGTCAACTTGGCATTTGTTGTCTTCTTGAAAAATTTCAAATCCCTAAACTGAGCTCCTACAGTCTTGAAACATTTGTACAAGTATGGAAGTTAAGTTTAGTATGCCTAAGCAGGATAAGTAGGGATATAAGAAGATAAACTAAAAGGGAAATGTTAGTGTTTCAAGACTTTACCCTGTTACATTTTTTTACTGGAGAAAAGTGAATTTCTAAAATAAAATTGCTTGTACATACATCATACTGGTCACATTGGTTTAAAATATGGAAATCCACTCCTAAGGCAGCAGTTTATTTTGTTATTCATGTGTGTGTGAAAGATAAAGCACTTTATACTTTTATCTAAGATTAAAAAACATGTTATGTCAGTGATGATAATTTATTATACATAATATATTGTGAAAAATCGACTTCTTTGATCCTTTTGTAATTCCCTCATCAAAACATACCCAGAGTGTTGCTTTGACTCATTCATGCCTATAGCTCCAAGTCCCATAGAGCATCCCTCCCCCGAATTATGGTTGTGGAGCTGTGCTGAAGTGGGTATGGCCAAAACAGTAGGTAGTTCTTAAAGAGATAGTGATCAATTTCAAGGTGTTTGGTTAGGCTATGATAGTTACTTGATTGTGGTATGGAATTGGACTTTGTGCCTGGAAAAAAAACAAACACAATAAGGCACGAGTGCGTGTTAGTGTGTGAACGTTCAGCACACATTATGATGCCATAAAAGTGTAATGCATTGATGGCATCTTTCTTCAGTACATTTGCTTTGCCGTGAACTTGAGTTTTTATACAAAACGCTCCTCTTCGCTCTTCATCTTCTTCCTGCCTCTCTTCATTTTCTCGTTCACACAAATCTCCGTCCGCAGCCATATGTGTGTATGTGGTGTGTGTGTGTGTTGGATCATTTCAGTACTCAGAGCTAAGGAGGCAGTTTGGGAGGATGAAGGATGAGGCACTGTTGGATAGCAAGGCCCGTCCAAGTTGAACATTTTCTTTTTTTTCCAACCAAACTGGAAGTTATCCATCTCACACCCATGTAACCATCCACCCACACACAAATTCACACACACACACCTTTGTTAGAACACTTATGTAACGCCTGCTTTGCAACACATACAGTATGATGACTTGTACTCTCCTTTATTCACCCACAAAGAAATAGAGATTATTAGATTTCTTCTACATTACTATTATTTTTTATTTACAACATTCTCAGATAAAAACATATATCACAAGTGTTCAACTGTAAACATGCTCCTTCTCAATTATCACATCCTGTCAAACATCTTCATGCCCTGCTTTATTAGAAGTGGTCTGTCTTCAGCATTGGAGAGAAATTTAAAACACGATGTAAAAAAAGTGACATAATGTCAAGGCCGTCACAGTTCTTTTGTCACTTTGTCCTTAATATTTTCACTTCCCCTCCTCACTTTCTAGTGACTTGCCTTAACTTTGGTGCTGACCATGTGGGACTCCTCTCTGCAAGTTTCTGAGAAAGTCTGAGTAAAATCTGAGATCAGTGGAATGTGCAAAGAAATACAAGTGGATACCCCAGAGGCCTGATCTCCCAAGTTAGATGACTTCTACTTAATGCAGGATACCTGAAATGAATCTTGGCTCTGCTGTAACAAGAATGGAAAGCTCAATTAAAGAAAACCGATCACATTTCATCCAACTTTGATACCACAGGGGAAATTATCTCTGGCATGTGATGAGTCCAGTTCAGTGGCATGCATTTACTTTCTCTCTGATCGCGCAAATAAAACGAGCTGCTGACAGTTTAACAGAGCGATCTTTCCAAAAGAATATTTATCACCTGCTGCAGAAGTGGAGCGATGTTTTTTCCTTGTCTGTCTTAGAAAACATTGGATAAATTGTAATGATTTTTACAGAAACTAATCATTGAACCTACATTAGTTGCATCTACAACTAATTAACCTTTAGAGCCAACCAAATTTATGATAGTCGCCACAGTAAGCTGACTTTAGAAAACCAAAAATGATTACTTGTATAACTCAGTTTCTTTCAATTGCATTAATAATTATCACACAAATAAATGTTAAATATACATAAAGCTAATTATGATTGAGGGTTTTTACTGATAATTTAGATGTTAATTTTTTTCTAGTAATGTATTTTACTAACTGTAGTGACTACCTTTCAACTTTCCAGCAGATGATGTTCTATAGTTATTTTATTTATACTTCCTGTAGCGTTACTTTATAATGCTTAATTTCGCAGATTTTCACTTTTAACATTCTCATAAAAAGTATCAAAAATTCTTTCAATTGTCACTCTTGATTGCTTCCTGATCTTTACTGTTACTTTATGCATGTTTTTGCAGTAATATGACCTTTTTCTCACGTAACAGGCTCTCATGGATATAAACAGTTTGTTCCAACATAACAAAGACATAATACATTCAGTCAAGGAATGAGTTTATTTTTAAGTATTTATTTAATATACAACCCCTGGAAAAAATTATGGAATCACCAGCTTCGGAGGATGTTCATTCAGTTGTTTAATTTTGTAGAAAAAAGCAGATCACAGACATGACACAAAACTAAAGTCATTT
>JARVJO010000330.1:1393516-1407816 GCA_031762555.1 Cynodonichthys magdalenae
TGTCTAATTTGTTGTTAGATCAAACTAAACTTGCCGACTCACGTCTGTCTTATTGTGTGACCTCATCATTATTACATAGAGGGAACGTATTTTATTCTTCGATAGAAGATCCCGTAAAAAATTTTAACTATTCCTCATAACGTTAAGTTCTGAGAGTTGTATGGGGAACTCCCTACATACCCAAGAATAATTTTCATTTGACTTCTCAGAGCCAGGCAGTGGCCTAAGTAGTGCAAAGAGGTCTCTAATTCAATGCCACATGCATCACACAGACTATTGTCATGTAGTCCCATTTTCTGGTGGTTAACAGGGTTGTGCTCAGTTAGGACTCCAACCAGTGTACTTAAAGATATCCTTGTCAGGGTGACGAGAGCTTTCCCAAACCTAAGATTTGGGCCATTTATTAGTTCCCATGACGGTCTACAGTCCCTCAGCTCCCTCCAACGGATTGAGTGTTGGCATCTGATCCATGCCTGTAGGGCAGTCCTACAGACTGTTGTTGAAATACCTACAACCGACTATGGTCCTTTTAAAGTGGGCCTGACGGCTGACAGCTTTTGCGAGGTAGTCAGTTATCTCATTACCATTAATGCCAATATGTCCTGGTACCCATTTAAAAGTAACACTGTTCAGCAAGGGAAACTGGGTCTTGTTAAGAGCCAGCATGTTCCTCACAGGTCTGATGGCCACAGTAAACATTGTCATTCCTCAGGGGTAGCTGAGGATGCAAGAAATCTGGTTCTGGGTTTCCTCCTTGTGGCTGAATGCAAGGCGGCAACTCAGGTGCATGGTGAAGGTGTCTCTCAAACGTGCACTTGTCCTGCTAGACTGCAGAGATCCAGAAGTCTTCATAATGTGCTTGCCGCTGGGAGCAGTGATCTTCATGTTGATCATGATTTGCTCTCCTAGGGTAATCACTGTTTGGGGAGTGGACACTAAGCCCATAGGTAGTCTAAGATGTGTTGGAGAAGTTTGTTGATCACTTTGCAAGAACTTGCATAAAGGTAACAATATCTTACCCCAGATTTACACTAGATACAACTTCACTTTGCTGTGCTGCGGTGCGCAGTTCGCAGCTTTTCGTTTGCACCCCAATTTGTACAGCATCCGGTCCACTCAGCTATGGAGGGAGCATGTGCAGGAAGGAGATAAATTCAGTGATAAATGTGGAAGTCAGAGCAAAAATAATTAAATCTGTGAAAGATGAACTCCAAACACAGCTGAAAACATTGATATAAAGGCTTTTGATATCTATGGTTAAAACTGTATTGCTGTCGTCTAATTGAAACTTCTGGTTTCAAAATAAAATCCACGTGTATACACATATGCTTCATGCTACATGTTGCCATCTGCTTCCCAAACAGAACAATACATTCTGACAGCATATGTGTATAAATATATCCATATATTTATTATTATAGCTGGGATTTTGGCAAAATTAGTCTGCCTATGGTGATTTATTCTGAAAATACAGATGTTGTGCTCATTCGTTTTCTTGTTGGTGCGACGTGACCATTGTAGATTGACTCCAGAACAGTTCCGGCATCCGGCAAAAATAGGATCGGATCTAATTTTGTCGTATCGCTGTCCGCTCACCGCCACCCTCTGCTGCCGTGCGGAGCCAGTATAAATACTTTTATTGTGTATAATGGTTGCGTATTTGCTGCGGAGGTCAGACCACAGCGGAGAGGAGCCGCATCTAGTGTAAATTAGGGGTCACCTATCCTGGGCTCCAGGCCATAAGGGTAAGCCGCTATCCAGCCAGCAGCTTTTCCGCTGGCTTGTGGAGGCAATCAGGGAGGCCTATTTATGCCACTCAATACAGCCTCCAGTGCGCCTGAGAGCACATTCTAGATGTATGTCGTGGACCCTTTCCAGGGGGGTCTCAGAGAGACACATCCGTGCAGCTGCAAGTTGGGCATCTCCTCACCCTTAATTAGATTCTGCTGCATAGATGTAACTTAGTCATCACTGGCACCAGCTCTTGAGGGGTTGGGGTAACTAGGTGGAGGGACAACCATCAGGTCTCAGACCTAAGTACTGTTTTGCTTTGGAGCATGCAATCTGGGAGTTGGATATATCTCCCATACTGAGATACCGAGCAAGGTTTGAAAGAGAACGTTAGTTGCAGTTTTCAGTGCTGCAGTTTGCAACATTACATCCTTATTACTGTCTGCATCCTTTGTAGGAAGAAGAGAGAAGAGAGAGGAAGGCAGAGATGCAGCATCAGATCAGTCACAACGCGCGGCGGCCACTGTTAAAACAATTATAAAATAAAATTAGGGCTTGAATATAAATTTGATTTATGCAGACTTTAGTGGAAACTGTCAAAATGCAGCAAAACAGAGACTGAGAAAATAGTGAGGTCAGTGAAAGGTGATATCAGAGAGTTATTTTTCTTTCTTTATTTTTATTTTTTGAAGGGCAACATGACGTGAAGCAACACTGTTAATGTGAATCACACAAGAAACCCTCAGCTCAGAAAGCTGCCTGTCAATTTATGGACACATTTTGCTCAAACTCAAAGATAATCATCTGACTGATCAGTCAGTACCAGGTGGTTAACATTTACCTGTGGCTGAGAGCTGCTAGCTGAGCTGGGCTCCTGTGGGAGAGTTGTAGCTGCGGAGATGAAGGCAGAGAGAAGCTAGCTTTGTCTGCGGGAGGAGAGATTTCTTGGCTCAGATGCTGTGAGTTACATCCAGAGAGCGAGGCGAAGCGAGGGCACTTTATTTCTACTCTTTCGTAAACGTTTCGACAAGATTTAACCATTTAAAAGTCTGCTCACTCATATTTAGTTAGCTTCACCGCACTATCATGTTAGGGAAAAATTGCCAGTGCAGCTGCCAAATAAACAAAAGCAAAGTAACCCATTACTTTAGTTTTGGACGTATCTACCCACCCACACAGACGCACACAGGTGAATGTATTAGAAGGTCTGACAAATGACAATTTCTTATTTTATTTGTCCACCATTTTTGTAATAATAAAGAGTGAAAAATCATTTAAAAAATTTGAATTATAAAAAAACATTTTTTTTACTTCAAAGGAAACTCTCAATGTACGCACCATGTGTACAAGCCGTACAGCTACAGGCGCCACCACATGAGAATGCGAAGTGCTGGGCAGGAGCGTTCATGAAAGGGGGAGGGGACCTCATGCCAAGCATGTATTGGTCTGTCAGGATAGACGTGGTGGTATTGGACATCTTCAATTGATGTGTTTCCATCAATGTTTTTTAATGCACATTTTAAAATATCACATTAGAAAAGGTGAATGGAAACGGCACGATTCCAAAAAACTAATGCGCAAAAAAGTTTATACGCTCACTTGAAGTGGTTTTTGGTTTTTTCGAAAAAGAGTTAATGCGCAAAAGGAGAGATGGAAACACATTTGCTGAATAAGTTCTGACGTAGTGAACATTTGCCTCACATGTTGATCAGCTGTTCCCTCTGACTGGTACCAGTTGCAGCCGCAGCTGGACCCTCCTCCTGCTCTCGGCGTCTCCTCAGGTATTCCCGTAACGTGAAGAGAATTGTGTCCAGACAGCAGTAACATTGCCAAAACTAGTTGATATGACAGAATAAGTACAAGTTTCCCAATAGTAGCAACACGTTCCTGATAGCTTCTCTCCTTTGTCCTGGGATGTGTAGTCCTGCGAGTTTGGAACCGACTCCTACTTCCTGTTTACTACAGACATGCGTCTGACTTAATTACACTTTGAGTAGCCTGGTTGATTCGCTTCAAGCCAGTTGATGTAAACACGTCTGATTCGCATTTCTTCTTTTTTTTCCTTTTTGCGAAATTTTAATATTACAGAATAAATATATTATAATTAAGTTATATAGAAACTCAGATGTTTACAAGTTATAGGCTTATTCAATTTTCACTTGCAGCTGATATCCTAGATGTATAAATCTAATTTTTGTGCAGTGGAACCCTGATTTAGGTTTAGCAATGGTATGTATTCAAAGAATGAGGTCAGCTGACTACCTGAATATACTGAATGACCAGATTTTTCTGTCAATTGATTTTTTTCTTCCTTGATGTCACGGAAATGCTTCAAGATGACAATGACAGGATTCATCAGGCACAAATTGTGAAACAGTGGTTCAGGGATCATGAGACATTATTTTTCATATAGAGAGGCCAGCACAGAATCCAGACCTGAACCTCATTTTACATCTTTGGGATATGGTGTAGAAGACTTTTCGGGGTAGTATGAAAAAAATTGATGCAGCTCTGGACAGAAATAAATGTTGTGACACCAAAGAAGTTTGTGGACAAGTCACAGCGAATGTGTGCCGCAATCAAATCTAAAGGTGGTCACTCAAATTATTAGTTTGTGTGACCTTTATTTTTAGCCTAATAAAATCATGCCTAAAAGGAACACCAGACTTTTCATTGCCATTGTTTAAAAAAATAACAAATCTAAGTTGTAGCAAAAATCTACATATTTGTGTCCATCATTGTCTGCAAACGGTCTATGTGCACTGGAGTTTTAACAGATGAACACAGTTGTAGCATACTAAATAATGACCCAGGTTTGAAAATGTATTTGCTTCCTATAACTATAACAAACATGCAAATCAGGGCTTCTTTTTAAAATTATTTTATTTGCTTTTTCAGCTCCGGAAAGCCATTGAGGGCTCAGTGACTGTGAAAGGCGTGAAAGTGCGTCCGCCTCTGGCAAGTTTCCGGGACAGCGGCACCAGCAGCAGCGAGACTGAGGCCACTGAGCTCCACAAGCTGTGGGACCGTCACAAGAGTGTGTCACTGCCTGGTGATCGCACCTTGTCAGAGTCCGATGAAAAGTCTCAGTGAGAGGCAGTGGGGAATACAGATCATGGGGAAAGAGAAGGTGGAGGTCACACTGAGGTGTTAAAGCTCCAAAGCTACAAACATGCATAACTCCTCAGGGCAAAGGATTCTTATTTATTCGTGGAAAGTGGTCTACTGCTACACAAGCCTCTTCACCTCACCTCAGCTGATCCTCTGCTTCCTCCAACACCACCTGTATTTCTTCATGACCCACTTAGTGCTTTGTCCAGGAGCCTTGCACTAACCCAGCCCGACACTCCACAGGAGGAGCAGAGCACCGGCCTGTGCCCTGCTCTCCGTTTAGCCTTGGGGTCCCACAAAAGAACAAACCATTCAAGTCCAAAGCTGGGACTTAATTTTTTTTTTTTTTTAAAAAAGGGATATTTGTCCTTGTCTAAACTTGGAGTTTAAATTGAGTGTTGAATCTGCAAAATTTACCTTTTGAGCAAGTCTTCCACTTAAGTAATGAAACTCCCCAGTGACGACAAGGAAGAATATTGTAATGTATGTGTGTGTTTGTTATGTGTGAATGTATGAAACGAGAAAATGAGTATGAGTAACTTTATCTTAAAGGTTTCTTTAATGTCTTCAAAACACAATCAGTGTTGATTTTTTTTTTTTCATTAGTCTGAACAAATCCGGTCTGAGCTGGACGGTCACTCTAGTTCATCACTAACAGGCAAAGACCTGATAATGGAACAAATGTGTAATAATTGCGTTATTTTGTCTGTCTACCAACTCCTTGCCTCTGCACACTATCCACATTCAAGGCTAGATTTAATGGTTATGTTGAGAGTGCAGCGTCTGAGGCACCTGTTTTTTTTTTTATAACATGCACTCCTTTCGTTCTGTAGCTACAGCCTTGCGTAATGTGAGGCAGATGTAAAGAAATGCACAAACAATTGCAGCAAAGCACTCTGAAAACTAAACTTAGATAATAACGCAGCCACTCTATCTGTCCTCAGGATGACTGAGCAGGAAGGAATGGAGGGTGAAAGAAAGACAAATGGATCAGATGGACGTTTGAAAGAATGAAGACATCATTATCTAATTAACTGCTTAAGGCGTCATTAGCCTGTTTTTAATCACAATACGAGCTAATTTTCATCATCTTATTTCAGATGCACTGCCCAGAAGGATACAGTTAAGGCAGTGTCTCACTAGACTAGTTAGCAACTCAGAATTCCAAGAATACTGGCAAAGTTCCAGTTTTGAGTGTTCACAACAGTCACCAGCAAAGCCACCTGGCCACATTTTCTTTAAACAGTCCTTTAATATCAGAGTATTTTCCTGTGCATGACTTGAAAAACTGTATCTAAGCCCCTGCACTTTATATTATGTTGTTGGTCACATTGTACCCGCCTCAGCAACCATCCCAATTTAAATCATTATTTCTCATCTGTGTGGTTTTTAGATTTGGATGTGGGGTTTTTTCTTGTCAGGGGAGAGGTCAAAGTACAGCTTTATTTTGAAATATAAATTGTCAAAACCGTTTTTGAATAAGCTAACTTAAAGAACAACTGAGAACAATTAGGAAATGCAAATTAAACAAAGGGAATCTATAGCAGACTGACTGAAATATTTTTAGACAAAGTGTAATTTAAAAAATCCAGAAAGTTTATCTGCCTTGCTGACAATAAATCCTTGCCTATCAGCTTCTTCAGCCCAGTTAAACAACTTCCCGAGGCTTTAACACTTTTTACAATATGTTGTATTTAATAATTCATGTCTTCCATAACGCCTCGGGCTTGTTAGCGCTTCCTACATGTTGACAGAAAAGCATGGATTTTTCTTTTCCACCCCTTTACTTTTCCTGACCATTTTCTCATTTTCACTTCGTTGCATTGTTTCAAGTATTCTAGGACCAGGTCAGGATTCATGCTCCAGTTTTGATGCCTTATATACACTCCCAACTCTGCTGCCACATGCAATAGTTTCAGTGGGTTTCACGTTGCTGAAAGGCGTCTTTTTTGAAGCACTGAAGACTCTTTCAGTGAAGCAGCATGACTTTGCATGAGAGAACGCATGTTGCATTTATTTTCTATGATCAAAATGTACCAAACCAAATGGAATACATGGGAATGATGCTGTAGGTTTACCATGTTGTGCCTGTATTTTCTGATACTCTGCAGCATTTTCCATTTATCAGATGAGTTTTATTCATTGCCTGATTTTAAACTGGGTACGGAGTGTTTTGGTTGAGAAATTTAATATATTTAATATCATTCTTGTAATATAAAATCCTGATTTAATATCTTAACCAATCCTTACTTGTCGACTGTTCTCTTTTTTTTTTTAAAGAGAATTTGATATGTTTTTTTTTTGTTATTTTTGTGACGTTTTGATGATTTAAAAGTTGATTGTCATGATCATTAATATATGTATTTTTTTAATTTTTAGAATTATTACATGTATTTGTAAAGCGCACATGACACTAATAGACTTGAAATGTTAGTTGATGGTTAAACAGAAGAACCGTGGTTGTGAAGGTAATTTTGAAGGCATCAACTCGTTCTTTCAAAAAGTTCCGCCGCCTCTTTTCTTAGTGGGGAAAAAGCAGTGGACACCCGAGGGTCTGGAGCTGGTTTTCTCCTCATACACATGCAGACAAGGCACTTTTTTCCTCACTAAAATGTAAGACACTTGATGTTTCACAGCAGTGTCCCATCATCACCATGGAAACCCCAGTGTCTGCTCACCCTGGGGACTGACTGCGATCTACTGATTTATCATTCGTTTGTGCTTTTTATTGATTTTCACTGTCGTGCCAGATCTTTTTTTACATTTCTGCGGATGTTTCCTCTCAATTTCTTTCAGGCAGGCATGGAGCTTCATCGGCCTGAAATAATCAAACTGGAACTTGTATTTTTTTTTTCTTGTATTTTGATGATTTGCCTGTGGGTAATCAGTTTGTGCAATAACAGTTGTTCATCTCATTTTGTAACCCTGTTTTAACCGATGACATGAATGAAAGATAACCTTATTTTTGTAAAGAAACCTGAAAAGAGTAAAACAGTTTTCTGAGATCCAGATGCTCTGCGTGTGTGTGATGAAGTGAGTTACATGGTTTTTCAAAAGCCTTCATATAAGCAAACTCAAACAGCATTATACTACTGGAGTTTTAAATATTTTTAGGCTGATGTGTAAAATGTAAATAAATTCAGAAAGCAACGATTTGTGGATCTCATAAACTCATATCTTACAACATGGAATAGTAAACGTGAAATGTTGAAACTAAGAAATACTTATAAAAAAAAAGATGCCATTTTGAATTTAACATAAATACATCTGTTATTGCAAAATCTTTAAAAGCTGAAATAGAATTTTTCCAACTAATTCAGTTAAATTGTCAGGTTGTCAGTAAGAGGACTGGGTATAAAGAGCATTTTAGAGATCTTTCAGAAGTAAAGCTGGGCAAAACGCTGTTTAAAATTATTTCAGAATAAAGTTCATTAATGGAAAATTGTTTATCTAAAATTCATATTAACAATTTCAAGACAAAAAAATCTAACCTCAAAAAACAAAGCAACAGATAAAATGCTATCGTGCAAAGAAAAGAACATGGTTCAACAACATTTGGACAAACAGCCAACTTTTCTTGACCAAAATTTATTAAAGATTAACTTATGTGAAGTGCATACCAATTTTGTATTTGTTTATTTATTTACTTTTTTAGACATTTGGCTTCCACCATGTTTAAAATGTCCCTTTTTAAAATATTGGACATGTTCACTATGCTCCATTGTGAATATAATATGGGTTGATCATTGCATTCTGTTTGTATTTACATTTAACACATTGTTCAAACATTTCTGAATTGGGGTTGTATTTATTGGCGATCTTGCATTACTCCTTTTATTCCAGGGGAAAAGCTGGCATTATTGTCTTATTTTGGCCTTTGTGAAACCTCTTGAAAGTTTTTATGGTTAGGCTGCTACATGAACTGTAGACACTGCTCTCATACAGGCCTCCCTCCATGTTTAAGTACAGACTCCAGTTGGTTTTATCACACTCCCTTCCCTCCTTCAGTCAGAGCAGCTTTGATAATACAATACTTTTTTTTATGCACTGAACACTACGGCAAACCCTGAGGCCCAAACCAGATGGAGCAAGACAAAGTCTAGAGCTATTTTTTCTCTCTGAAAACTTAAAACCTTGTTTTTGTACATCATTACAAAATAAATAAGATTTTAACAAATAAGAGTTTTGATGAAGAGTGTTTTGTATCTGAGGGTTTCAGGCAGCTGTGCTTCTTTCCTGTCTGCAACAGCTGGGAAACACCTGGAGAAATGATTTTATCTTTCATATATATTCCCCCATGGAGATTGAAGCAACACTGCAACTGTTTTAATTTAGGTCATTTAGTCAGACATCGTTTTATAGTTTCAATTGTTTATTTCATTGTTGATAAAACAAGAGTTCTAGATGAAATGAAATTCAATTAAAGACAAGTAAACCTTTAATATTGTCTTTGAAAGAATTTTGTTTCTCATCTGAAAAGCCTTTTCAAACTAAAAAGTGTGACAATAAATTGTGTTTAAACTTGTCATTATGGGATGTTTTGGTCACATGCACAGAGGTGCACACCGGTTATAGTCTGCAGAATAGACTCAAAGCTTTATCATACATTGAAAAAGTCTTGATTTCAAACTTATTCATATTTTCACACATTACAGGCGTAATTTCACTTGAATTTTATTTAGTTCATTTTACAAATAAAGTTTGAAACTGGCCTGGCAGCACGGTGGCTCAGTTAGTAGAGCTGTTGCCTCTCAGTAAGAAGGTTGCTGGATCAAATCTCTGCCTGGGAATCTTTTTGGGTAGAGTTTGCATGTCAAATTGTCCCTAGGTATGAGTGTGTGTCCCTGTGATGGACTGGAGACCTGTCCAGGTTTTACCCCGACCCTGAGAGGAAGAAGTGGGTATAGAGAATGGATAGATGGCAAATGACAAAAATGCTAAATTTTATTTTAAAATGTCCTAAAAGTGTGATGTACATTTCTTCTGTATACATTCTTCTTTTATACTCTGATCTCCCCAACTAAAATCCCGTCCAACCCTTCAGGAGTCACCTAATAAGTAAACAGCCTGCATGGTTATAATTTAATCTTAGTAAAATTCACCTCACCAAACAGCATCATGAAGAAAAAGGAACTCATCTAACAGGTCAGGGATAAACCTGTTGAGATGTTTAAAGAAAGGTTAGGATATAAAGACAATATCCCAAGCTTTTGTAATCTCACAGAGCTATGTCAAGCAGCATTAATCAGAGAAGCTCAGGAGGGACAGTCTGTCCCCAAGACGGTCATTAGTTGTGCACTCCACAAATCTGACCTTTATAGCAGAGCGGCAGGAAGAAAACCTTTATTGGGGAGAATAAAAAAAAAACAGGCTTGTTTGTAGTTTGTCACAAGTCATATAGGGATGCAGCAGACATGTGGAAGAAGAAGCTCTGCACAGATGTGAACAAAATGGTCTAAATGTAAAATGTTGTTTGGTGCACATCATCCCCACTGTGAAGCATGGCGGTGGCAGCACCACGCTGTGAAGATGATTTTCTTCAGCAGGGACAGGAAAATTGATCAGAGTTGGTGGGGAATGGTGTGTGTGTTGGGGGGGTCAGACCAATGATTATTCATGGGAGCCAGTTAAAGAACAGACCGACTGAGAATCTGTGGCAAGACTTAAAAACTGCTGTTCACAGAGACTCTCCATTTAATCTGACTGAGATGCAGCTAATTTACAAAGAATGGGTCAAAGTTTAGCCTTAATATGCAAATTGGGTAAAGACAAACCTTAAAAGAAAGTTGGTTCAGCAAAGTATTGACTTGGTGGGACTGAATACATTACATGCCACAGTTTTCATCCATTCATCTATCAGTCACTGTGTGAGGGGCAGGGGACACTTTACTAGTCCATCACAAGACCACACAGAGACAAACAACCATTCACTCTCTCACTCCTAGGGACAATTTAGAGTTACCAATTAAGCTAAGAGTCAAGTTTTTGGTCTGTAGGAAGGGACCTAGAGAAAACCCACACATGCACAGACAGAACATGCAAACTCTACCAAGAAGGGTCCCTGGCCAGGATTTGATCCAGCAACTTTCTTGCTGAGAGGCAACAGCTCTACCAACTGAGCCACCATGCAGCCATGCCAGTTTTCAAACTTTATTTGTAAAAAAAAATAAATAAAATTGAAAACTTCATATCATTTTCCTTTTATTTCACAAATTTGCACTTTGTGTTGCTCTGTAACATAAAATCCATCCATGCAGGGAAAAAGAAAGTCATGTTTAATGTAGATCTTTTCCTTTTGACTAAGATGTATTATTTCACTCCTCTCTCAAATAATCTTACTCTTCTTTGTTCAAAATATGACTCCAACAATCAGAACAAATGGTACAAACGGTAAGGCCTCATTTGTTTCCACAGTGTAAGTTAGTTAATTACTATTGGATAAATTAATTATCAAGACACAAGGAATGACAAACAAGCAGCAGATCTGGTTGAGTTATCTTTTACTTGCCACAAGAAATTTATGTACAGACAAGGTACATTACATACAATGTTCATAGCATGAATTGAAGTTCTGTACAGCTGTCAGACTTTGAAAAGGGTCCTCTTCAAAGGGGTGTCCTGGTATACGACCATGCAATCTCCTGTTCTCACTAGTGCTAGTAATGGCAGACAAAGTGAGCGAAAGGAATACATTTTAAATAAAAATCTGGCGGTATGAAATTAAAAAGTGTCAAGCAGTTGTGATGTCTCTGAACGAGTGAAAAGCTTCACCAGCAGAGTTCTTGATACGTGTTGGTTGGTGTTTAGCTCAGTCCTTAGTGATCCTGGTGCTTCACTCACAGAGTGCAGCATGAGGCTGTGAAGATTCACTTTATCTGTGAAAGAAGCCTCTGACATCAAAAGTACAAAAACACAATTCTCTCTTCCCTGCATTGATTATTCCCTGTGAATTCCCCCCCACGGAGAAGGTCTTATTAAAACGTTTCCAGTCAAACTGTTATCAAAACAAAAGGGGTAAAATCAATGTGACACAAACATCCATTGCATATTATCTACCAAATCTTGTGTTGTTGTCAAAACCTGGTGAAACAGTATCTGCAGCAGAAGAAGACCAGTTTGGTTAGAAATGTTAGGGGTTGAAAACTGAGAAAAGAAGTCCCAGAACCCCAGTGAGCTCAATTCTTTTGAACATCAAGCAATGTCATGATTAGAGATGCTGACAGCTTACTTCATACTTTGTGCACTGATGGTTTAAAAAAGGGTACACCACTTTCAGAGTAAAATAAATGTCAGTTTTATTTCCATAGAATGTTTAAAAGAAAGGTTGACCATAGTGCTTAACAAGTTAGCTGAAAACAAACAGGAAAAATAATCAATGGAGTTCCCAAAGACAATATTTTCTATCCTGTTTTCATTCACAGTCAAACAACTTTTAGCTAACTTGTCTTTAACATCAAGTAGACAGAGCAGAATGGTGGTAACTATACATGCAGGACATCAGCACTTTAAGAGAATTAGGGTCACAGAGCAAAAAAATATTTTTTTTCCTAAGCTCTGAGTTTAATCTCACAATTGTGAGAAAAAAGTCAGAATTCTGTCTTTAGTTTCAGAATTCTGAGAAAAAACTCGTAATTTTTTGCTCTGTGGCCCTAACCCAATTCCGTAGCAGCTTGTCACTTTGGCTGCCTGAAGTTCTGTGAATAAGTATAGATGAAGCTAAAAGTACAATCTTCTGATGAGGTAAATGGTTTGTTGGACAAAGTTGTGACTTTGTTATAACTTTACTGCCAAGACTTTTGTAAAGCTGCAGTTTATGTTGCCTGTAGAGTGTAAGTTAGCTGACTCTGTTAGCATCTGTAGCTGTTAGCAGCTGTGCCTTGTGCTGACATGCTTGGATGTTATTAGTGAATTGACTGTGTCCCCATTGTGCTGGACAGCTGGAGCAGTGTGGTTTTTGTCCTGGTCATGGAACACTGGACCAGCTCTACACCCTCAGCAAAGTCCTGGAGGGTGCATGGGTGTTCGCCCAACCAGTCATGTGTTTTGTGGACTTGGAGAAGCCGTGTCCCTCTGAGAGTTCTGTGGGGTGTACCCTGCAAGTATGGGGTGCAAAGCCCTTTGATACAGGCTGTTAGGTCCCTGTACGGCTGGTGTCAGAGCTTGGTCCGCATTGCCGGTAGTAAGTTGGACTCATTTCCATTAAGAGTTGAGTCTCCGCCAAGGTTGTAACCGATTCTGTTCATAACTTTTGCTGGAGCGGTTCACAGCCGAGTGTGAAGCGGCCAGCATGAGGATTAGTGCCTCTAAATCCGAGACCATGGTCTTGAGCAGGAAAAGGGTAGAGTGACTCCTTCAGGTTGGGGAGGATGTCCTGCCCCAAGTGGAGGAGTTTAAGTATCTTGGGTCTTGTTCAGGAATGAGGGAAAAATAGAGTGGGAGATCGATAGGCGGATCGGTGCTGTGTCTGCAGTGATGCGGGTGCTGTACCGATCTGTCGTGGTGAAGCAAGAGTTGAGCCAGAAGGCAACACTCTCAACTTACTGGTTAGTCTACGTTCCAACCCTCATCTAAGGTCACAAGCTTTGGGTAGTGACTGAAAGAATGAGATTACAGATAGAAGCAGTCAAAATGACTTTCCTCTGCAGGTAGGGGTGCAACGATATACAAAATTCATGGTTCGGTTCGATACTTTAGTGTCACGGTTCTATATTTTTTCAAGACAAAAGAAAAGAAATATTTCGATGCCTTTTTTAAACTGTTATTTTATTAAAAAATTTAAGAACAGTTTTTTGACCTCAAAAGGTATAGTTTTTTTAAAGGGGCAATATCATGTAAAATAAATTTTTTTGAGTTTTATATCATGTTATAATCTTATCCTCTCATCAAAAACATGACCAGAGTCTTGCTTTGACTCATTCGTGCATGTTTGAGAAATCCTGTAGTGTCCTGAGGCAGCCAGGCAGGAGAGCAAAAAAAAGTGGTTGGACCTAGAACTGCCTTTTGGTAATATCTCCTCCTCTGGGCTGGGTCGAAGAACCGAGCTTCCGCATCACAGAGCACACCTCCCCACCCCACGACCCGCCCCGTGACTCCTGCAGGCTCTCGTCAGCAACAACTAGCAAACATCTGGTGAAAACCGTGTCTGCTGAGCTCCAATAATAACCACTTCTCCTTCCAGTCCTCTTCAGATTAAAAATACCTTTGAGGAAAGTACTTTCAGATCCAAGTAAACTACGCCAAGCTTCCGCATCACAGCACGCACCCCAGGACAGAAGCGGAAGGAGATTCTTAAAGAGACAGAGACCAATTTCAAGGTGTTTAGAAACGGATATAATGGAAAAAAAAAAAAAAAAGAGAAAAAAAAAAAAAGAAACGGATATAATGAAAATTCAAGTTTATTTTAAAAATAAAAAGCATTTTAATAACAACTAAAGGTGACATAGTTACTTTATTATGGT
>JARVJO010000330.1:1407916-1419321 GCA_031762555.1 Cynodonichthys magdalenae
GCTAACATGTACAATCATCTATGGAGACTAATCAGTGCCAATCACATTCATACAATAATGGGACACACATCAGAGGCATCAGGGGTGAAGTGTCTTGCCCAAGGACACAAAAACTGAGACAGCTGGGGATCAAATCGGCGACCTTCCGGTTTCAGGAGGACTCCCCTAACCACTCTGCCACAGCCACCCATGAAATTTATATGTATATAATATGTAATATATATATGAAATAAAATTCAAATCCACAGACTCCAGGGGCTCAAATGAAGGGTCGCAGAGAGCCTTGAGCACCACAGTAAGATCCCAGGGAGGGATACTAGGTTTAATAACAGGCCGTAGTTTATGGACCCCCTTTAGAAAATCCTGCCAGGTAGACTTTAATTGTGAAAAAATGTAGACCTTTATCCAGTAGCTCCTGCAGAAATGTTAAAACATCCACCATTGAGCACTGAAATGGGACATTTTGTTTAACCTCACACCACTGCTCAAAAGTGCACCACTTGTAGGCATATAAACCTCTAGTGGAAGACGCTCTTGCGTTCTGGATAGTTGCCACCACCGCTGGGGAAAGGCCTTTGGCTAACAAGCTAAACCTTTCAGCAAGTAGGCGTGCAGCCTCCACAGTTCTGGGTGTGGGTGAAATATTGCCCCCCCTGCCTGAGTGAGGAGATCTCTGCGAACAGGAAGTTGCCAGGGCTGAGCTGCCAGCAGGCTGATTATCTCGGCGTACCATGACTTTGCTGGCCAACGAGGTGCCACCAGAATTAGGGACAGACTCTGTCTGCGTACCCTCTCCAGTACAGGTAGTATCATTTCCACTGAGGGAAATGCATACCGAAGTACTTTGGGCTATGGGTGAGCTAATGGATCCACTCCCAGTGGGGCGTTCTGATCCGTTATGGAAAAGAACAGAGGGCAGTGGGTGTTGGCCCCAGTGGCAAAGGATAAACTTATTCTTTAATTTAAAGTTTTTCTGAATTTATGGGAAAAGAAAGACAAATAACAACAATGAATAATCAACAAGAGACTTTAGTGCTTTTTGTGATTTTTCTTTTTTCTTGTTTCACTGTACCTACTTTTGACATTACAATGTTAAAGGCATTATATCTAACCTACAGGTTGGCTGATCAGTCACTTGATCAGGGAATACACCTTTGTCTCCAGTTTCAGGTGATGGTAGTTTTAATAAAATTAGAACAGTAAAAAATAGCTGTTTGAAATTTTTTCTGAAAACATCAAAATATAACCCCCTCCACAATGATCAGTCTATTCTTGCTTATTCCCACATGAACATGACAATGATATGTTTACATGTCTGAAAACACTATACATGTTCTCTAGCTTCACCCTGAAACATGGATCTGTGCTGCCAAAAATACATACCTTCTGGGCATGAATGACAACTTGGTCATTGAATGCCATCACCACAATGTCATGGGGCTCAAACTGGCTGACGTCAGCTGACATGTAGTAGGTGTTGCCCAGACACTGAACCCCACTGCATGATCCAGTCTGCAAGCCCGTCACAGCTCCACTCACAGGAGCTGCAGAGACACAACAGATCAAGACTGATTAGAATGATATTTTATCTGGACATGTGTTCAGCTGTTTATTGTTGAATGCAGGTGTTTCATTCAGGGTTTGGCCTGGGTTCCTAAATTTCCACT
This sequence comes from Cynodonichthys magdalenae, assembly GCA_031762555.1. NCBI lineage: Eukaryota > Metazoa > Chordata > Actinopteri > Cyprinodontiformes > Rivulidae > Cynodonichthys > Cynodonichthys magdalenae. The sequence continues at coordinate 1,409,584 of JARVJO010000330.1, forward strand.
GATGGACACGCTTAGTGCTTCAACAAGCCAAGATATTCTGACAAAAGTTCCAACATTTTGAAAACAACATGACTGTTCCTCGTTGCACAAAGCAAGAAATATAAAGTATTTTTGACTAGTTTGGTGTGGTAGAACCTGACAGGGCTGTGCACAGCTCTCACCTCAACCACTGACATACTACAATACCAAATGTCCCCACCTTCTCTGTGTTAAAGGGGACATCCATGCAAAATTCACATTTTTAGCTGTCAAATATATTTTTTGTGTATTTGGAGTCTTTAAGACAGCAGAAAATTTAAATTTTGTCTTTCCTGGTGATGAGTAGATATCTACGGAAGCCCTGAGAGGCAAGGAGGGAAAAATATTATTTTGAACATCCATATTCTAAGTCTGATCATATTTTTTGTTTCGCTTGACTTTAACAGTCATAAGGCGAGTGAAATATACATATATATGTGTGTATTCGCGGTCTACCAAGGACCCAGCCCACCTCAACCGGGTAGACCGGGTCCCTCCTTGCCTTTCAGAGCTTCCATAGATATTTATATATTGTGTTTGGATATTTTTTTTAACCCGTTCAGTATACTCCATGTTCTATCGCATTTTCTAAACTATTACGTCAAATTATTTGTGACAGAACTGCCATATAGGGTCTGGATTTACCAATTACAATTTTGTCACGTTCATTCTCCTCTGGCCCTGGATCAGACCCTGGCTCCAACATGTAAGGCAGGATGAACAATTCTTCTGTTGACATATTTAAATTTTTTTGCAAATTAAAAGTTTCTGAGCTTCTATATAATCAGAAAACCCTCTATTAAACTGGAATGCACCGCCCTGGTAGCTAGTGGGGGGCATGATGTGAAGCGACTTGTTTAGATTTAAAGAACAGCATCAAAATTAGCTACTTTGAGACACACATCAGAAAAAAGTTGAAAGAGGGCTTTGTGGAGTTACAATAAGGAGGAATTCAGACCAAAGCATTACAGTTCCACTTTATATAGACCCCAACTGAACAATGTCAATGTGAAAAAGAAGGATTTAAAAGCATTGTATGTCTCCTTTAAGACAACCATAAAAAACATGTTTTTCCTCCTTTCATTTTTACAGATGATGGAAAATTGTTGCAGTGGCAAACATAATGATTTCACTTGGTTGTCCACCAGCAGGATCTGGTTTTCCAAAATGAAAACAAGTTGCCTAGGACAGCCTAAAAGACCTTTGTTGACCCCTGCAGCTGAAACATGAGTGATATAAAATGTTCATACATTCCACAGAATATCTTTGTGAATATACACAAAAAATGACAAACCTATAATCTAATAAAGAACACTTATGGTGCTAAGCCATATGCAACATGGAACCTATCTAAACAAAAAAGGTCTGTTTGTGCACAATGTAAATCTGGTACTTTGCCTCTGGCTCTGGAAACTGGGTGTTTTCGTTCAGTTCCAGAGATGGATCGTATGTGCTTTGTGTGATTTGGGTGAGTTTGCGAATGAGATACTTTCTGTTTTATTGTCCATGGTATATGAGTTTGAGAAATTCATTTGGTAAAGTTATTTTTATTCAGATTTTTTTTTAGTATTTAGTTGATGAAGATAAAATGCAGTGTTTATTTAAGTATTTTGTATTTTAGTTAGCACAATTTCTGTTAAAAACTTGGCATCTCAGGAAGAGGACACTTTTTGTTTAAAGAATGTTTATGTCCGTCCACCTGACTGAGTATCTTTTGTTGTGTCTTGCGAGCCTGTATGGGCTGGGCACCTGCAAGGTGCATGACACAAATGTAAAATAAAAACTACTAAGGAATTCCTGATGTGTCCCAGCAGCAGTAGGCTCACAAACAAAGGCGGTGGTTTGTTGTCTTACCTGGATGTTCATAAGAGGATCTACTGTGTCTGGTAAAGTTGTTCAGATAGTTGGGCCCCCCAGGGCCCTCTTCTCCAAACGGACTGGAACAAATGGCAGAATCGAAAAAAGGCTCAAGAATGCTGTCAACAGAGCTTGATGATCCATTTAGCAATCCCTCTGATCTGTAGGAACTGGAACTGCTGTAACGTGATGAAGAGCTGTATGATGAAGATCTTTGGCTGGAAGACGTTAGTGAAGCCATAACTGAGCAAAAGCAGTGACTTTTGACACTTGTTAACAAGATTAAAACACTTTTACATCAAATGCACCTAAACTTAGGAGAATCTTTTTTCAAAACCAACTTCTCAATAAAAAAAAAGAAAAACAGTCAAAACTTTTGTTACCAGGAGCTGCTGTTGCTCCTCACCACTCATTGCTTTGGGTTTAAATAAAGCCTCACTGTGTTAGGGGCTCAGGCTGAGCTATTCTGTGCCACATTCTGGTTTTAGCCATAAATGGTCATTTATAAAACCACTTAAGCCAAGAGTGCAACAGACGAACTGATAAGAATTAGAGACCCCTTCTTTTTCCCCACTCACACACACACATGCACACTCACACAGCAGAGATAACACCAACAGAAGCACTTGGAGATGTTTCTGGCGTGTTGTCAGGAATAGAAAAAGCGGTTGAGTGGTCAGGTCATGTATAAAACTGACTGTGCAGAATATGACACTGACTCAATAACAAAAAAACTTAAACTGTTTAATTATTATACCCTGCTAACAGAATGTAAACTACTTTCTACAACATCAATGTGAAACAGAAAGTTTTTTGTTTGTGTGTTTTTATGTGTGTGGGTGTGTGTGGGCACCTTTTGCAAAAGCCAATATATTTGCAGTTAACCTTTATATTCCCTTTAATTGTTGTGACATTTGTTTGCTGACAACACAGTTGTCTTTCCAGCAGAACCACATAACAGCGATGACATTCAAGACTGTCCTATTAATACTTTTATGATATATATGGGTGTGTTTGTGTGTTTCCATTCAGTATATGAAAAGGACATTCAGCAGCATTTTATTTTGCTCTTCTGAGCAAGTCTTTACATAGAAACTTCATGTGTAAGCTACAAACCTAAAACTATGCAAATAATACAAGGAACATGAATAGATCTCTCCTATGACAGTCCCAATTTGTAAACTCATTTAAAACATCTGTATCTGTCCTTGTGTAAAATGTATTGCATTATTATATTCTTAGGCATCCAAAAAATAATAATATTTAAGGGTTTTTCAGACAAAAAGAGCAGAAAAATAGAAATATAAATCAAATCTGAAAATGTATAGACTCATTTGTTTCCTTCAGAGTCTCACAGTCAGCAGTAGACTAGTGAACATATTCAGCTCCTCTACCAGAGATCCAGTGTCCCCACTGGGAATAGGTTTAGCCTCTTATGGCACATTATGCTCCCTGCAGGCCAGACCTCAGTCTCTCCTGACATCTAGCAGATGGTAAAACATCAGTAGGTGTGCCATGGCTACATTTAAGAGTGATAAAATGATGGAATTAATGAGGCAAAAAGTACATCAAGAATATCAAAGAAGCTCATTTAACATATCTGAGCATTACTGAATCACTGTCAAATGAACCTGTGTTTTTTAAAATTGTACATTGAATGCCCTGTACTGTGAAACTGGCAAAAATTATTTGAGATGTATGTCCATATTGAGAAACTCTAATGGAAAAATGCAGCAAAATCATTTAAATGTAAAACACAAGAAAATGTTTTTAAGCTAGTTGTGGTCTTCAAGTTGCACTGTGTCCAATCCCTCACTTGGGACCAACTTGCCATAGGAGGCCCTACCTGGAGTTGATGCTCCAAGCAGCTAAAGCCTCAGAAACATGGGAGTACTTAACCCCCTTCATTATGTTAAGGTGGTAAAATGATTCAAAAACCTTGTAAGGGAGCAGAAGCCACAAGTTTTATCTCCACATGGATCCACCGCTTGCTGGAAGAAAAGTCGGGGTTATTGGGATGTGAGCTAAAATGTTGAGAATCTTGGTCAACTGGAGCTCAGAGTAGAGTTGTTGCTCCTTTGCGTCAAAAGATAAGGTGGTTTTGGGCATCTGATCAAAACACCTATACACACTCAGGTCATAAAGCTGCTTCAGGTCCTCCTTCTAAAAGGAGACCCCAGGTAAGACCCAGAACCAGAGATTTATAGATCTGTTCTGGCCTCAGAACTCCTCAGGATCCCCCAGGACGAGCTGGAAAGTGTTATTGGGGAACTGGTTACCTTCCTATTGTGTTCACTCCATGAAAACTACTTTTGGGTTCATGGTTAAAAATGACCACCTTTTTATTGGATTAAAAACCCCCAATAAAACAGTGTAGGGAGAAGTTGGGATTGAACTGACATCTGTCTTATTGGCAGACAATCACTCTCCCTCCTCAGCTACAGCCAGCAAACTGTTGCATCATAAAATGTCTGTTTCCGTACCATTTAGTGATGGGTCGGCTCTAGGGTGACCAGATCCCCAAAACCCAAATGCAGGACAATAAAACTGGAGGTGGTGGCTGTGACACAGTGGTCAGGGGAGTTGTTCTATAACCAGTGGGTTGCTGGTTTGATCCCCTGTTTCATCTATCTTGTTGTGTCCTTGGACAATTCACTTCACCCACATTGCCTGCTGGTGGTCAGAGGTCCCAGTGGTGCTTGTGCATGGGGAAAAAGTATTTCATAGGACTTTTAAAGTCCAGTGGACTCTCAGGTGAGTCATGACAATTTTTTATGTCTTCTGTATTGTGGATTCTCCTTCTTGTTTATCTTACCTCGTTTTCTGATTGGCTGCCAGTCTATTCAATAGGCTGCAGCTCGTTTGTTCTCGGGTGAACACCACACACGCTGATATCGGGCCAAAAAACCAAACTTGTTGAATATCCCCGATTTGAGATTGGAGCGGTCTCGATGTCCTTCAGAGCCGACTAGATCACACGTAATTCCCTACCCATGGCAGGAATAGCTGCTATGATTATCTTTAGAGTTATCACTATAATCTGGACATCTTTAAGATTGTCGCAAGGGCAAAATCGGGCCAGAATTCAGGATAATTATCCTGCCGAATGACGCAGCCCTTAGCTGAAAATGCAATTAGAATTACATACATGTGGCCATGGTAAATTTGTTCAGTAAAAATTGAATTTATTACTTTTTATAAAAATTATAAAACACTGTTCCATTTATTCTGTGAAATCATTAGCACAGATTAAACACACACACACCAGTTTTGTATTTTGTTGCAAAGAACAATATCAATATTTTATTACCTCGAAATAATATCAGATGCAGTAAACATTTTTTTTTCAGTCCAAAGCAACATTTTTCAAATAATTACATTCAGACAAAAGAGGAAAACATGTCCAAAAGAAGAAAAAAAAAGAGGATTGAGAATCAGTGGTAGGAGATGGATGTTTGGGTGATGCTGATGGTGAAATGCTTCCCACTCAAGCTGAAGATGGGACAGTACATTCATCACAGGTTACCTTTTACCTCTTAACCTGAAATGAATCACTCTTTATCTTTATTGGGGGAAGTTGTATGGCTTTGTTCTCTGAACCTTCTGAACTTTTTTTTCACTTTCTGAGAGGGCACATCCAACTCATTTTAATTTACAGCTGAGGCTGATGTGGGTCAAACACCAAACAGTCTGTCTTTGTGTTGACTTTATATAATGGTTTTCTCACTGTTTTCCCTCAGTACTACTTGCATTTTTAGATTCTCTCCCTCTGTTCACTGATGGGGGTGATGGTGTGAAAAGAGCAGCTTCTAGGCTGATTTACTTTGTTCTGAAATGATAAGTAGGTTACAGGGTGACGAGGGCACTACCACCAACTGAATATTTATGGGCCTTCCTGTCTCAATGCTGTCCAACAAATGTTTTGATGTCTTTTTATAGCACTGAGTCCTCCTGCTACTATCACACTCACTCACACACGCATAGAGAATCTGGAGCACTTCACTCGGATAAGCAACCCATGTCAGTGCATGTGTAAAGCTACAAACCAAAGCTGTCTACACACACACACACACACACACACACACACACACACACATTTAAATGAATGAGAAAATGTTTCAATGTAAAATGATCTATCTGTGCAAATGACAATGAAGTTTTCTTATTGAATGACTTTCAAATGAACATCAGACATTTTCGGAGTGACACGAACAAAACAGAAAAATACATGAACTTTCTTGAGACTCGTCACTTTAAAAGTTGCCAGAAAATCAGGCTGGTGAGGAAAAGTGTGAGGAAAAATTAGATGGATTGAAGGGGAACAAGGGGAACAAAAAGGCAGACAACATCTGATTTTCAGTTGGTTTTATAATCATGGGCTAATTGCCTTTCAGCAAAGGTAGCACTCAGATGTCCTTTTATTTATGTAATAATACCCCTGTAGGGGACAGGATGGAGTGACAGAGAGAAAAGAAATGGCAGAATGAATGGAAAGGACAGACACAAAGAGAGGTGGGAGGAGGCAGGAAATGACAGAACAGATAGGATGGAGAAGGATCACATTCATCAGGCTGTCTGTGTATCAGCAACAAATATGCTGCTGTTCTTATGAGGACAAAATGCTCTCATGTTGATGAACAGAGTTGTGGTTCTCAGAAACATAATAAAAAATACTAGATTGTTAGGTAAAAAACACTGACGGGAGACAATGAGGACATTCAGACTGAGACAGAAAAATGCATGCACAGTGTCAGACGAAGTGAGACTATGAATAGAGAAAAAAAAGCAAGGGTCTGGAACAATGACACGCTCGCGTCACTAGGCTTAGACAAAAGCACAACCTTGCCTCGCCAGCATTGCCCAGTTTTTAATGTCAACCAAAAGGACAGTGACATAAATCTGAGCTGTAACCTCCAGCTGCTGCAGAAGCAAACATGCAGGAGATGCAACGAGACATTTGCTGCTTCTAACCAACTCAAACTGTACTCTTCCTCAAAGAATGGTGGTTGCAAGAACGGGAAGCCAAGCTACAGTTTGAGCGGCACCAAAGAGGCTCACCAACTGATGATGATGATGCAGTTTGAGCGGTCAAAAGTGATGTATGAAAGGCACAGCTTCAATGGTTCCCCCTGAGTGTTTTAACTGTCCTAACAAGATGTCCTTGTCTTCTATAGTTTGAAATTCCAAAGCTAGCTACACTCACAATCCCACCGTAAATGTTTCAGACAAGCACGGACCACAGGGACTTACTTATCCTTTAATAAACCAGGCAAATTTCATTGAGATCACAGATCTCTTTTTCTAGGGAATGGACTGTACTTATATAGCGCCTTTCTATTCAAGCAGGATACACAAAGCACTTCACACTACAATCTGTGCCCTCATTTATCCATTCACGCAGCACTATATTAGGTTTCTACAAAGCTAACATGTACAATCATCTATGGAGACTAATCAGTGTCAATCACATTCATACACTGATGGGACACACATCAGAGGCATTGGGGGTGAAGTGTCTTGCTAAAGAACACAGCTGAGGCAGCTGGAATGGGGGATTGAACTGGCGACGTACCAGTTCCAGGACGACTCCCCTAACCACTCTGCCACAGCCGCCCCTAATACTTCCAGGAACACCTGGAGAAAACACATGCAAACACAAAAAGATGCAAACTCCACACAGCAAGACCCCAGGCCCAAACTGGGACTTGATACCAGGACCTTCTTGTCGTGAAGCTAATCACTAAGCTGTTGTCCAGCTAGGCTGCAGGGTCCTGGTGGTCACCGATGAAACATTAGAGAAATAGAACAAAGCACTTGTTAGGTACAGACTGCATGACTAACTTGCTTAAGGGGTGAGAAGAATTGCATCGTCTACCTGTGGAACAGTGATGTGATGTGCAATTAACCAATTTCGTGCGCCAGTAGTACATAACAAGATACCCAAAGTGTGTTTGCAGCATCTCGTCTCTCTTTCAACTGATGCACGTTGTGTACATTTACTGTAAAATGTATCAATTTGAATGTAAGAAAACATCATGCAGGATGAAGGGTTCAAAAGTAAAGCCTACTGCACCCCCAGAGAGAAAACAGCCTGAAACAGCAGAGAGGAAGGAACTGGAAAAACTTAATAGAGATACTTGCATGTCACACATATAGCAAGTGTGAAATACTTTTGAGGCTACTGCATTGTACAATTACTATGCATCTTACTGTTGCAAGGACTCTGCTCTGTTTGCTCCTGACTTGGTTCTAGTACACACAAGTACAGGTTCTGTACAAAGGGTTCTTGATTTTTCACTAGACTTGTAAAATTTGCAGGATCAGAAGTCTCCACAGCCAGTCTGGGACTTTCTCCAGTGTTAACAAGCTTAAGTGACATCCAAGTCTCAAGTAATGTTGTCCCTGTACACAGCCTGTAGGAACACTTATGGCGGGTTGAGAGTGGACCATAATTTAGTCACAATATCCCTGTGTTTGCTTACAGCTTTTGTTTTAATTAATAAATTTCCAGACTATCGAAACAAGTTTAACTACCCCACACACAGTTTTAAAGGGAATCGATGCATCAGAGGGATGTTGGAATGGATATATGGTGCAAGTTTTAGAAGCTTGCTGACATCTTACAGTTCACAATCAAACATAGTTTCACAAAATGTCAAATACAAACTTGCTTGTTTTAAGTTTCTTTTTTCTTTTTATAAACAAAAAGCATATACTGTAGAAGTGGGGACTGAGTCTGTGCTTGAATTACTTGTAGAAAAAAACGGCACACCAGATGTTCTCTCACACAGAATCTGAGACACTTTCACACATGGAGAAAGGGGATAAAGAAGGAGTGGTGTTGTGCATGTGGGTGGAATCCATCCATGCTCTGTTCCAATGGGATTTTCCTGAGTTGTATGAATGACGGTTCCCTCAGAGAGCACCCTAACGAATGACACTCCTGATGTCACCATGGAGATGGTAGATTATAACACAGAAACATGCCCTTGTTTTAAGAATCATAAAAAGGGAAAATACAGAATAAAAGGCAAAGATTTTAAAAAGTCAATATGAAACAAACCAATCCAAAGGTTTTAAATAAAAGAAATAAAGAGAATTCCTCATGAGGATCATTATAAATGACGGAGAAAAACATATCACAGTATCCTCTTTTGATAAAAAAACAAAAAACAAAACCAAAAACATTACTTTTTTTGTTCACATTTGTAGTATTTTTTTCCCAGTAGACTATATCACACAGTGATAACAAAGAACAGGAGAAATCTACAGCCACATTAGCTTCGTGCAAAAAACCACATACACTGGCACGCCGCAAAGGCAAAGAGATCAAGCAAGACGATGCATACAAAAATATAGAAAAATCTCCAATGAAACTTATCTCTTGCTTCCTCTCCCTAAACATTCTTTTTTTGTGTTTCTCTTCATTTCTGTTGATGCTGTTGTGTGTTCTTGTGGTTTTTAAAACATCCAAAGTCCTGGTGTCTTCCATGCAGAAATCCACAGAACCCCAGGAAATGTCCAGTTCATCATGATGTTGGGTCAAAATACTGATCAGAATATTCTGAACATGTTTGACTGATAGAAAACTAGTAGAATAAAAGCATATAATTTCTGTTATATCAGTGGTGACAAATCTTTTCTTTACTTTATGATAAATTATGTACCATTTCCTGTCACTTTGAAGACATTCCAGCATTCACTCATAATTAGTAGTGACAGGGTTAAATAGTTTGGCATATTCTGCAAGCCATGCCAAAAATGATGCTTTTAGTCTCTTGCAAAGGAGAGGGGTGAGGAAGTAGAGAGCAGGTGCAAGGATGCAGTGTCAACCTGCCCTCCAATGGGGGGGGGGGGGGGGGG
>JARVJO010000330.1:1432882-1443655 GCA_031762555.1 Cynodonichthys magdalenae
GGGTTATTCGCATCAAGCTAGTTGATGGAAACACGTCTTGAGTCGCATTTATTATTCATTTCCTTTTTGCGAAATTTAAAAATTCGCTCTAAATTCGAATTAAATTGGATGGAAACACGGCTAATGATTGCATGTGAACTTTACTTTTAGTCCATTTAAGACACTTTCAAATTTTGAGCTCAGGATTTATAAGTTTCTCTCCCTACACAGACTAGGTAATTGGTGGAAGCTAATTTGTTAATATTCATCATATTATCACAACTATGTGTCAATATAGAAAACACCTTTTTAACAGCAATGAGGACTTGACTTTGAACACACATCTGTGACTCAGACCTTTCACTCAAGTCTCAAGTTGTCAGCTACAGTCAATAACCAAAACTTCTACACACGTCAAATCAAACCTGAATGTGTAACGTGACAACACAACTCAAAATGTTTCATGAATCACAAATAAATGTGTTTTTTCTGTGTGGGTTTTCAGAAAATCATCCATTTCAGCAGCAAACAGGCAGAGCTAAAGCTCTGGTGTCTGCTAACAGGAGGCAGAAGCAGGAAGAGAGAAAAATATACATTCAACTTGTGTTTCTGCTAATTTAGTTCTTATATTTAAACATTATTAACTCTAAAAGGGTGAACTGGTGCATTCTGGGCCGGAGTGACTGAACTGTGCATAAACACTTCTTTGAATGTGTCGTGGGAGTGATGTTCGCTACTTATTATTGCTAACAAGCTTAACTTTAAATTAAGTAATGTTCACTCTAAACACTAAGAGATGACTTGAGATATCTCTTTTTAAATGGGGGCAGATGTTCTAAGATTTTTTTTCTTCTGCTCCTTTTCATTTGACGCTGTTTTTTTCTTTGCATTTGTTTTTTTCCCCCATGTATTTCAAATGAAATCAATTTAATTAAAAAAATAAATACTTAATAAAAGCAAGGCATAGGTACAAACTGTTGATAACCAAGTAATGTTAACTAATGTTTGTAAGTCAGGGTAGCTATTGGATTTTAGTTTTCACATAAGTGTAGGCAGTTTGCCTCAGATTATTACAATGTTAAGTTAGAATTTTGGTTCCTAGTGGCCCCCTTTAAAATTTACAGTTTTCTAATTTAAAGTTTTGTTTTATATGATTTTTAGTTTTCATCATTTCTTGGGTTACTTCCAGAATTGAACAGATTGGAAAACTGCAGTACCAAAGCCTGAAGAGGAAAATAAAAAGCTCCAATCTTTTCTAAATTCAATTTTACATGTGGAGACGTAAAAAGAAGAAAAAAAAAAAATTTTGTGTTTCTTGACCTCCTCCACATCAAATACTTGAGCCAGTTTATCGTGTAGCCAAATCCTGACAGATGAAAATTCTGGAGTTCCCCAAAAAGTCCAGATTAGTGTGAAGAACCGTTTAGGTTAAAGCCTTGTGCTTGTTTGGTGGCCTGAACTGTAAGATTTTCCACTCACCACAGTACTCAGTTTAGATCATCTGAGCAGCTAAAACCTGCAGATCCTCCTGCAGCAGGAGGTCTTTCATCATGTTTCCCATAAACCCTGATGGTTTCTTTTCTGCGTTACCAGTGCAGATGTGCTGAAAGAAAGAAAGCTGTGTGGTCATTTTACAGATTTTAATATTAGATTTCTTTAGCTCCACATGTTCCAAGTCCTCATGCAGCATAAAAAAAAAACAATTTTAGCAAACAAAGACAGAAGCTGCTTCTTAACCAAACCAAGCTGTGGTTCTGTAATGACCGCTGTGAAGCCAAGGCACTTTGCTGTGCTGCGAGGCAGACCGGAGGGAGCCCCCCCGCTGCTGCCGTCACAAAAGGCACAAGCATGGGCTTTTTGTTTTTATCTGCAACAAGAGGCATCTTCATTTTTCTTTAATTAAATATCTTTTTAATAAAGTAAAGCAAAAACGTATGTACAATTTTCTCAATTAAACTGTAAATCAATGGGTTGGATAAATGCAAGCACCTTCTGCCTGCCGAGGAGAAAACAAATATATAAATACAGGGAAAAACTGCTGCTTTGTGTCAGAGGAGGGGGGGGAGCGGAGGGTGTTAGCATGTTTTCTTTGAAAAAAAAAAAAAAACTCAGGAAGAAAAACTATCCATATATTTACAGAACTTTCTTGAAATGCATTTCCTCTCATGGAAGCAAAGGCCTTAGAAGTTGAACTGTTAAACTGTTTTTTTCTAAAAGTCCTTTAAGAATAAAGTGAATTTTTGAATTTATTCAAGTTTCAAAGGTGAGAGAATAAAAAAAGAAGACATCGATGGGTTCAGGAGGAAGGAGCAGCTGAGAGCACTTCAGTTTTCAGTCCATAGTTTTTTTTTTTTTTTGAAGCACAGGAAAGAGAAACACATTGGAAGGGGTGACGGGGTGTAAAGGGTCAGACCGGGGCATTAAGGGGTGTCATTGGGAAGCGTCAGAACCCCCCCAGCAGTTCATTGCCACTTTTCCTCAGATAAACTCTATACACGAGTCCACAATTGTTTCAGTCACTTCCATCTGAAATGTATGAGACCCCCACCGTCACTCGTCTTTGTAGTTTTGTTATTTTATTATAAAACACTGGGTTCAGTCAGCCGATGCTGGAGATAAGAAACAAAAAGCTAAACCGTCTACATAAGAGCAGCATGTAGATCAAATGCACACATGGCGTGACGGCTTTGCGGCGGTGTCCCGTCCACATGATTAAAGTATGAATTCATCAAAAATAGAGATGTGAACAGCCTTTAGATTTGATTTTATCTCCGTTTTTAAGCAAAATCTCTTGAATAGTGTCGCCGTGGTGAGAAAAAGCCATCTGCAAACAAGTTACAAAAAAAAAAGGCATGACCTCCTACATCTTGTAACAACTCCAGGAACTCTCTCTCATATATTCTTTCTAGTCGATCCTGGATTTTCTCTTGTAGTTAAGGAAAAAAAAAAAAAAAGACATTCTGCTGCCCGGGTTAAATACAAGAAACCCCAAACAAACAAAGACAAACAAAAACGATCGCATGTTCGATCCATAATACAATCTCTCCCATTTGAAGAATTTTTTCTATTTATGTCAAAGTACGTTTCTTTGAGGGGTCTTTCTGGACTCTTCTGAAGTCCACAGACTCAGAGATTCCTGTCCGACCGATCCAGCCGCTCCTAGCTGTTGTCGGATTCGTCCTCGGCCTCGCGGAGCCACGTGAAGAAGGCAGTGACAGACTTGAGGGCCACACCTTTTCCCTGCTGCTCAGCGGGGTCCTTACTCGACTCCCACTTGTAGAAGGCCTCCTCTTTGATCACGTCCTCGTCGTAAAGGGTGTCAAAGAACATCCTCAGCAAATCTGACGGGAGGAAAGGAGAAAGAGATGAAAAACAATCAAAGGGATAAAGCAAAGAAAGACCTAGAATTCCTTGAAAGAATGCGTTTTCACTTTTTATTTTTAGCTTAAAACATGAAGGAAAAAAACAATCTTATGTCCTGCTCAGAGTAAGTACTACCAAACCAAACGTTAGCTTACTGGCGGGCTGCTCCATCTGCACCATGAGGGCCTGCAGGGCGTAGAGAGCCTGCAGCTCCTTCTGCTCATCTTTCAGGTATCTCTGCAGCAGCTTGGCTCTCTGCTTGATCTGCTCTCCGTCCACCTTGTAGGGGTTCTCACCTAGAAAAAACAAAACAAACCACCACTCAGGTGTTGGCTCTGCTGAGCTCGAACTGATCTACGCGTACTCGTCTTTTTACAGCATGGAAGCAAGAAAGTGGTGATTTGCTCACAGATGATTGCTGACTGACAGATGCAGGTCATCAGCACTCTGACAAACATGCTGGAAGAAGTATGCTGCTCATCCAGGTTGGCCTGCACACAGAAACATCTACATGTCAGCCAAATCGTGATTTTAATGACAAACAGCAACAAGAAAAAACAAACCTATTTGTTTGAGCCTCATCAGAAACAACTCTTCTATTTGCTTTAGCACAGTCTGCAGCTGTCAGTCACATGACATTTCTTATCCTTTCCAGAAAAAACATCAGCCCTGGCTCCAATAAAAGCAGTGAGTCGGTGTCTGTATACTTTGAATCAACTACACCACTCAGAAAACTAAACCTGGAAAAATCCCTGCTCAGGACTGAATGAAAATTCCCCAAACAAAAACTTGTAAGAAAGGCCTCTGAAGTCTGAACTAAAGTGAAACAAAGATGTGGCCAGATCCAAACCTCCACCCAGTCAAAGATCCTCTGGTTGTCGGCCTTATCCTGGATCAACCGGTCCAGCTGCTTGGTCAGCTCTGCAGAGCTCATCTCCTTCCTGCTCTTCTCGGACTCGTCGCCCAGAGTGAACTCCACGTTCTGCCAACAGAAGAGCAGCTCATTCACATACATCTGTAGCCCTCAGTAAAAGGTCCACTTTAAGACTAGTTTGTATTTTAACACTATAATGTTCAGCTTATCTGTTCAAAGGATTTTACATCTAAAACTTAAAATGCTCACATTAGAAATGTCAGATCTTATAAAAATTTGTCGACCTATCCTTGTCCAGAACTCACAGACAGAACTATATAGTTACTTTTACAAATAATACAGTGAAAATAAAATCACTGCAGCCAACAACACTGTGATAATAATGAGGTCTTTTAAACATATATTTGTTGTATTACTGTTTACAGACTGGACTTTCTTTTAAAGGCATCACTCATTTTGTTGATTATTTTTGAATAACTAGTTCAATCCAAAAGCAGCAATCTGGAGTCAAAATGCCACAAAAATGAGTTAACAGTTTTTTTTACTTATAGAACAATTTAACAAGAAAAATAAAACAATGATTTAAATGTCTATTGTGTTTTTTAAATATATAGATCCTGATTACAGTTAAACTGAACTTATCTTGTTGAAATGTTATTGAGCCTAGGGTGACCTGGAAATTTTTTAAGATGCCATGAAAAGTTTGCTCTACTGGTTTGATGCTTCCTGTTTATTTTTGAGTCACAAATGTGTCATTTGTTTTAGACTTTCTTGGTTAATGAGGAAAATCACCTTTTCTGTAACAAACTTGTTGACGTCTACGTCCTCAGGCAGGAAGTCCGTCCACTGAAGGCCCGCCTCCCTCCACATTGTGCCAGCTTTTTTATGGCTCTGATGGGAGGAATGTGCACATTTAAAGAGTAATGGACACAGTAAAATATACATCACCTCACTGACACAAATAACAAAATACGTGTCCTTAAATCAATAAATGGTGAAAAATGAGTTTGTTTTAAAACAGGGCTAAAACTTTTACATTTGATGATAAACTCACCATTTCTTTGCAGAGTAAAGTAAGGATGTGGACCAGCAGGGCTCCAGCTTTGTCCAAAGGAATCAAAGGTTTTGAAATCTCCCTAAAACCAAAGAGATCAATGGAAATTGAAAATCAAAGTAAATAATAAAAAATAAAAACTTTTTTGTCTTTAAATGCAGATGTGTCCTGGAGCTAACTTGAAAAGTTCTCCCATGGGGATGCCTCCTTCATGCAGCATAGGAGTGATCAGCTCAGCCAGGTACAGGAAGATGTGGGGGATGTCGATCGCCATGTCCTCAGCCACCTCCATAATTTCTTGAAACCTGGACCACCAACACAAATGTTCAAGTCCTTTAAATACCATTAAAGAATTAAAGAGCGAAAAATAAGCTGTACTAATGGAAGAACTAACACTTTTAGAAATACGGTCATTTCTTTCATGACCTCAGTCTCTCACATTGTTGAGTCACTTTGGCCAACGTAACATTTCAACTCACTGCACAATAGTCAAATCAATCAAGGAGTTTGACTGACAGAATAAATCACAGTATATGGTTTGGTTCAAACTCAGTGTCGTATTTACATTACAGTTCAAGGGTGTTTTGTGACATTTTATCTCAGTGATCTTGAGGCTCAATAGCTGCTCATGTTTTGGTACAGAGGTTGACAGAAGACTCGCTCAGCTTGAGATTAGATCAAATCCAGAGTACATGGTTGTCATTTTATCTTGTGTTATGTTGCATGAATGTATCAGGCGACCCTGACACTTTTCTTAGTGTCTGAGATGTACTGTGTACTGCATAGTTGTAATACAACAGGCAGGTGGGTGCTTGTACTCGCAGGTGGGTACACTCTGTGTTTGCTGTGTTCTGTGCTTGGTGTGGAAAAATGCAAAAGGGGGAAAGAGAGCAATGAATGGATGAAGACAGAACAATTAATAAACAGGGGGGGGGGGGTACATTTAGGGCTGGACTGATGATAGGTTTTAGGGCTGGGATGACTGAGAAAGTGTATAAATTAAGGAAAAACTCCTAAAAAGAAAGGCATTAAAAGTTTTTAAAAAAGTTAACTTTTAGGGCTGGGATAACAGGGCAAGTGGATATATCTGGTTAAGTTTTGGGCATGGTTTACTGGGAAATGTGTTATAAATTAGATTAATGATGGGGAAGGGGATACTGAGAAAATATACTTTTTAAAATGTTTGATATTTGGCCACTGTGAAAAGCTTTTTCTTTTTTTATTCCACACCAGAACCTACCATGAGGTGGTGTTTCACTGTACACACGTGTTGATTGCTCTCCCAAACAGTTTGGAACAACAGGGTTAAAGGTAGAGTTTAGATTGGGCCTAAAATAACATAACTCGACCAGGTCCCAGTCCAAAAACGTCTCCGAACCCGATTAACTGTGATTAGAGGTCTGAGACCAAAGTAAACCCGACATATTTTAATTACCATAAGAGTGTGGTTTAATGCAATGCCCCATTTTTTTCTGTAAGGTATCCAGGCTCTTTGTTGGCAAAGAAAAGACTGAATGTTGACCCCTGCACCACTATTACGTAATTTCCCTTTGGGATCAATAAAGTATTTTTTTATTGAATTGTATGTTGACAGATAGTATGAAGAGTATTTGTTTTATATTTGTTGCATCCCAGTGTCTTCACTTTGGTCTGGTTCCAGTGAGGTTGTTCTTGTGGTTTGATCAGATGAGACTTTCTAAACCTAAATTGTGTTCTTTCGAAGAGAAGAGGTTTTCTCCAGGTCTTCTTCCAAACCATCCTGGTTTAGTCCTTTTCTAGTTTTAAGATTATATGCTTTTTAACATTTAACATGGCAACTCAGACCTACAGAGTCTGACCACTGCATGGTCTGACCTAAATGTTTTTTTAACCAACTGGTTCCAGCTCTAAACCAGGAGCAGTTCTTTCTTTCATTCTGTCTCCACAGTCGAAACCACTGGCTCCAGCACTGAAAAAAATAGTGCCATCTCAGCACTAAATCTTGACTGGAGTTAGTGAGAGCCAGAGTGAAAAAAGTGATTTTACCACAAGCTGCAGGCAAGATCACTGAGACCAAGAACCAACAATCAATACTGTCACCTTTAAAAGTCCAAAATTTGTTTCACTAACATTCAACATTAATTAAAAGACAAATTAGCAGTTAAACAATATGAGGTCATTGTAATCTTTCTCATGTTTTCTTTTTGTTTACTTTTTATTAGCTGCATAGCGGGGCTGCAGTAACTCTGTGCTCACTTCCACGGTTATGTAGTCCTGACGCTGCAGGTATGAACCCAGGCTGTCTGGTGTTTAGGAATCTTACTTAAAACAATTGTACCTCCCATTTGACCTGTTTACATGGTGTATACTGAGAACAGACTTGACATTAGGACATCTTTTTGTAAAGATAAAGAGACAAGCCCTGATAAATTCCCTCTCTGGTCCAGGATCCTTTAAAAAAATTCAGAATTTACTGGAGGAGATGTTGTGACCTAATGATGTAGCTCTGAAGTGTCTCACAGGCTTTTAAAAACCAAAATATTTTAATTTATTTTTTTGTAAAGCAGGTTAGGAAATGTCTCTAACCACTGGTACCACTTGATAGATAAAAACTTAAGACTGAACTTCATGAAGCTAGGCCTGTCACGATAAATTGTGCTGGATGATAAATTATCTCTGAAAGTATTAGAGATAAACAATATTAATCTTTGAAGACCATTTTAAACTAATATAAAAAAAAGTTTAAAGAAGTTTATGAAATGTACATACGTAAAGAGAAATTACAAACTGACCTGGAGCCTCCTTTATAAAGGATTGTGTGGAAACCATACTAAAAGTGAACGTACGGCCAAAAGGCAAAAATGACGTACGCCAAAAAAAATTCAGATTTATGAAACCGTGCGCACACTTTCAAGCAATTTCCCTTTATAGATCACAGCTGGTCGGCAGACTTTGCGCACAAGGTCCCTCCTCAGGTTCTGCCCTCTACACACCCACTCTCAACCATAAACAGTCAATGCAAAGTACCTCATGAATGTTAAGGTGTATTTAAATGAATCAGCTGATCAATGTTAACTAAAGCGAATGGTCGGTTCAGATGCGCTCCGTCCTGCGTCTGCAGGAGGACAGGTGCTGAAAACTGCTCACGTGAACAAATTGTCTGTAACTGAAACAGATTTTCCCTCATTCTGCAGGTTTACAGATGTTTAGAACAATCTCATAATTTTTTTCAAAAACTCAGCTTCAAATGTATTTTCTCTTAGAGCCTGCAGGACGATAAAAATAAATAGAATTAAATAAGTCAGTGAAATGTAGAAATAAGTTCACCACTCTTCTCCTCCATCCTCCCCCCTCCTGCGCTCCTCAGTCCCTCACACATTCACACATCCCCGCACGCGTGAGAAATACGGATTTTAAAAAAGGGAACCTTTTGACTATATCGCAGCCACCACTGGCGAGGTGTGCGCGCCCTGCGTGAATACCCAAACTGTTAACCATGCCTCGCTGTCATGTTTGTTGAAATGTCTCTTGTCAGGGAGGGGTCTGTGGGTCAGGGTCGTCTGAGGAGGAGGGAGATGGATGGAGATGTGTGAACTTTTATTTAAGATTTAAGTTTTTTCTATTTCAAAAGTCCTTATGGCTCAGCAACAGAAGCATAAATAATACTGTTAACAAAGCTTGTGATAAAGATGATCTAAAATTTAAGTCTGATTATGAAGTGAAATTGAATATCTGAGAGTGATCATGATGCAGAATAGCTATAATTACTCTCTTCACCATCTGCGTCTCCAGCTTCTTGTCTCCTAAATGAGCGTAGCATGGGTCAGATCTGGCGTGAGGGACCACACATTTTCACGCCAAGTTTGGATTTTATAAATCACAACTTTTGCGTGAAAAGTGGCGTACGCAAGTTTCTGGGCTCGTTTTGTGCGTACGCAAGCTTTATCCAACCCCTGGACTGGAGATTGGGAAAAAATTCAATTCAAGATTTTGATCTGCTACTCCTGTGTTTGTTTTGTTTTGGTTAAATCAAAATAGAACAACATATATAAACAATGTTGTTTATTTGTGATTAGATTTGCTAAACTTTAACAGCTAAAAGCTTTAAAAAATTGAAAAAAATTGTTTATCTGTATGTCAGGACACAGAAAACTGTAAAACTGAATGAACTTTCTCAGCAGCAGCATATAAAAACATTCTTTTAGGGGAAAAAAATCGTTAAAACATCAACTGCAGTTCATCCAAAACAGCGGTGCCCAGCTTCTGAGCAAAACCAAATAACATGAGCCAAGGTATCTCCAGGTTTTAGCAAGTCAAATTCAAGACTTTTTAAGTCCTTTCTAATGTCCCTTTGAATGAAAAAACTAAATATAAGCAATGGTTGGGGGATTCTGCTGTTTTAAAACCAAGCATCACAAGCGTCACTCGATAAAACAGGTTGAATATAAAGATATTCAGTACTTTCTGGTGAAATTAGCTGTATCGTACAAGTGCAGTTATTTGGTTGGAAACGTCCAACAAAAAATACATCAAATTTTTTAATATATTTAAAACTTTTTAAGGTCTTAATTTTAGATACATAAATTTAAGACTTTTCCAGACTTTTTAAGGACCTGTGGACACCCTGATGAGCACACCTGCATTCGCTTCATTGGCTTCCTGTCTCTGCCAGAACCCAGTACAAGTCTGGTCTTTTGACACACCAGAGCACACATGGCAATGCTCCCTCTGCCTGATTATAGTGAGTCTGAATGATTTTTACTTTGCTTTTACTTTTGTGATATAGCACTTGGAGATTTACAAATGTAAAGTGCCCTATAAATTAAATTCATTTTTATTATTATTTCAAATTTTCACTTCTCAGCAGCTGTTTCCAGTTTCATGCTCACCCTTTAAAGTACTGCTGTTTTGGGAGCAAGCCCGTCTTAATGAGCTGATGCAGCAGCTGGCCCATGTGCTCCCTGGCGATGGTGCTGCGCTCCAGCGTCGACTCCAGCCCGTTTCGTACGAACACAAACAGCAGCTCGGTGCTGTTCAGCTCCCGCACACACTGCAGAGCCTCCTGTTGGGACAGACAGAGACACCGAGAACTCGTGAGACATCTCAAGTGAAGGAAGGAAAAACTTTATTTTTAAGAGCTATAAAAAGTATTCTTTATCTTTGCTTTTTTTAAACTCAACATTAGAGCATACCCTCATGTCATTAATATGGAGGTACTCTTCAATGATAGCTGTGGATTTCTTTTCCACCTCTTCTTCTGTCAAGGCAGGTTTAGTGGGGGTCTGGTTGGGTGGGGGGGCAGCAGCTGTCTCCTGGTTTACTGTACACAAAGATAAAACAAACTACTAAATTAAAATGCACATGCCTCAATAAAAGCATAAACTGTTTTATTGTAGTGAGATATATATATATATATATATATATATACACATACATACATATACATACCAGGGTATATACAGAAATTCTTATGTTAAATTTAATACCTTTTAATACCTTTTTAATACCATCTCAATTCTTTTTA
>JARVJO010000330.1:1455017-1469050 GCA_031762555.1 Cynodonichthys magdalenae
GTCCCCACGAGGCTGCTTTTTTTGAGGAAATTTTCCCCACGTAGTAGGAAAAACCCGTCCACACACACACACACACATATATATAACTACTATCTTGACTCAAGGACAAACTGAACTGTCGCCATGTATCACTGACAGATATGAAAGTTCAGACACTCACCTTCTTTGTACTGATATTTTTTGTCTGTGGTGTTTGAATTCTCAGAATCTGGCTGAATGTTCTCGGCGTCCAGCTTGTCCTCTTTATCCTCCCAGGTTAGGTCTGCCTCCTCTGGAGCAGGAGGGGAAGCAGCAGTGGGCTTTGGCTCTGGTGCCGGGGCCAGCTCAGGTTCAGGAGGCACAACTACCTGCTCCTTAATCAGAAAGGTGAGTTTAGGATCTTGAAACACCATAAATACATGAACTAACCTGAAAAACAAATGACCAATCACCTGAAGTAGTTTCTTTCATCTTGCAGGTATGAAATACTGTGTCTTCATAAATACTACATTTGTGTAGTGAAGTAAAGAGAGTGCAGCTTGGCTTAGTTTTCTTCTGTTTAAATGTAATTTCACGAGTTTGCATTCACACAAACGCATGTAATTTTAAAAACTGTAGAAAAATGAAAACGGATTTGCCTGCAGTTTTAGCATTAAAAAAGAAAATAATGCCGCGTCAAAAATGTGTTCAACAGTTCAACTTGGACGCTTGTGCACTTTGAGGTCAGAGGCTCGTCCAAATTGCTCTAGACTTGCGTTGCGTGTTGGGAAGAGCTCTGTGCAGCTGCGGATTAAATTAAGTGGCTTTGCTTTATTTACTGAGAGCAAGAGCATGTCGCACTCAATTCATAATTAATTCACCAGATAATTCAGAGAAGTTCTAAGTTTGGTGAGTTTCACCGCTTTCTGTGATATTTTTGTCCTGAGCCAAGTTTGATGAGTCGCTGACCAACATAGGTGCTTGTATCTCCTGTCAGGACACTGACTGCAGGCCCTGGATTTCAGCTGAATAGCTCCTGTCCATCTCAGGTTAGTGGACATCACTTAGGAGACCGTAGAGGACAGTGGAGTCTCTCTGATTGGTTGACGCTCCGCGTTGAGCTGAAAAAGTTCCGATTTTCTAACTCCAGCTTCTGACGCTTTAGAATACTCAAAATACTTCAAAACGCACCGCGCTGCAGTACTTCCTGACACCCCGTGACGCATGTCCACCTTAGACTTTGCATTTAAACCTGACGCTCAAAACACGTTCGGTTTGAATACAGCATAAGACAAATATCCAAGTTCACTACTTCAGACAAGACTGAGACAACATTGCAGCAGCTGGTCTCCTCAGTTCCTTCATGTTTACAGACTGATTTTAAAAGAAGAGGAAATGCTTCACAGGGGTAAACATGGCTCTGTTCCAACTTTTTAAGATGAGTTGCTGCCATAAAATTCAAAATGACTTGAATCTTTACAAACAATAAGGTATAAATTCTTAGTTTCAACATTTGATATATTTACAATTTATTTGTGCTGTGAGTAAAATATGGGTTTGTGAAATTTGCAAATCCATAACAAAGACTCAATGTCACATTTTAAATCCAAACTCAAAACTCATCTGCTTAAAGTAGCCTACACATTGTGACAACTGCACTGTCTTATTTAAATTCTATTTTGCACTTATTTTTACTGTGTATTTCAATATTGTGTCCGTTTTATGTTAAACTATGTAAGTTGAACTGGAGTGTCAAGAAACACAACCACAAAAAAAATTATTATTCATTCCATTCCATTTTTATTTGCATTTTACGCAACGTCCAATTACCAAGCTAGTTTAAAAATATAAATAAATAAAAATGTTCAATATATTAAAAACCTGAGAAGACCAGTCATGAACTGACTGCATGAGTAACCAAATGTATATTTGTGTAGTGAATCCCAGGACACTGATTGATCAGAAGCTGAAGATCCTACCATCCTAACAATGATCAACTTCCAGTTAATATGCCTAAAACAAGAATAGAAATCCATGAACAACAGTGTTACAGTAAACAAACCTCTTTAAAAGCATCCAAGAGGTCTCCCACAGCCTCCTTTTTGTTCAGATCCTTCATCTTTCTTTTCTTCTTTGGCACAGACACGGCAGCTACAGAAAAGATGACAATCAGCCTCAGATCACTGCACTCTCAGCTAACAAGAATCATTCTGTTGAGAAAGATCTTAAATAACAAGAAATTGTCCAAATTACAGAAATTTGGCTTACAAACATTAGACCGACACAGACCTTGCATAATGGTCTCTACAAGTGTAGGGGTGACAGTTTGGGTGGATGGGGTGTCCTCTTTCTCCTCTGCAGCAGGAGGGGGAGAGGCAGGCATGGTTTCTGGCACATTATCAGCTGTGGAAACAGGTTCTGCAGGAGATGATGTCTCTTCCCTGGTGTTAGACTGAGGCTCAGGAGCATTTTCCTTATCATCCAGGACAGTCTTGTGAACTGTATCTTGTGCCTCAGGCTGGACAGGTTCTGCCTGGACAGCCTCTTTGACATGAACTTCCTCAACAATGTGTGCAGGTGCTGACTGGTCAGTCGGTACAGTTGAGGCTGTGACTTTCTCTGTGGCTGCTTCAGTAACAGAGGTCAGCATGTCAGGCTGCTGACTGACATCCGGCTCAGCTATGGGGCTGTCGTCATGTTCCAATGTGTTGATAGCAGGAGCCTTGGGGTCCCGAGGAGCTGGGAGTGGGAGGCCATTGGGCAGACGGAGCTCCTCCGGCTGTGCAATGGGAGACTCTAGTGGGTCCTCCAAGTGACAGGGTGGTAACGTGACAGACGGCCCCCCTAGCTCCACCTCAGCCACACCATTAGTGCTAGAGGGCTGGACACTGGATGTGTCTAAAGAAGCATCGGCCTCTTCCACTGTTGCTTCTTCTTCTGTCAACTCTTCCTCATTTCCTTCTTTGACCATCAGGTCCACTTTGTTCTGTGCAGAAGTAGTAGTTACCGAGTCAGGAAGGGGTGCAGGGTACGCAGGTACCTCAGGTCCTGATTGAGGGGTTGGTGCAGATTCCCTTGGAGGCAAGGGAGCATCCATCACATCTGCAACAGGAGCACTGTGTTCAAGCGTGGAAACAGAGTTGAGAGGGGTGTTTTCTGATTCTGACAGAAGAGGAAGGGCAGGTCTCTTAGTGTTTGTGCTGCTGGGGGTGGTCTCTGAGGGAAAGGGGTCAGTCTTAGCAGGTTCAGGTGTCTGTGACAGAGGAGGAGGTGTATGTTTCCCTCCGTCATCTGGAGAGTCAAAAGTTAGAAAAACATGTAAGTAAAACTGATAGCAAAGTCCTGATTGCCAGCTGTTCTTTATAATTATTCCCATCCACCCACCAACCTTTATTCTACTATTTTTTAGCTATGTTACAAAATAAACTATTACTCTTAAGTTAGTCACTTCAAATATTCTCACATTTGTTTGTTTTGAAGTCTTATTTGAACTTTTGGACGAATGAACCCAGCAAGATTTCAAACAGGATGGATTATTACTTTAATGCACTTGAATATCACTTAAACCAAAGTTATTCTTTAGTTTATTTTAGACAAAGCTATGTCTAAAACCTGCAAGGCAGGTTAACAGCCCCTCATGCTGGGGGAGAAGCTGCTATGTTGAGTCATTTGCACATTACAACTGGAACAGGAGGTGCACCCCCAGGAAGCATAGATGGACGTTGCGACAGAAATAACTAATTAAAAAAATTGTCAACAGATTAATCAAAGATTAAAATAATTGTTAAGTGCAGCCCTAATAACTATAATACAACGTTGAAGCGTTTATGGTTTAGTCTAACTGTAGCAGTACTGCACTCACCAGGTCTAATCAGTACTGGAGTTGCAGCAGCTGTGATTCTCTCACCGTTAGCCTGAGGCAGCGCTGAACTATCTGATCCAGATATGGCTGACTGTTGGGAGACACACAACACAAACAAAGTGGTGAAGACAACACACATTTTTCTGTTTAAACCAAAAAAAAAAAAAGAAAAACGCTGTTATGAACCAAATGGTTATAAATGTCACAACTGTGAGTATTTTTCACAGCACTTGAAGGCAGAAACTGAGTAAAACATACAATTTACCAGCGTCATTATTGATTTACCTGACAATTGTTTAACAAACCAAAGTAAACTCTACTTTTAGATTTTGTTTTTAGATCAATAACCAGTGGAGCTGGAACACAATTTATATAAAAAGTACACCTACTCAAATAAAAATTTATTTTAGGATATAATCCACTATGTTCTATCAATTGGTACTTTTTTATCTAATAATTTCAAATGTCTTGTGTAAAATCATTTCAAAGTTGTTACTTTAGCTCACCTGTGGCGGTGTTGGTGTAGAGCCACTACGCCCCCCTGACATAATCTCGTCTGTGATGTCTTGACCTCCTCGATTGGGGTCTCTTATTCTGATCTGTAGAGTAAAGGAAACAAATGAAACCTTTGTGTTAAAACTAAGATAGAACAAGAAAAGACAGGCTGGTCAGTGGAGGAAAAGAGCCTTTGTCTCTTCAGGATTATAACTCAAGTTAAATGTAAAAAAAAAAACCCAAAAAAGTTTTCAGGTCAAAAAGAGAAGTTGTATTGGAGGAGTCGCCTTCCCATGGTGCAATGCTTACAGTCGCCAACTGTTTGTGTCTCCTCCCTTTGGCCATGACCGTCTTTTTCTCATTCAACAAAATCCACATTTCTCACAGTGTGAACATGGAAGCAAAACTAAATCCCAACACCGCATGCCATGAAAATTCCTGTGCAGCGCAACTGAATGTACTCTGAGTCACCAGAAATGTTCTGACAACATGAATTAAATTAACTAACCTGAAGGTGGAAAGTTGAATTACTGGTTGGTTTAAGCTGGTGAGAAAATGCCTGAATCTTACAAAGAACAATCAACAGACAACAGCAGGCTTCAATGTGTGTACACACAAGTAGAACTACTAAAGAGAAAATCTGCTCACTCACACACTAAAAAACATTTTCTATTCAAAAACTGTCTCTCTATAACATCCTAGTTTTACTTTATAAAATCTTAAGTTAACTTTAAACAAATCTGAATGCTAATAACTATAAGAAAGCACAGCCACTTCATAAGAATCAAACTGGTAAAGTTACAATCCAGCTGCTACAACACTGTTGCTCTGTAGACTAGTTTTGATTTTAAGTGCATCAATATTTGCTCAACATTACTGACCTTCACCTGGTTCGGTTTGTTTGCAACTCCTCTCCAAAAGCACTGCAAACTCTGTAACAGGCCTCTTTCATCCCAGCGTTAAAGTAGTGGCTCCAGCTGGCGTTGTGCTGGACTTTCAACCCCACAAAGCAGGACGGTGGGTGGATATGGATTGGTTTCAGTCAGATATTATACATCCTGGGTGGTACAGCCTGGCAGAGCAGGCCATGGCAGAGGCGAGCAGAGCTAAGCTTGGTTGCTAGCTAGCGACCTGATCAACCCTCTCTCCTGATCTGAACCCAACAGGAACGGAAAAAGGCAGAAAGAGACTAGCCTTGCAAAGCTACGGTACTGGAATGCGAACCCCCGCCCATAGAAACTAACAGACAGTTAAAAGAGGCCAGAGAGAGGAGGAGGGGCATGGTAGGAGAAATGGGAGGGTTTCCAGAAAAAAAAAAAAAGAGTAAGCATTAACAAATGAGCAGCAGCTCACAGAATAAACTCCCCTCTTTCTTTCTCTTTGCTTTGTCATTTGACACACACAGACTGAAGTTACTCTTCATACTTCTTCTTTTTGCTCATGGCTTCTGAAGTGAAAAAAAAAGCAGCACAGGAAGAGGAGGGGGACACCACAGCAACAGAGAAGGACTGGTTAGCCCTTCAGGCTGAGAGGGGGAGGAGACCAGTGGCCACGTGGAGCTGAACTATGCGCTGACATGTCCGTAAGCCCCCTCCCTTTTTATTTGGACGTTCTCTTTGCCACACAGCAAGACCAGGAGCATATAAAGAGGAACATTGAAAATACACAGGAAAATAAAAATAATAATTCTATGGTACATCTTTTGTGACACATTTGAAGTAAATAAAATATTACACTAAAATAAACTGGTAGATGTTAAATGTAAATGTGACTGCTAAAGGCAAAACATTGAATATTCACTTTAGGATGCAAAATGTCTCAGTTTTCTCTAGTAGTCTACAAACGTGACGTTTTAGACTGCTGGGCAGCAAAATAATAATACAAAAAATTTATTAAAAAACTAAGATACTAACTCTGTTATTTCCCACATCACAATAGACCATTTTGTAGTTTTCTGCAAGCACAGCATCAGGGGTAGAGATCAGAAGCATCTTATAAACAAACCCATATGCTATTAGATTTGATGGACAGGACTGTTTTTTTCTATCAGTAAATATGTCTACGTTTTTGGCTATCTATGGTTGAAAAAACACTGTACAAGGTAAAATGTCGGTGTGTCAGAGCTTTATATGACTTTTTAAGGGCGAGGGGTCTGAAATGGAGCAAGATGAGGAATGAGGCGCTGATGTCTATATAAGTATATGCTGCCAGTGTTATGAAGCTCGAACCCAAGCAAACAGCAAAAACTAGCTTAAAGTGTAGCCTATTATCAACATACGCCACCAGGTAAAAGGGAATCGAGTGAACCGATTGTATCAAAGATATCTACTCAGCAATTGGAGACTAAATTAAACTTTTCAGAACTCCTAAAGACTCCAAATACACAACAAAATGTAAATGTAAAAGTTGATTGTGCACTTAAGTTTTTATTTGTAAAAATAGAATTTTGTGACAACTTTATTTTTGAACGTGATTCTGATTTACATGATTTTATGAATTTACCAATAATATATAATTTTTTTCATTCGTGTTTAGCCTTTCAGTTCATTCATTTTGAATTGTATTTTTTTATCTGCTCTTATCCACATAGATGAACTGAGCAAACCACAAGATATTCAAAATATTTCATAATTTAAGGTCCTACCAGTATCCACTACCTAGTTTACTAAATGATCCAGCAGTTAGTTGGGACTTCATCCCATGCAGTTAGTTAGTATCTATGCATAACAATTATAATAATTATGCTGTGGTCTGCTAGGAGTGTGGTATCTGCTCAGGACAAAGGATGAAATTTAGGTGTGTTAATTCCGGTGCATTTATATTCACAGAATATTGATTAATGTGCATTCAAAAAGAATCAAAAAATAAGTAGGTCCTCCGGGCGGGTTCTTCTTTAAAGGAAATGTTCCATCTTTCAAGAGACTTCTTCAGTCTGAGGAGTTTCAGGTGAACTCAGCCTTATGAGCACCGCCTCCACATGGTGACAAACAGGTTGGTCACATGCAAGAGAGGGCCATCAGCCAAACGATAGATCGTTAGTGCCTTGATTGTTCATAGAGGGTCATGTGCCCCATCACCTGACTATCGTTAGGACCCTGCTTCACATCTTTTGCTCACAGGGGGCTGAGTCATACTTGCAATAACAGCATTGTAGGAGAGGGACAACTGAACCTGAAGAACTCCACCCCTGTTTAATGTGCATTGCTCTTTTAAATAAATAAATCAAATGAAATAATTGTTTATATTGTTTTTAATATTCATTAGGGTTGGGCATCGAGCCTCGAGTATTGATTGGAAGCAGGACTATTGTTTCAATTCTCGCAGAATTTTTAGTACTTTAAAAGTTCGATATCTAGTTTCAATACCCAGTCCCCCAACTGGAAAAAGAAGCCGCCCAACAGCAACAAAGAAAAAAACCCAGGTGAGCCGCCGAAAACCTATTTGAGTTGGTGTTCAGACTCAAATTGTCAAATTAGGTGAAATAATCTGCTAGTCCAGTAAGACAATTGCTCACGGTAAGACTTGAAAAGAGGAAAACATCTCCTGGCTAAACAAGATTAACATTCAAACACATTCTGCTCCTGCTTAGTATATCATCTCAAAACAAGATCAAAAACACTCTTTGGCTGGATATAAGTGTACGATTTAGTTGGATGGACAAGTTTTGCAGAGTACCCCCGTGTGTAAAATAAATTCATAACATCTGTTCATCTAGAAAGAACTCTGGTTAGTTACCTCATTTAAACTATGGCTGTGTCCAAAACGAGAGGCTGGGTCCTCCGTAGGACCCGGCCTACCCGGTCGAGGTGGGCCAGGTCCTTGGTAGACTGTAAAGACTGGAAAAACGTGGCTGTGAATTTAGACAGTCTAGCTTCCCGTCCTTACCCCGGCATACGTCATCGCCTAGCAACCAAAGCTAAATTAGATCGAAATTAGAAAAATATCAATATTAATATCACAAAACAATAAAATAACCTAAAGACAATATTTTAAGTAGTAAGGGACCTACCGTTGGTGCACGTTTATTTCGCTATACCAGATCTTTTTTTTTCGGACAAAAATATTATTTAAAAACTTGTCTATACGAATGACAAACGTATTAACAACACAACTGCTTGAAAAATGTATTTTTTAAACCACCAGATTTTTATTTAAAACGTATTCCTATCTTTCAGTTTGTCTGACATTACTAGCAAAAAAAATTAATTTCCCCAGTCGGCCCGCAATGCATTATGGGATATAGTGGGCCAAGAAGGATCTAGTCCTTCAATTCGGGGCAAAAGAAGGACGCATTTGTCGACCGTGATGGAGGAGTCTTTGGATTTGGACAGCCTCCATCGCGGCGCTGTGACGTAAGCGGCCGACGAATTCGGCCTTCAGAGGACCCGGCCACTTGTTTCGGACACAGCTCATGTAAACTTTTTTGACCCTGCCTCGAAAAAGAATGAAAATTGGGAATCATTGTGAACCACGAAATCCAAATGAGGAAGCAGAATTGTTTTAATTCAAATGATGCCCAACCCTAATATTCACTCAAGATGTACTTTTTGTTACTGTGCTGCTGTAACAACTGAAGTTCTGAAGTTCCTTACTGTGGGATTAATAAATGACTGTCCTGTCCAATACAATCATTTCTTTTAAGTCTGTTATTTTCAATGAATGTAAACAAAAATGTAAAAAATAAATTTTCTTCATTTAAAGGTAATCCTCATGGGAATATTACCTGAAATTCTAGTTAGTCAGATGTTGGATGAGGCTATCAGAATATGCACAATACAGCTACAAGTGGCAGAGTTAAACTAGTGCATGTTTTGTGCTGCAGACTGCTGACCTGTTTGCGTTCCCGTTTGGTGTGAATGTGTTGGGAAGGCTGCGGTGGTGGTTGCTGTTGTTGAGGCGCTGGGTTCATAATGACGGGTGCTGCTTGCACCGGTGGGGTGAACTGAGGCTGTGCGGGGTAGTAGGCCCCTGCTGTGGATAAAACAGACAGAAGAACGTAAACCAACACCAAACTGACTTAATCCTATAGCTATCATTTGGCACAAACATTCACTTAGCCTGTAGTTACACAATATCCCCACTGTCTCAATCACTGATGTTTTGTACATTTTTGAGGCAGCAAGAAAACGTGCACAGAAAAATGTTAAGCCTGGAGGTTAAACACTTTTTGAACATATGTTAGTTTTACTAAATAATCTGTGTAAACCTAATCCAGTTTATGATAAATGTATAAAAAGGTGCTGGTGATAAAACTAGAATATCAGGAAAAATTCAGTAATTCCATTCAAAAAGTGAAACTTGTACATTATTCATTCATTGAACACAGACAGAAATATTTAAAATGTTTCATTCTTTTAATTTTGATGATTATAACTGACAACTAATGAAAACCCCAAAGTCAGTATCTCAGAAAATTAGAAAATTGTGAAAAGGTTCAATATTGAAGACACCTGGTGCCACAGTCTAATCATCTAATTAACTTAAAACTCCTGCAAAGGTCTTTAAATGGTCTCTCAGTTTAGTTCTGTAGACCACACAACCATGGGGAAGACTGCTGACTTAACAGTTGTACAAAAGACGACCATTGACACTTTGAATGAGGAGAGCAAGACACAAAAGGTCATTGCTAAAGAGACTGGCTGTTCACAGAGCTCTGTGTCCAAACACATTAATAGAGAGATGAAGGGAAAAAAATATGTGGTAGAAAAAAGTGTACAATCAATAGGGATAACCTCACCCTGGAGAGGATTGGGAACCAAAACCCATTGCAAAACGTGGGGGAGATTCACAAAGAGTGGACTGCAGCTGGAGTCATTGCTTCAAGAACCACCGCACACAGACGTATGAAGACATGAGATTCAGCTGCATTCCTCGTGTCAAACCACTCTTAAACAAGACACAGCGTCAGAAGTGTCTTGCCTGGGCTAAAGAAAAAAAATGACTGGACTACTGTAGAATGGTCCAAAGTTATGTTCTCTGATGAAAGTCAATTTACCATTTTCTTTGGAAATCAAGGTCTGGAGGACGAGAGGAGAGGCACAGATTTCATGTTGCTTGAGGTCCAGTGGAAAGTTTCCACCGTCTGTAGCTGTGTTTCTATCAACGTTTTTTAATGCGCATTTTGAATTATCGCATTAGAAAAGGTGAATGGAAACGGCACGATTCCAAAAAACTTCCTCTAATTCGCAAAAAAATTTTATACGATCACTTGAGGTGGATTTTGGGTTTTTCGACAAAGAGTTAATGCGCAAAAGATGAAAACACATTTGCCGAATGTGTTCTGACGTAGCGAATATTTACTTCACGTTGATCCCTGCGAGTTTGTGACTTCTACTTCCTGTTTACTACAGACATGCGTCTGATGTAAATACACTTTGCGTAGCCTGGTTGATTTGTTTGATAGAAACACGTCTGATTTGCATTTCTTATTTTTTTCCCTTTTTGCGAAATTTTAAATATTCACTCAAAATTAAAATTAAAATTGGATGGAAACACTACAAGAGATGGTTTGGGGTGCCATGTCATCTGCTGGTGTTGGTCCACTGTGTTTTCTGAGGTTCAAGGTCAACACAGACGTCTACCAGGAAGCTTTAGAGCACTTCATGCTTCCTGCTGCTGACCAACTTTATGGAGATGCAGATTTCATTTATCAATAGGACTTAGCACCCGCACACAGTGCCAAAGCTACTAGTACCTGGTTTAAGGACCATGGTAATTCGTCAGCAAACTCGCCTAATCTTAACTCCATAGAAAATCTATGTGGTATTGTGAAGAGGAAGATGTAATTGTAGTGTGTGTAATGAATTAATACGGTATACAAGTTTTACTTTTCAAATGAAACTGCTGAAATCAAATCAACGTTTTCATGATATTCTAATTTTATGACCAGTACCTGAGCATAGTTCCCATTAGACCAGACTGGAAACTAGTCGTACCAGAAGTCCACCTTTAGGTAAGATACCTGTATTACCTGTGAACAGCAGTACTAAGAAATTTATTCAAGTACTTTTTTTTTTTTTAAATTGTTGCTAATTATGGCTTCTGCAAATGCTACCAGACTTTATAGAGACACATTAGACAGCATTTCCTTGAAGAGGTACAAAATGTTTGCACCCAATGGGTTGGACCCACATGAAGTGGAAAAAGACAAAATGTGCGCATACTGAATTATCTCATTCACAAAAAAAACAGGAGCTACATTCTTTTAGGTCTTTGAACACTTTCAAATCAAAATGGTTGGGTGAAAAACATGAGGATACTTAAAACAAAGACCAGAGTTCTCATCACAGGCTGCCTAGGTAAACTGTTTGTTCTTTGTTCATTCATAAATGATATAAAACAGGAGTTCCCAAAGTGGGGGCCGCCAGGGGGTGCTAGGGGGCCCCCAAAAGGCTGGGGGGGGGGGGGGGGGGTGATAAAGAAAATTAAAAAATAAAAAAAAAACTCAACTCCATTCCACTTATGTATAAAAAAAAAAAATACATTTATTGGCATATAAATCCACCCCACGTTTTCACCACAACCCGTGGTGTTACACAGAAAGACAAGCCAGGTTATTATCCAGTCCATATTTTTGCACCAACCTTCCCCTCTACCTGTAAACAATCTGGAGTGAGAGCTCAGCAGTGAGCGACCGGTGTGTGCCCCTACCCACATTAAAAAAAAAAAAAAAAAAGAGGAAAACAAAAGGTGAGCCGCTAAAGTTATTAAACATGTTAGGAAGTAAAAGATTGATGAAGCATAGAAACTAAGAGGGGGAAAAGTTTGTGCAAGATGCAGCCAAATGAATTAAACTTATATTTCCTGTGATGGAGGGGCCGAGACCAGCATGACTAAAGTCAGCTGAGAGACACAAAACAGCAGCACCAGGTTAGCATCTCTGTCTACATGCTCTATCATACCAGACGTATATATGTATATTTCTGATTGTGTTCAGGGCTCACAGAACATTAAACACAGCTTATCAGAATTGTTTCACCACACCTGCAGAAATATTTAATCTGTTTATAACAAATTAAAATCAACACAGACTGACTGACTAGAAAAATACATATTTTCTTGATTGTAAAAGAAAACACATTTCAAGAAATGTTGTCGTCTTCTGTTGCTTCATTAATTTATTGCTATTTTTACCAGCTCAAAAAATACATTGCAGTGAGTAATTCATCTACTGTGTGTAGAGCTTTTCTTATGATTTTATATTATAACAGACTTTTTTGCAAAAGTGCTATAAATGTATAATTGTTGCTGCTTTTGTTATTAGCAGCTGAAAACACCAGTCAGTCATGGTGTTTGATGCAGGTCATAGCAGTGAAGAGGAGGATGAAGAGAGAGGAGGAGGAGCAGGAAAATGGAGCAGGACCC
The DNA here is from genome assembly GCA_031762555.1 of Cynodonichthys magdalenae. Taxonomy (NCBI): domain Eukaryota; kingdom Metazoa; phylum Chordata; class Actinopteri; order Cyprinodontiformes; family Rivulidae; genus Cynodonichthys; species Cynodonichthys magdalenae. Next base: position 1,467,697 of record JARVJO010000330.1, read on the forward strand.
ACAAAAAAAAAACAAATAAACAAACAAAAAAAACTTTGGAGGTTGCTTTTTGTTTCTTAATATTTGCTTTGATTTTTATGAAAAAGGAAAAGAAAACTGCCCACTGTCACTGTGAGCCATCTACATCCCAACCAAGCTCCAGTATGTCTTACATTTTAAGACAGGTGTACAAGAAATCTAAAATAACCACTTGTGAACCATTTACAAATTCAATTAGGTGATCAGAATATGATAGCCATAACTTTGTTGACATTGAAATGCTGTGGACATTCTTATGTTATAATAGAGCCTAAATGAAAAACAGAAAAGGGAATTAAAGCACATTTTTTTATTAAATGTATTTATTTATACATTTGCCGTCCCATTTTTAGAGATATTTGCATGACATTTTTTTTTTTTGGCAAAAATGCCTTTGATTTTGCTACAACCATCCATCTCTCTATTTTGTCGTTGTTCCAGGTTTGTTCCTGCTCTCAGCACTAAACTCGTGAGAGCTGGCACCCAGGTGACTACAGGTGGCAGTTCTCCTGAGGTAAGGGACAGTTTGTTCAGTCTAAATCTAGCATAGCAATGGACAAGTTTATGACAAAAAAGGCCAAATGAACCGACCAGCAGTGCTGCTATGCTTTTACTGCTGCTGGCCAAGTAAAATCAGGAAGTATGAGGCAGCATACATTAAGTATGGCTTTACAGTTATTCAATAGTGAATAAAAGTGAGAAAACAAACATTTAAAAAGTTGATGTTGCTTTCCCTATATCTTTGCATTTTTTGTCAATATGCAAGGGGGTCCCCGGGCAGAAGCTAATGTTGTTTGGAGGGCCTTGGCACGAAAAAGTTTGTGAACCCCTTTTATAAAATATAAGCTGTTTTTTGCAACTATATCAGATCAACAAAGTCAATGTGATGGTTTTAGTAAACTGGAAAATGAAAAGTCCCTTATTGCTTACAAAGTTATAGGAGCGAATCCTTACAGTTTTAGATGACTTGGCTTTCCGGTTTAGACAGGTAACACTTGTCAACACTTGACACGGAGTTATGAAATACGTTTGCCTTCATTTTTTCTGATTTTCTAGAAAAAAACAACAACTTCATTTTACAGGCTTTTGTGCTCTGTTTATACATCTTTCAACCCAACAGTTCACTACCATTATCACTTTCTGATGCATATTCAATAATATGGATATCCTACCATAACAGCGCTCGGATGTAGGAAATGTAACGTCGGAGGGGAACTATGCATTATAGCCCTCCCTTTTTTGGTTAACCATACTGATACGTTAGGGGTGAGTCAAAGTCTTCAGCATTTTCACAAGCGTACAAACCGTACGCTTAGGGGGGAGGGGGTAAAGGGCT
>JARVJO010000330.1:1488946-1513730 GCA_031762555.1 Cynodonichthys magdalenae
GATGGAATAACCTGGTCATTCAGTATATTCAGGTAGTCAGCTGACCTCATTCTTTGAGCACAGACTGTTGCTGAACCAAACCTGACTGACTGCAGCAACCCCACATCATAGACCTTAGATACAGGTGGAAACTTTGTTTTTGACCCGTCAATGTAGAAACCAGCTGTTAGAGCAATAAGAAGGTGCAATGAAGAAACGCCCCCTCCCCAAAAATTCCTGAACTTGACCCTACCTGAGAGTCTAGAGGCTGTCAAACAACACATGAAATCTCCCATAACAAGAACCAGCATCCATCATAGTGGCAGGCATTAAACCTGTCTCAGGTATGCTCTGCATGAACAAATACAAATAAACCAGCTGCTAATTGAAGGGACCCACCCTAGACCAGACAGTACTGATGGTGAAAAATCACCACAAAAAGGCAATCCTATCATCTTTTGTATTATTTTATTTTGATTTAACAGTAACAGTAGGCTAGAACTAAAATTATTTGATGTGTATCAAAGTCTTAAAATGCAAAGTTGGTATCTTATTAATCATGAGTTGTGTTAAAATAAACTTATGAATAACTGATTCAGACCACCTCTGTTGAGATCTGCTAAATGAGTGTAGATAAATAATCTGATAGATTGATAAATAAATGCAATCTGGTGCAAAGTTTCACCTTTCTTTTCTCTTGCTAGTTCAGGTTCCAGGTTTTTGATGCCTTCTACTTAATCACAGAAGTTGTCTTAATGTGAAAAAGGTTCAATGTCCTGTTTAAGTGTTGTTTTGTCTTGCTGATTTAAAATAGATTTGGAAATAGAAAAAGATGAGTCTTTACAAATGCACATCAAACTTGCAACAAATTGATCTATTTTTATTTTTGATTCAACCTTTTGCACTGTAACAACAAAAAAAAAAAGAAAAAAAAAAGAATGCAATGTAAAATACATACTTTTAAATGCTTTAGTTACAAAAGATGACTGTGGATGTAAGTTTGAGGAAAGACATTTGGATTACTTTTACAGAATAAACTGTAGTTATTCACTAACTTATAACTGAAAAATTTACAGCATAGTGGCATCAGGTCCCATTTAGTCACACGGTCTGTCCAGGTGGGAGAGATGGATCAGAAGTTGAGAATCACAGAAACAAATAATGTAAAAATAATGAAGTCCTGGTTTACTAATCAACCACACACAATCCATCGATCTTTAAAGACTGCTGGAACTGGACCAAACACTGCAGATGATAGACCTGTCTGTTTTTTTGTTTTTCAGCTATGCAATAAACAACCAAACAAAACTGTAATGGCCTTTGGAGGACCACTCTTCCAAACAAGAAAAAGCCTGTGAGAGTAGGTGCAGTCTAAGTTTCATAGTTGGGGTTTTTACGGAGAATAACAAAGCCCTCCAGGATGGGTGTGACGGGGAGGTACTCCTCTGTAGCCAGCTCCGCCCTCTCTCCATGAGCCAGCAACACTGGTGTGGTGTGAGTCTGGAAACCTGTGATGGCCTTTGGCTTCCCTGCCTGGCCCACAACATCCACCGCCTGTGAACACAACATACAAACATTACAAACACATTAGACTGCATCCATTAGTCATTGACACAAAATAAAAGTTTAAAAAAGTGCAAACTGCAGGAACAGCAGCTAGCTGTAGCACTTCCAGTGATGCCTGAGATAATTCTGGTGGTAATTTCACAATATTTTTGCCATAATAACCACATGGATGTAAAACTGATGGTAAAATCCTCTTTGGGAGTGGGTTCACGCAGACTGTGCTGACAAGCAAATGATGGCTTGTTCAAACAAACCCTACACTTCAAAAGAAAACTTCTGTCTTAAAAACAACTCAAATCTTCAGTATTTCTCAGCAATTCATACAAAATCTGTTATTTAGACCTTTTTACTACCACATATTTAGGATTAAACTGTTTTTTTAGGCAGAAATAATATTTTATTATTCAATGAGTGGCGGCCATACCACCCTAAACACGCCAGTTCTCATCTGATATTGGAAGCTAAAGGCCCTGTCACACTAGAACGTTTTAGACAAACGTATGCAATTTTTATGTCTAAATTTCTAATACAACCAGTAGGTCGCCAGTTCAATCCCCCGTTCCAGCTGTCTCAGTTGTGTCCTTGGGCAAGACACTTCACCCCTGAAGCCTCTGATGTGTCCCATCAGTGTATGAATGTGATTGGCACTGATTAGTCTCCATAGATGATTGTATATATTGGCTTTGTAGATCTCTGATAGAGTGCTGTGTGAATGGGTAAATGAGGGCACAGCTTGTAATGTGAAGTGCTTTGAGTATCCTGGTTGGATAGAAAGGCGCTATATAAGTACAGTCCATTTACGTACACAACTAATAAAGGCTTCCAGTTGATTTTTTTTTTTAAATTCCATCTTCAATGTAGATTATATGTATGTGTCTGTGTATAAAGTGACACCATGCTGCACAGTAAGTGCTACAGTACAGACACAGATGCTATTTGTGCTTTAAATAAATAGAATTCAATGGAAAAAAATAAACATATATTACAAAACTGACAAGGATTCAAAGATCTATGAAACAGTGTTTGTGTAAACTGCTGTGAAATAATTAGGGATGTACAGATATGAAAATTTCAGCAGATATTGATACCTGATATAAATATATCCGATAACCAATATTTACCAGTATTACACAAACACAAATTATTTATATACATATATGCACAAACACATTTGGGTATTTTTTCAAATACCATAAATAAACAACCAGACCTCTGACATGGCTCTACTTCAGTTCTTCCTGGCTGTGCGGCGTCACTAACACTATCATGATCAAACAGATAACACTCGACCAACCATTCCCCTCCCAAAACAGAAACACAAAGATAAAAAGTGCAAAATCAATATCGGACGTTATCAGACCAGTTTTACATATCGGACCTATACCGATATTCTAAAAAAAAAGGACCAATATCAGCCAATACTGTTAATGCCAATATATTGAGTATCCCTAGAAATATTTGAAACTGAAATTGTTTTAAGACAGGCTCTATATTTGGCAGAATAATTATTTGATCGACAAATTCAAACTGGTCAATACTGGCCACTTAAAAATAAAAAGAACTAAAACAAACTGTCAGTCAGACAGTATATACATAAGAAATTACCAATGAGAAAATTGTGACAAAATGGCTGTTTTCCTGCGTTTTCCCTACCATCATATAAGGAGGACGGCCCGCCCTCCTTATCAAAGTCCCTAAAGAAAGTTCTGTTACTTCAGGATGGGGAGCGGATACTTTAGCAACAGAATAAGTGGCTTTGATCTGCCATGGTGAACACATGTTTCAAGCCTGAAAATGCATATGCTCCACTCCTCGTTTCCTGGTTTTGGTGTATTTTTGTGAAAATTTTACGATACCACATACAGGCCCAGCACACTACAGTCTTTCAAGTTGTTTTCAGTGTTTCCATGTAGATAAAACCCTTTCTTGAAACATTACACTAAGCTGAACTGAGTATCTACTAGTACTGAGTAGATCAAACAGACAGAAATATTCTCAGGTTTTATATAGATGATTTTCAAACAATGAAATTTGACTTTGATAAGATCATTACTTACAGAAACTGCTTATGGAACCAATGAAGAGGTTAAAGCGAGTCTCAAGCGAGCTTATCAAATAGAAGTTTAACATTTTCTGTGCAGCATAAGCACTTCATAATTTAGAATAATCTTCTACTACCATTCTATATTAATTAAATTGCAGTAAAGGAATATTGCGTTCTTGTGATTTATAGATTTCGATGTTCTTCACATCTCCTAAAATAGCCCGCTCTTCATGATTCAAGTGTCCAACTGACAGTTTGCACGTCACGTAAAACATTTTTCTTAAAAAAAAAAAACGATTTCAAAATCTTGAAAGTTCTCAGACTAATCATCTCATGCTTTACCTGTCCGACTCTAACAGACACAGGCAGCGGTCGGAGCTCCTCGTCGAACGTGACCAACATCCGTGGCTGCATGGCTGCTACCAGACTGTACAGAATGTAGTGAGATTTGCCCAGGATTACTGCAATACACACAGAGAACACCAGGGGAAAATGAGCACACAGAACCCCTCAGATTGATGTAACTTTCCAACGACAGCACAGCAATAAAAGTGTGTGGAGGAGCAGGAGGAAAATAAACTCACTGTTCTTGACGTCAAGGAAAGAGACGAGCACTGTGAGCAGTCCAGCCACAGCAACCTGACTCATCAGCTGCCTGTCGCTATGGTAGGGACAGAGTGTGAGAGTGCCTTTGCCCAGGTGAGTCAGACCCTGTGAAGACACAAGCAACAAAGAGTCAATAAGCATTTGAACACACTCTCACTTTTCCAAAGGAGCACTCAAGTCTGATGCAGCCTGGCTTTTGTTCAGCCGCCCACCTGTGCCAGTCGGACCATGAAGAGGTTGTTGGGGTCTTTGGCATGATATTGAGCCAGCTGTCGCAGCATGGCCGCCAAGCGAGCATTGTTTGTGCCTGAGGAGAAAGAACAACATACAGCTTATTAAATAGTTGAAAAAGTTTGGTGCAATAAGGACTTTGAAAGACAACAGAAGGTGGTTTGATGAAAATAACTACGTAACATAACGTAACTTGCAAATTAAACAGTGTCATTGACAAATAAAAGAATTAAACAAGATGTGATTTGCTTTGTACCAATTCAAACATTACCATTCAAAACAATGGGAATTGTTAAATATCCCTAAAAACAGTGTTTAACTGGTGTTTGGTTGAAATAACAGCCCTGCAGCAGGATGTTCAATTGTTCAGCATATTGTTTTTAGTAAATCTAACAAAAAAAAAATATTCAAAAGGTTCTAGTTTTAGTTCATCAAAACTAAAAGAGACAAGGTACTTTTAAAACTAATACAATTAGCTTATTATTTCCTGAAGTTGAAGCAGTGTTACTGTGTTTGCTCATATCTCTGTGTGTGTTCAATTAACTGTACCATTAGCAAAATATCTCATAAACCAGTGTGAATGAAACTGAAGGCAACCTATTGTACAGGTTTTTGGTCTGTGGGAGGAAACCAGAGTACCCAGAGAAAACCCTCGTGAGAACATGCAAACCCCACACACAGTCCCCAAGACCCAAATCAGGGATTGAACCCAGGACCTTCTTGCTGTGAGGCATCAGTGCTAACCAGTCATTTATCATGCTCTTTGAGCGTTAACATGAGATTTCCTAACATTATTTATGTATTGGCTAAAACATCTACAACTCCATCCCTCGTCAACACAACATAATTTTAGTTGAAAAACTTTGACACAAACAGAAATCATGCATTTTAACTTTTTAAAGTTACACTAAATTACATTGTTACATTGTGATATCAGCTATTTTTCTCCTTTTTTACATAGAAAGGTGTCTTTGTGGTAAGAACTACAAATTGTACAAAACAATCTAAAACCTTTTGGACATTAGAAAACTACCTAAAACTGAGTTATGTATGGCAGCAGGTAAGAAGTCTATATCCTGATGCGGACACTTACCACTGCCCACCATTCCCATGGCAAAGATGGAGTTGTGAGACACTTCGGGGTCGGCATCGTGAGAAAACTTGCTGAGGGTGTCCAAAATGTTAAGACGAGGGTTGGACACGGAAATGAGAGCCAGGGCCAGGGGTACGGCTCGCCTCAGGGTGGGCTCACCATAACGGAGCTGCACAAACCAAAATAGTGTAAATAAGAGGGAGACAAAAAATAACTAATAAACATCCAAAACCAAGACTAAGAAAATGTAATGAATGTGTGTTTTTACAAAAGATGACAAAAACAACTGCTTTGATAATCTTAGCATAACATATATTAAAAAAGGAAATAGCAAAAAGAGAATATAATTTTATTCTGAGATTATTAGGTTTAATAAAAATCTAAGAGCTGCTTGTGTTGTGAACAAATAAGCAGCGGCAGAGTTTCATCAAGTAAACAGAAATTAGAAAGTGGTGTGACTGACCAGATGTCCAAATGTTCGCAGCGCCATCTCAGAACCAATCTCCTCGCCCATGGCAATCAGAGCAATACCAAGAACAGCCACGCCCTGACAGAACACACATTTACATTCAATTTTTTTAGACACAATCCAAGACAGCATTTCTAACATGTAGTTATTGCAGTTACTCAGCTCGCTGAATTACCAAGAAAAACTAGATGGTTGAATTAAAAGGAGACATATAATACAAAATACACTTTTTTTAGCTCTTAAAAATGTATTTGTTGTGTCCTCTTTATATTCTGTTTGGGTCATATTTCTCAGCCCGTTCAGTTTTCTCTATTTTCTATGATGTTTTCTGATCTATTATGTCAAATTATTTGCGATGGAACGGCCAAGTAATGTCTGGACGACCCAACTTCATTCTCCTCTGGCTCTGGGTCAGACTCTGGCTCAAACATGTAAAGCTGGATGAACAAATCTTCTGTTGACGTCTTTTAATTCATTCATAAATAAAATGTTTCAGCACCGCTAGGTATCCATAAGCAACAGCATCAAAACGAGTTGATCTGAGACACACCTCAGACAAAGGGGTGAAAGAGGGGCTGGTAAGGTTAAGATAAGGTGGAGTTCAGACCAAAGCATTGCAGTTCCACTTTATATAGACCCCAACTGAATGATTTAAATGTAAAAAAGAAGGATTATAAATCATGATATGTCTACTTTAAAACAAGACATTTCATGCATTAATTCTGTTGGTTTGCGGATTATCAAATTACAGCAGCTTCATCTTTTAACACTGATGTCTGAATGTAAGCTGAAACAAAGAAACATTTTTAAATTTAACACATTGATAAACAGAAAAAGAACTGCTAATGTTAGGCAAACTACCGACACAAAACAAACCTGCAAATCCCACGCCGTGTTTTCTAAAATAAATTAACAGTTTACTTGTTAAATCAGCTTGGAAATTCTCACCAAGAACAAACATAAGTGTGAAGAAAAACAGGTAAGAAATGTCAAAGATGACAAAATAAAGACAACTTTACTTTGTTGTAGAGCAAAAATTTGACAGAAACAACTTTTGTGACATGATTTCTAACTAATTTGAATGACTAAAGCCTGAAAATGTCTCATTCAGTGAGGTGATTAGTCTGATGATCACAGAGAAATACCAGAGCCTCCCTCATCTTTATCTACTTCACACTACATGTTGCATTTGTGTGCCTCACAGTGAGAAGTCAGATTCTTGTTTATTTTTAGTTGTTTTGCCAATAAGGGCAGCTTTTCATCAGTAGAACTGATCTCAAATACAGAAGCCCAATCCTTGCTGAACTCCTCAGTTGAACAATTAAGAAGTTGATCCTGATTGTTCTTGAATGCAACAATCACCCACAGGAGCAATATCCATCAATCCATTATCCATACCGGCTTCTTCCTTTCAGGGTCACTGGTGCCCATATCCTACAGTCACTGAGGGGTACACACAAGTGCATCACATGAACACAGAGACAAACGAGACAGACAACCTTTCACTCTCTCACTCACACCTAGGGAAAATCCAGAGTTATCAATTAACCTAACCGTCATGTTTTGGGTTTGTAGGAGGAAGCAGGAGTGCCCAGAGAAAACCCACACATGCACAGAGAGAACATGCAAACTCTACCCAGAAAGGTCCCCTGGCTGGGATTTAATCCAACAACCTTCTTGCTGAGAGGCATCAGCTCTACCCACTGAGCCACCATAGGAACAATTTGTAAACCCCAATACTAAAACAATTAAACAACTCTTCAAATCTCAGTTAAAAGCATTTTATCAAGGCTCCAGCGTACAAACATCTTAAAGTCCTGACCTGGTGGGAACCCATGTCAGCAGCAGTCTCCTTCTTGTCTTTGTCCTTTTTATCTTTTTTGTCTTTATCCTCCTCTTTTTCTTTGTCCTTGGCTTCGTAGTGCTCACTGCAGATATGGAGAAGTTGTTGCACCTTCAGCACATTACCAGAACCTACAGAGAAGAGAGACAAAAGTTATTCAGTGTTTTAAGCTTGGTAGTCATAAATAACTCGGATATTGATTTTATTGGGATTTGTCTAAATTTTACTTTATGAATTGTTTTAATAGTGTAAACTGCATTTTGAACAGTTTATGTTGCAAAAGGCCCATGTAGAGACGTGCGCTGCTAATTAGCCTTTGCTCTAAATGTTTTAGTGTACAGTTTTTGTTACGAGTTAACATTTGTAGCTATATAACAAATAAAAATGGAATAAAATAACTCAGCAGCTACAGAAATGTGTGCAGGCTTGTTAAGGTGGATATTTGGATGGATTCGGACAGAAAAATGAACTTAAGTATTTTTGCTCCAAGCCTCACCTGCATACGCACAGATGTCCACTAGTGTGTTGGCGAAGCTGCGGAAAGGTTCAGGGACAACTTGTAGAGCTGCCAGGGTTGTTTCAATTGCTTCTCCTTTGCCTGAAAAAATTAAAATTACAACTTGTTTAAAACGACTGAGAGGAAATGTCAAACAGTGAGTGTTTTTTATTATCGGTTTGTAGTGTCCTCACTAACCCAGATGGTTGAGTCCCAAACCCAGAGGCAGCCAGCGAGCGTACGTGTCCTTCAGCTCCTGTTCGTTCTTCTCCATGATGGTCTGGACGATGGTGGATGTCACGTCACCATTACATGAACCCACAGCGATCATACCACACGCCAGAGCGGTCACTCCAACCACCTGCAGATTTTACATGAACATTTGAAGGATGCTCAACGGAAATATGGAAGGGTTAAAAACTTGAATCATGGGGAAACATCCACTCATACCTCCATGCTGGATTTGGAGTCTCCCATGACAGGAAGCAGCAAAGACAGAACATCTTCTCTGTTGGAGCCAGCATAGGCAAGACCCAGTCTGAAACCAAGAAAACAATCATTAGCACAAACAGGTATTAGCCTTCAAATAAGTCTTTATAATAATAACAACAACAATAAAAGACTAAAACACGGAACTTGGTCACAGCACAAAAGGTGCTTTCTCATTCTAAATATTACAACATGTAAATAATCCTGACCCAAAGATGGCGCCTATCCTCATTATGTTGCTGTTGTGGAGAACATAATCAGAGAGCAGAGCGAGCGCTGGGTCACACTCGTTCCTCACACCAGAGTTTACGATGCCACAGGCGAGGAGGGCACCGGACTGCACACAGAGGGATGACACCAGTTTAAAATCAAAGGAAAACAATGAAATAAAACAACAAAATATTGTTCTTTAGCCTTGTTTTCGCACTTTTTCCTATCACACACAAAATACAAGTACTACTAATGTGAATTCAACAGAAGAGATTTATAATTTAATTCTTATAATAATAAAATAACTCCAACAAGTAAAAACACATGAAATCACTGTGGCTTTTTTCACATTTGTGTCAATTCAAAGCAGACACTAGAAGTGGGTTTTTGTGGACAGATGATTCTAAATCAAATATCAAAAACCAGCCCCTTTAGAAAAGTCAGTAAAGTAGTTATCCATTTGTCCTTTCAGAGTTGCCATAGCTGCAACACAAAAATAAATATTCATCCAAATTAACAGATTTGCTTTGGTGTTGAGTGCTTTTGATAGCATTTCTTATACTCATCGTCTGTGATGACAGAAGAAAGCAATGATTTCAGGTTCTGGACACTGATGTCAATACTGTGATGGTTAGGTATGAATTCATGAACCAATCATTTAAAAAATATAAATAACACAAAAATTGCTCAAGTGTTTAAATGTTGCAAAAGGCCAAGAAAATTCATTGTAAAGCAATGCAAAACTAGCACATATTAAAGTAACAATACCTTGATGTAGTCTTCAGAAGAGTAGAGATATTTGTCAATCTGAGTCAGACCACCATCCACATCCCATAACAGGATCATACCCAGAGAGGCAGCAGCACTCAGCATGCCTGTGGAGATAAAGCCAACTGTTGGAACGCAGCTCCAGAGCAAGCACAGGTCAACACAAGTAACCTGAGGTGTGTTTCTGTACCGTGGTCTTTATTCTTGTAAAGCCACTTGTTGCCATCATCTGTGAGCAGCTTATCCTGTCCGAAGGCTGCGTTAACAAAGCCGTTCACAAACGACGAGGCCAGGTTCATACGGGCCGAGTCCACCTGGGAGCCGCTGCCTCCAAACCCTGTCACATCCAACAGAGAGGTGATGCAACACATCAGATACAAGAACAAAACTAATGCTCACTTCGTTTGGCAAACGTTCATCAAACTGACCATTATTGTAACTTATTCAAGCTTTTAATCAAACCTATTCTTACACACGAAAACAGATCACATGGACTCACTGTTGTTTTCCAGGTGAGTTTTATAGATGTCGTCTGGGACTTTGGGTTCCATGATGTCCAACTGGAAAAAACAAAACGAGTTTGTTGCAAATGAAAGTCAAATGTGTAGAGACATCATGAGAGTGATGCTGAACTAAAAGCTACAGTCAATCTCCCTCTATGAATCATGAGACTGAAGAAATTCATTGGGGTTTTGTTTACTGATTTTTAAAAGCACCACACATTCTGTAGGGTTTTATTAGGTGAATTTTTATAAGCATTTGTGTGATTATTTTTATGAATGAAATGATGATTTTATGTACAGGCTGGTCTGAGTGACTATGAACTAGTCACAAAAGACAGTCTGTACACGTTTAATTTAGATACATGCCTGGAGTCACTTACAACACATTAAAAGTTAGTTTTATACAGTAGATTAGTAAAATGTTCTGAGGAACTGACGTCAGCTCTAGGTTAAGAAAAGGTCAGATCTTGAAGTAAAGTGTTATGCTTCTTGGTTTCGGGGCTGACTTGCTGAATGCACCGAGAGAGATGCATTAAAGCCTGCAACTCAGTCCAGCGCTGTGGTGTTGTATGACTTTTTTCCTCACATTTTAATCAGTAAAACATTGGTGTGTTTCCTATCTGGTTCTGACACGAAACTCAGTAAACGAACGCTCTGAATATTTTACAAGACATCCCATTACTCTCCAGGTGTCACTGTTGGATCATCACAACCACCTGGTTTTTATCAACATCTTTGTTTATTTAAACAGTACTTGTTTTTTGGGTATTTTAAACTGATAAATAACTAGGCTAATTCTCTCACAAGTAAAGTTGGACAGAGGTTCACTGGTCTGCAAGAAACTTTGAAAAATAAAGCAATTTCAGAATAAAGTTTTTCAATCAAAAACAGGGAAGACTTTGAATTTCCCTTCATCTACAGTTCAGATCGTCATCAAAAGGTTGTAGAATCTGAATGGGTTGGTACTGAAGCCAAGTGGAAAAAGTTTCTGTGTTCAGACAAATCGAAATGTGATTTTTTTTCCAAACCCTTTGATGCCACGATCTCCATACTAAAGATGAGAGACCATTCAGCCTGTTACCAGTGCATGGTCTAAGCTTGCATCTCTGATGGTATAGGGGTGCATGAGTACCTTTGCCCACTTTACACATCTGGAAAGGCACAGTCAATGCAGAAAATAATGTATAGGTTTTAAAACATGTGCTCCCATTCAGCAAAGAGAAGTGTTGAACTACTAGCAAACTACAGTACATCAGACAACAATGAGACAACATTCTCCTCCAAAAATAAAGAGGTAATAAGTACTATTTCTTTGTTTTAACATTTGATATATTTAAGCCCCTTTCATAAGACAGCTCAGTCCGGGTCTGATGTGTTTTCTGTCCTCCCCCGAGCATTCAGAAAAAACACGAAGGCGGAGAGGCGAGTAAAATGACCCCACCTCTGATGTGCCCCTGATCCGCGAGCAGAGGTAGTAGTTTTTTGTTTTTTTTAATACGACGCAGAGCCAGTGAGCTGCAGAGGAATAATCTACAGATTTTACTGAGAGAATATTAAAAATGACACAAAACAGCAACTTTCTAGTTAGTTTAAAAATATTAAACTGTACAGAATCACTAAAGTAAGTTAATTCGATTTGATTTGTTTGATACGAGGCAGCAGACGTCTGTCCCACAATAAATACGTCACGGTCCACTTCAGCCCAGCTGAGTTCTGCTCCACGCCTCTTTTGGATCCGTGCTGCTGGTTCATTTATGAACACGTTCAGATTTCTTTTTCTCACCTTTTTTGTGTTTGTTTATGCTAGTTGTGTTACCCATTAGAGATACATCATGATGATCAACTTAGTTTTTTCCTTCATGCTTTAGGAATTTCTAAACATTACATTTCAGACTATGTCTGACCATCATTTCAATTTAACTCACAAACAGTAATGCTGGATTTCACAGCAGCATTTGACAGAGCGTAGGGTTGTATTGTGTTTTAATGAGTCTGCAGGTTCATTATAGTTTTAAGTTCTAAAGTTACAAAGTGGAACAAATATGAAGCTGATCCTGAATTGTTGTGTGAACCAGATTTTAAAATTTAAAATCAGACCATTCATTGCTTTATGGCACATTTTATTGAACAAAGACTCTGATATAAATAACATCCCAATTTGTGTTTATTGACCTTAAATCTCTCTTATCCTGTTTTTATTTGTCAATAAAAAAATATCTTTAATATTAATGGATTTCATAATGAACTCTGATAAACAACTTTCTATTTAAGCAAAGCAAAATTAGCACCAATTTCTGTTAAATGATGTTGATTTAAAGCCTGACTTCTTTTACCTCTCTGGCCAGAGCCAAGAAGTTGCTGTTAAGCTGAACATTGGACATGATCTCTGTCAGGTCTTCGTAGTCCTCCACGTCTTCATTCAGCTCCAGGAACACGCCGTGACGACCGAGCATGAAGGCCATTTGTTTCTGAATGACTCTGAAAAGCAAAAACACGTAAAGCTTGTGTTTGATACACATCATCCATGAAGAAGAGGAATGAACTGACTGTTTCATTCCTCTAATGAAGAAGTCTGCAGTCTAAAAGTTTCTTTACAAGTTCAGCACTTATTCTAACTAGAGAAAATGCACTTCCTGTGAAAATGCTAGTGTGAATGCTTATTGCTTAAAACTTAAGCTGAAAGCTAAAGATTAATGTAAGTTTATTTGAAGTGTTAAAGAAGCATCAAAAGCCAAGATTTGCAGAAAGTTAAAAGCAGCACAAAAAGGTAGAAAATAGCAGAAAGAAGCAGAATTATAGCTGAAATAGCAGAAAAAAAATCTAATTAGCACAAGAAATTTAAAAAGAGCGGAACCAGAACAAAAGTTGGAAGGTGTTGCAAAGATTTAAAAATATTTTGAAGGATTTTAAGCATGTTGAAAACAGCTCCATTCATTTTCAGAAAAAGTGAAATAGCTAAAAAAGTATAAATAGCTGAAATACCAAAAGTCATAGCTGAATGTCCTGAATGAGCTGAATGTTTTGATATAGGAATTGTTAAAATAGCACAAAAATTGTGGAATGATATATGTGCCAAAAAATGTACAGAAGAAAAACTGATCGCAATAGTGTGAATGTTTGTGAAGCACTCACACAATAATAAACAATATATTTGTACAGTTAGCCATCAAGAACTTTCTGTTTTATTGTCCTCACATGTCTTTGCAGGATGTAAAGATGTTTTCTACCAGCTCCATGTCATTGAGCATGAGGGCCAGGCGCAGGGCCTCGGGGTGACGGTTAAACCTCCTGAAGATGTTCAAGGCACACCTGAGCAGGGCTGAGTTCTCTGGTTCAGGAACATAACTCACACAGCTGTAAGAAAAAATTAACTTGTAAAATATAATATAATATAATATAATATAATATATAATATATATATATATATATATATATACATATATACATACACACATACACATACATATACACACACAACATGCTGAGGTGTCAGAGCTAGAGACAAATTATTTATTTTTTAACTGTAAAATCAAACATTGTTTTGTGCTTTAATAAAGACCTTGTGAGGTAAAGGCAGACTTTGCTGTATGCGTTTTCATCTATGTAGTCCTCCAGCATGTCCAGCCTCTCAATCTCCATCAGCAGGTCGCAGGCCTCGTGCTCGGCATTGTGGGCCATGTTGTAGGGCACGATCTCCTTAACCAGTTTCAGCAGCGTCTCCTGCTGGGTCTTATCGTTCTCCTCCACCTCCTGCCACTCTTTGGCCACCTCACCAGCAAGGTGTCTGGCAGACAGAACAGGAAAATATGAATATGACCCAGGACTACAGAAACAGAAATCCTTGGTTTTTTTTTAGGGGAGTGAGGAAGAATATCATTTCACCACAAGAATGTCTCCACTCATTTGACACATACTCCATGTACAGTCTACCGCTTCATTGAAATCTAACTGCTAAAGTTGCAATGAACTAGAAACCAAACTTCACAGAGAACCATAGGATAATCTTTGCATTGCTTTTGTTTCTGGGAAAGTTTTGTACAAAAGGCAGAAGATGCCACATCATGCTTGAACTCACCTGACATATTCATGTCCCCAGGAGGCCAACTCCTCCTGAGAGCCCAGCAGACGGTACTTCAAGCACTCCCTCTCACCACTCATGGTCATGGCCAGCACCGACACCACATCCGCACAAAAACGCTGCAACAAGAGAAAGATTAGAAAAAATAAGAACAAGAATTTAACATCATTCATGAAGGTGTACTACACTGTAACATGTTGAGCAGACTGATAAATCTCTACCATCAGACTGCAGTTTGAGTCACGATGCTACTGAATTACATGCCACTAAAACAAATGAAGATAGTGGTGTTTAAAATCTACCTAAAATGTATAAATAGCATTATACTCTCCCATAATATTAGGGAAATAACAACTGATGTGACCAAAAAGCTTTCATCTCATCAGTCCCTAGAAAATTTGGACCATGTGAAAAAAACATTTTCTGGTTTTTTTTGTTAGTTTTCTGTCAGCAGCAGAGCCCTCCTGGGTCTTCCTCAGTGCAGACCATTAAAATTCAAAACACAACAGATGGTGTAATCAGAAAGTGACATTCCATGACCTTGAATGGTTTTGGACTGGTTTCATGGCTCTTTTTCTGCCATCTTTACTATCAGCCTAATCAACCTGAAGATGCATTTCTTCTTGCATTCACATCCTGGGTCTGCTGGAGTCCCACAAACTTTATGCTTTTTATCATTATTGGCAGCAGTTATAAAAGAAACATGGACCTGCAAAACATGTTCTTGTAGCGTTTACTTTTAACATGGATATCTGTAATCTTAATATGAAAACAGTTTTTTATATTAATGGTAAACTTTAAAATTATGATTAAATGCATCAAACTAAAATTACAAATTTAAAATGTGAAAGATAACAACACTTGTCCTACCCCTGAGCTATTGGCTTTTGTAACTGAGCAATTTAGTTGGATAACTCAGTATTAACGTCTTAAACAAAATAAGCTGTTTTAAAGCCATAATTGACCATAAACTAAATCTCCCATAATGCATGTCGATTATGCATGGGAATTTACTGTTGTAAAGTGGGAGAGTTCAGAATTTAAGACGACAGCTACTCCCCACAACTCTGTGAGTAAAACTCTCCTACATTTACTTTTAATAGTATTTCAGTATTATTTATTTCACATTTAGTCAGTCGCACACGTAGTACTTTTTTTTTTTTTTTTATAAAAGGACGTGTTAAAACACTGTTTCTATGCAGGAAATACCAGGTAGAGCTCAGTTATTTTTTGCTAGCAGTGCTTAGCCGTAGAAATGAGAGGAGGAACGTGACATTTAGTGTTTAGTTGAAGTTTAACAGGAAATGTCAAATTTAATTACAACTGGCCTTTTGGGGGCCACCATAATGCCCATGTGGCCCTCTGTGAATATGAGTTTGACTCGATCGATAGATATCTCTCTCTCTCTCATATATATATATCAAAACTGGAAATGAGCTTGATGCTATTTGCATCCTGAATAGAAAGTCTTAGGCTTCTCTCTTATTTCCTTATTTTCCTGCATGTTGGCTTCCCTGAACTCAACACAGGATCATTATTTACGGACATCCTTTTATTTCCCACAGAGATCATCAGAGGCTCTTTTCACATCCACAATAACACTCTGAAAATAACCTCATAACTGCCCACTGAACAAAGAGACAAAGGGTGGGTGATAATGATTTTGCCTCGACGTCGGTGCATATTTTCTTAAGCAGAATATCTCATGAACCACGAAGTAGATTTTGATAAAGCACTCAGGAAATACCCACTGGACACACATCTACAGGTGTAAATCTACATTTTTTGTAGTCCGCCATATTGAAGGTGTCCACCACAGCTAATCAACCGTAAAAAAAAAAAAAAAGACAAAAGCATGGTCCATTTGAACAAGAACTTCAATTCAACCTGAGATTCATCCCCAACAGATGAAAAAAATGTATGAAAAATCATTTGTTGATTACCTAAAGTTTAAATAAAGTTAAAAATTAGCAATAAAATTATTAAACACAAAACATTCAGATCTCAGTCATAAAGCTAGCATATGCTGCTTTACAGCAGATGCTTCGAGACAAGGCGCCTACCTTGTTCTCACCAGGAGCCATGCCGTCATAAATTTCTTTCAGTTTGCCATAATGTGGGCGCAGGAATTTCAGAGGCTTAGGTACTGAGGTCATGGAAGTGGTTGAAGAGCGAATCAGTCTGCGCAGCTCCTCTAATGCGGAGTGGTGCAGTGCTGTGTCCTTCTCCTGCAAAAACATATGTATAAAAAAACTCTTCTTTAACCTTTGGGGTTCTCACATACTGCCATCCAAGTAAAGAAGTATGTTAGCACTTACACTCAACCTCTCGACCATCATCTCCAGGTCTTCTTGTAACTGCTTGTCTTCCTCAGACTGAGAAATTTCAGATTCAAAGTACGTATCAGATATAACAATATAATTCAGCAAAATAGCGGATATAGTTAAACTGTGGGATGTAGAAAAATATAAGTTGAACAGGAATGAAAAACAGCAAACATCCCAAAGCAATTATATTTTAATTAAAATTGAAAATTGTTATACAAACATTAACAATTACACACATCATCTTATACATATTTGAACTTGCAAGAAAAGCAGTTTAAATTTACAGTAATTATGAATCATTGTCTCCAAATCAAATGAAGATGAAAACTTTTCATACAAAGTGGGTGATCATGGATAATGCTGAGATAACGGAATAAAATTGCTAATAAAGTATTTACCCATAATGGGTAAAGATACCAGAAAATAGATGAAACTAGTAAATTGCTTGTTGAGGTTGTTTGTGTTGTCATTAGGCTCTTTGTTTGGCCTAGTATCAGCAATGTTTGTACACAGGATGAAGAATATATGGATTGTTATTTTTTTATGTTTCAAGCTAAACAATCATTACATAGTCTAAAGTTTGATCAAAAAGAGAAAAAATAAATAATAATCTTAAGATAAACCAACTGAGCAGTTGATATATTTGCAGTTAAGTTTATGTGGATTAAACATTACAATTCAAAGGATGTTTGTCTGTGTCATGCTGTGCCATAACTGTTAGCTCATTGAAGCGGAGCTAATGACAATCCGCTCAGAATGAGAAGCTAATGCTAGCGCAGACCGGCAGGAGGAGGCTAGGCTAACTGGGTTTATTTTCGACTAATCTATATGTGCTTATGTCTACAAGTAAGGCGGTGACGTTTAATGGGTTTTAAAACCAGTTAGTGAAAATGTAAGCTTATGGTTGATCTATTTGTTGAATGTCACCGACTTCGGCCTACATTGTCATGTTACAGCGGCAGTGACTCAGCTTCAGTGTGTATTAAACGCGTTAGTTTAGTTTGCATTTCTTGAATGAGACAAAAATGCTAAAACTTACCAATTCCTGCTCCTCTTTCTTATCCTTATCTTTTCCAGAAGACTGTTGTCCCTTTTCCTTATCCTTATCTTTCTCATCGCCCTTTGCAGTTTTATTCTCTTTCTTTTTTGCCTCTTCCATGGTTGCAATCGCTTGTTAGCAAACGGAACTTGGCGACTGTAAATTACTTCTTTGCTAAAACATTATCCTGTTTGGTTTGTCTTTAGCGCCCCTGCTGGCCGCATTATGTAGTTGTTCGTGGTGATTCGCGTCCCGCAAAAAAAATAAGAAAAAGGAAAAGAAAAAGAAAAAGTAGTCCATTTCAGGTAACAGCCACTTTTCTGGCTCTTTATTGATCATAATATAATTATTAATTATTACAAATATATATATAAGATGCTAATTGAATGTAAAAATGTAAACACATCGTCTTGATGAAAATTAAGAAACTCATATTTTCTACATTTTGCCAGTCATTTGAAGTAGCATCAGAACACGTCATGTGACTTGAAACATCACATGCTTTCCTGGTTCCTTGTTTGTACCAATATGACTTTTCTAAAGCATGGACTTTTCTTGGACAAAGTGACCTTATTTGTGCTGTTATCCCTGTTTGTTGCGGGAGAGGGGCGGCATTATGGCTTTAAGAAGTTTAACCATTTCCAGGAATCCAAGGAAAGGGTTGATTTTGAGGAGTTGTGGTTCACACAGAAACTGGATCACTTCAATGGTGCAGACAGCAGAGAGTGGAAGCAAGTAAGTCAAGCAGCTGAATCCTTTAGTATTTAGGTGGACGATTGTGTTTTTTCCTCTTGTGTGTCTGCAAAATATCTCATTAACAACTGGATATATAAGCTTGCAAAAAGTAATCAATGGATGTACATCTGCATCTGATTAATTTTTGGAGACAGTGGGTTCAAGATGGCTGACTCTAGTACTGATATTGAGCTAAAACTTGATGTGGTAGTAGCTGAGACCAATCCCCAAAACATACCCTGAGCTCTAACACATTACAGTAGAGCTTTATTTAAAATTATGCCATTAACTATTGAAAGTCAACTCTGTCTGTCAGCAAAATATCTCACAAACCCATGGAAAGATTTTAATGAAAACTTTAAGAAGTAATCATTTGATGTGCCTCTACAACTGAATAACTTTTGGAGTCAACATTATTCAGGATGTCTGATGTAGCAATTTGACATCAGCCGACACTAGAACTCAAAGTCAGATTTACAAATATGGAGCTATAATTCGATTTTGTAGTAACTGAGTGTCATCATATGCAAGAGTCAATCTTGAATAGGATTTCACAAAATGTTATTTTCAAGGTTTGACCAAAACATTACAACTCAATCATGTCTCATTAGTTTAAAACTCTGTCATAAATTTTTAGAAGAAATTAACATGAATAATTAAACTATAGTTGTGCTGATTCTACATTCAGCAATAAGAATTCAGAAAGTTATCCTTTCACACATCATAAAATGTGTTTGTATTTGAAAACTGTACTTTGCACACTTATAAAGGTTTGCACATTTGTCTCTCTTCCCCTTCCTCAGAGATATTTCATAAATGAATCTTTCTACAAGCCTGGTGGTCCGGTGTTTCTGATGATCGGTGGAGAGGGTCCAGCTAATCCAGCATGGATGCAATACGGCACCTGGCTCACCTACGCAGAGAAACTGGGAGCACTTTGCCTGATGCTGGAGCATCGTTTCTATGGAAAGAGTCACCCAACAGCGTATGTCCTGTTTGTGCTGCTTTACGTCTGATGTTGAGTTTACATGAGATTCTCAAGCGGAGCCACCTGACCTACATTAGGCTGAATGGCGCAGCTATATTTAGAAACAAGAAGGTCCCAGTTTACAGCTGCAGTTATGTAGTCTTTACATTTAAAGGCCTGGCATTTCATGAAAGAGTGCACATCCCCTGCTGCCTCTCTTTTAAACTTTTAAACACAGTTTTGGTCCAAGATTGTCTTTAGTCAAACCTTGTAAATGTTTTTATATCTGGAGCCATTAAAATCATGGAAGTGTTTCTCTTGGACTTGTTTTGCACAGGATGGTACATAAAATCATTTACTGGATGATGTTTGACCATAACAGTTGTAATCCCATAAGACAACTTCAGTTAAAGCTCTGGCATGGAGACGGTGGATGATATGCATTCCTTACAGTAGTGCTTCAGAAGGCCTTTATTTTTCAGTTTAACTCCTATAATGGTTCATGTTTGACTTCTCTGGATGTCAGTCCCGTCAGATAATTTATTGTACATATTAGGTTGGATTTCTGCACATTGGGTGGGTTAATTTCTATGGTGCGGTATGGGGGCCAAAATTAAGACTATTGTGCAACCAGCAGTTGCTACATCCTTGTAGCAGGAGACTATATCTATTCCTAAGCCAGCTATTGATCTGATTAATGATAGGCCGGCACCAGTAACTGAGAGGCTAGCGCTGGCAAATGAGAAGGAGATTATTCATTTGTGTTAGCATCGGAGAAGCTAGGTCTAGTATGGAGAAGCTGGCGTTGGCATCGGAGAGTCTAGCGACCTTGGATATCAAAAGGCAATTATGAAATTTTGAATAATGAGAAATATCTGTATATGACATTATACATTATAATTCAATATAGAGAAGCCTAATTTAATACCCTGTCAAAAACTGTAAAAAGCCCCAACTTGATTGTTCTTGCTTTTTTCATAAATTGGCTAAATAAAAAAACACAACTGTTGACTAATAGACAGGGGCAAACGCAGCTACTAATTCAGGTGGCAACTAAAGCTGCCTGCTTCACAGTAATTAGTTTTATGTTTAATATTTATTCTTGATGTCAGTAAATTCTATCTAAGGAACACCTTGCAGTGCATGTTGCTTAGGTTTTGTATGTCAATCATTTTTGTTGAAAAAGTTTTCTTTATTCCAAAAAGTTTGCGTCTAATAAAGTAGGTGAGCAATCATGCTAGTCACTAGCCTCTCCAATGCTAACTCCGCCTTATCCATGCTAATCGCTAGCCTTTCCAATGCTAACTCCACCTTATTCATGCTAGTCGTTAGCCTCTCCAATGCTAACTCTACCTTATTCATGCTAGTCGTTAGCCTCTCCAATGCTAACTCCACCTTATCCATGCTAGTCGCTAGTCTCTCCAATGCTAACACAAATGAATAGTCTCCTTCTCATTTGCCAGCACCGGCCTATCATTATTGAGATAAATAACTGGCTTAGGAATAGATATAGCCTCTTGCTACAAGGATGATTGTGCAATAGTCATAATTTTGGCCCTCATACCGTGCCATACATTTCAGTTTTCTGCTCTCAGGAAGCTCAGTATCCTCCTGTATGTTTTTGTTTCAACAAACCTGAGACATGTTTTACCACCTTCTGTGTTAGGTAACCTTTCAGAAGAAGTTTTATTTGAGTTCCATCATAAGATCTGACCACCTTTTTTATGAGGCTGTCAGCCTCCTGCAGCAAGTCATAAAGATTTACATAAATGCTCTGTTAACTGCACACTTGGGTGCATTTTAGATTTGTGTGGGTAATAATTCAAAGTACATGTTGATTGTTTAGTTTCTTTTCAAGCTGATTTTTTAATTAGTCTGAAAAATAATAAAAAATTAATTTTCACCTGCCACCAAAAGGTGAAGGTAGATAATAATATTTTACTTTGCATATGCATGTTTCTTTTTCCCTATCAATATTTTATGAACCACTGAACACATTTTAATTCAGCTTTTATGAAGTAATCATTGGACGTACAACTAATTAACCTTTTGAGTCAACCCAATCCCAAATGACTGCCTCAGCCAACTGACCATAAAGAACACGTAAGTCACTAACTCAGTCATATTTAAAGATATTGAGCTAAAATTGTTTGACAGTGGCTGAGACCAACATCTCATGATGATGCATGAGATCACATAATGTTATTTCCAAAGTTGACCAAGACTGCAGCAACATTTCTCAATCTAAGTTTTAAATTTTTTTTTAATTTAAATTAAAAGCTTCAGGTGATAAATATTCCTTCAACTAATATTCTGCTTTTAATTAAATTATATTTTGTTGTGCAAAATCAACTTGTTCAGTTGCTAAAAATGAGTTGTTTATATATTTACCTGTTACTCTGTTAAGCTCCACCACTAGATGGTAGGCCTGCATGTAGTCGAGGTCAGATGTGGTCAGATGTGTTTGTGGTTCACGGTTGTAAGCAACATTCCAGAAAGAACAAGACACTG
Organism: Cynodonichthys magdalenae; assembly: GCA_031762555.1. Lineage (NCBI taxonomy): Eukaryota > Metazoa > Chordata > Actinopteri > Cyprinodontiformes > Rivulidae > Cynodonichthys > Cynodonichthys magdalenae. The sequence continues at coordinate 1,510,901 of JARVJO010000330.1, forward strand.
AAGCAAACATCTTAAAATATGAATAAATGTTCAATTATTTGAGCTCTGTCTTTACATGAAGCAGATCTGTGCTGCACTTCTGTCTCATACCTGCTGCAGTTCCTCGTGATCTCAGATCTTTTCCAACAGTTTGTTGAATGTTTGCTTTCATTTCTTGTTTTTAGTGTTTTAAACTAGACGGCAGGCAGTTCAGGTCAGGAAACAGATTCTTCCTGTAGAGCCTGAAATACTTTTTTTTTTTTTTCATTAACTACATTATTTGGAGTCAGCCCTGTCTGTCTGTTAGCAAAATATCTCATGAACTACCAAAGGGATTTATTTGAAACCTTCCGGAAATAATGATGAGGCTGCAGATCTGTAACAGATTATGGTTTGAAGCCAATCTGATTCAAGAAGGTGGACACTGCCAGCTCACCTGAGAAAATCCCAAAACAGCTACATTTATGTCAGTTTCGCAGATATTGAGCTAAAATATGGTGTGACTGTAACTGAGAGTAATTCAGAACTTATACTCCAAGTGTAACTTATTGCTCAACATCTATGGTTAAAATGTTATCATTAAACTAAAGCAAAAGGTTTAAGTTCAACATCTGTCAAACTGATTGAATTCTAGTCATGAGTGTGTTTTTATAAACTCAGTTGCCTGTAACGGCCATCTTGTATCAGCTTGACTCCAAAAGTTGTTCAGTTATGGTGGCACATCCATTACAGGAGTAGGGCCACGCTACAAGTTTATTGTTTTTTTATTTTTCGAGATTGAAGTCATAACATTATGAGAGTAAAATCAGAATATTATAAGAAAAAAGTTGTTCAAGAATAAAGTCAGGATATTCTGAGAATACAATACAATACAATACAATACAAAAAAGCAGCCTTACCTCGGCATTAAAATAAGGAATGCTTAGAATCTCTTGAACTTACACTTTTAAATCAGTTTTACAAATAAGGAAATACTTAATTTTTTTATCACATCAGCATCAAATTATAATCAGTAGCAGGACTTTAAAACGATTGAACAAATGACTATATAGATTCATATGATAAACTGAAACCGTATGACTTTACAATTAATGGCTGCATTGATGGATTTAGTCATCACATAATGTGGAGAGAAGCATATGACCCTCATAGTGACTCCAAAGTAATCATGGACCACTTTATAAACACAGTAACACACATTGGAGGCTTTCCACAGTAGGTCTGAGTCGAAAAAATGCTGCAATGTTCTGACTTTATTCTCCTAATATTATGACTTTATTTTTGAAATTTTATAACTTCAATCTTGTAATATTCTGACTTTATTCTTGTAATATGATTTTATTCTCGGAATATTTTTACCTTTTCCTTGTAATATGATTTCAATCTTACAATATTCTGACTTTTTTCTGTTAATATTATGGCTTTAATCTTGTAATAATTGTTTTCGGTCTCATAATATTACGACTTTATTCTCCAAATATATTTTCTTATAATAATAAAAATATCGTGTGGCCCCAATACTCCTTCGGAATCCATACATTATTTCCTTAAAGTTTCATTTAAATTCGTCTGTTCCAATTAACACTAACAGACACATAGTCTTATTTTCCAAGAGTAAATTGCAAAATTCCAAACAAAAATTTTGCACAATCGGTCTTCAGAATATGTGGTGGGAGGTCGATCTCATCTACCACCACACAAAACTTTAGGTGAATATCAGTAAAATATACTGAGTTATAGACATTTTTGTGATTTTTAAGGTTAGTTGGTTGTGGCAGCCATTTTGATTTAGGTTGACTAAAAATTAATTAGCTGCAGATTTACATCCATTAATTAAGAGTTTTACTGAAATCCAATCAGTTTTCATGAGATATTTGTAGTCAGACATTAACAGTCAGACATTAATGGTCGGTCAGACACACACACAGATGCAGGCAAAAACATTATCACTCCATCTTTGCTTTATCTGTAACAAAAAAACAAGTCCGTGTAGAATTTTCTGTCATAAATCTTATAGAAAACTCTTGTCATTTTAAAGTTTAAAATTGATTAGAATAGGAGCAAAATCTTGAAATTTGAATGTGTAAAAGTCTTGCAACATGTAGGTCCCTGTTTCTGTCTGATCTCTTCCTGTTCTCCTGTCGGCCCTCAGGACCCTCAGCACAGACAGCCTGCGCTTCCTCAGCAGCCGGCAGGCCCTGGCTGATCTGGCTCACTTTCGTACGATGATGGGTAAGGACCGAGGGCTGACCAACAGCCGGTGGGTGGCTTTCGGCGGGTCGTACCCGGGCTCTCTGGCTGCTTGGTTCAGGTTGAAGTACCCCCACCTGGTGCACGCCTCTGTGGCCACTAGTGCTCCTGTGTACGCCACCGTCAACTTCCCAGGTATGAGGAGGTGTTTTGTTGCTACAAGTAAATTTAGCACGTTCTCATACTGGATTCTGTTTTCATTATTGCCCACCATCAAATATGAGGGCAGAGCCATATTGTTTTTTTTGGGTCTGTGTTTGTTTGTACTGTTAGCAAAATATCTCAAGAAACCACACACACCACAGCTTTTTTTATTATTATAGTTTTTCTTTTAACATTTTCAGTAGGGGTGCACCAATAGCAATTTACTGGCCAATCAGCATTCTTCAAAAGGTTTGACCAGCCGATTCGGTTTTTGGCCAATAACGATTTTTTAAATAACTAATACTGTCAGATTTTTTAAGGTCACAATACACCTTCAATGTTCCAATCTTATTGTATTGAAGAACACTGAACAATACAAAACAATAAAAAACTTGTTTTAATTTGACATTAGGTAGTGCTCACAGCAGAGCAAAAGGGGACAGTGGCTCATTTTCAG